>CM048744.1:969692502-970006120 GCA_026315105.1 Locusta migratoria
ATTATCGATGAATACATACACTATCTTTGGCTCACATGAGCCTCTTTGGATTATGTAGTGGGCAATTCCCCAGTTGGATGTATACTGTGTTGGTGTTCAGACACCTAATAAAAGTTATATCAAGTGAATGGTTGATTATTGGCCTAACAGCCAACTAATTCCCACAGTGGTGACCCCGACAGTTTATTTTTACCGATCGCCTTCGAAAAGTACCACGCTGCATAAATCACTACATTTCGAAGTAAACAACGGACTTCTGCTATTCGGCGCCACCGGGCTTTGCTCCACGTGCAGCAGCCAGCATGGAATATATACAGCCATCGGCCAACGCATTCGTCTCTACGAGAGTCGCATCGGCCCCAGCCTTCGGACTGGTAAATTCGAACTAGAACAACATACACAGGCAGCACAGGTGGATTTTGGCTTCGCATCGTCCGACATGTACCGGAGCAGACAAAGTGTGTTTGCAGGAAAAAGTGACTCATTTATGCATCAAAGGGAACAGCAAACCCCAAAAACAGTGTCTTGTGCAGTGAACAATTTTCCTAATGCACCTGTGCATCATAACCTCACAAACTATTCGTATTTTCGTGCGAGCTAACTGTGTACACCCCGCGCTAGAGTGAACGAAAATGCGAGCTCCACACCTTATGTACAATGTGCCGAATAGCTCAACTTCGAGCCACGATTCAACTGTGCCACCCCCTGATAGTCGGCACAGCAGCCCTCAGTCAGGGGCTCCCAGACGAAGCTTTCATGGCTTCCCGCCTCAGAGCACTCATTCCGAGCACCTGCATGATTACTCAGGTAACTGATACAGCTCCTCCCGCTCAAGCTCGAGAGCTGACTCCACCCGTGGTTCACCTATGAACACGCCCAAAAGCATAGGGTACACCCCCTCACCTGCCTCGCCCTTTCGAGGTTTCAATGAACACCAAGAGGACACAGACCTGCCTTCAAATTTCCGTTGGGTCGAGGTGACAACTCAGGTGGAACCCGACGATGTCACACTGGTGTCTGTCATTGTTAGGAACCGTGTGATACATATAACAAGTTCTAGTGCGTGTGACGATCGCTCCCCTGTGCAAAGGATTGTACGAAGAATTCCTTTACCGAGTGAAAAACCCACTTCCACCATTAAGTCGTATGTGCGGCCCTCGGGCCAGGTTATAGTGCGTTTTGCATGTGCAGACACACCCCCGCCTCCCTCCCACTCTACACATGGTCACCGACTGCTATGCCCAAGGAACCTCAACGACTTCGAGGTGCGCCGGCCCTGCTGAAATCAGTACAATCACTTAAAAAGTTAACTGTAACATTCATACACTCTTGTATATGTCTGTCAACACCACCAACCAGCCATCTGGTTGAAATAATACCTCCAAAACTGTACCCAAACCTAATAATAGTATGTGGCGGATCGACCCCATTATTGATGTATACCTACACTATCTTTGGCTCACATGAGCCTCTTTGGATTATGTAGTGGGTGATTCGCCCAGTTGGATGTATAATATGTTGGTGTTCAGACGCCTAATAAAAGTTATATCAAGTGAATGGTTGATTATTGGCCTAACAGCCAACTAAGACCCATAAGTATATGTTCCTCAACACAGCATCCCCAAATTCAACATCAATTCTTCAACTGTCAGCAAGATTATCTCCCATCGCTCTAACCCAGAGCCCAGCTTGTCTTTGTTATTTACAGGTAGTTGGGAATTGTCCTTACAAAAGATCTCAAATCCGATGGGCAGCAATCTCTTCTAGCCCTTGTTTCTCACCCACCTCCCTTCATGTTCTGCATTCACTCTATCAATCTATGCTCACACTTTCCTTTCTGTTACATCCATCTTCCACATTGTGTTCCTCTCTCCCACACATCCCTCACCACCAATGACTCTTTCATCATGTGCCTTACATGTAAGTACAGTTGTTGTTGTTGTTATGGTCTTCAGTCCGGAGACTGGTTTGATGCAGCTCTCCACCCTACTCTATCCTGAGCAAGCCTTTTCATCTCCTCATAAGAACGGCAACCCACATCTATTTGAATCTGCTTATTATACGCGTATCTTGGTCTCCCTCTGCGATTTTTACCCCACACACTTCCCTCCAATGCTAAGTTTACGATTCCCCGATGTCTAAGAATGTGTCCTACCAAGCGATCCCTTCTTTTAGTCAGGGTATGCCAAAAATTCCTTTTCTTACAAATTCGGTTCAGTACCTCTTCATTAGTTATGCGATCTACCCACCTAATCTTCAGCATTCTTCTGTAGCACCACATTTCAAAAGCCTCTATCCTCTTCCTGTCCGCAATGCTTATCGTCCATGTTTCACTCCCATACAAGGCAACACTCCACACAAATGCCTTCAGAAAAGACTTCCTTACACTTAAATTAATATTCGATGTTAGCAAGTTTCTCTTTTTCAAAAATGCTTTTCTTCCCATTGCCATTCTGCATTTTGTATCCTCTGTACTACGACCATCGCATGTTATTTTACTACCCAAGTAACAAAACTCATCTACCACCTTCATTGTTTCGTTACCTAATCTAATTCCTTCAGCATCGCCTGATTTTCTAAGACCGCATTCCATTATTTTTGTTTTGCTCTTGTTAATGTTCATTTTATACGCTCTCTTCAACACACTGTCCATTCCATTCAACTGCTCTTCCAGGTCCTTTGCTGTCTCTGATAGAATTACAATGTCATCAGCAAAACGCAATGTTTTTATTTCTTCCCCCTGAACTTTAATCCCTATTCCAAATTTTTCCTTGCTTTCCTTCACCGCTTGCTCGATGTACAAATTGAATAACATCGGAGAAAGGCTACAACCCTGTCTTACTCCCTTCCCAACTGATGCTTCCCTTTCATGCCCTTCGAGTCTAATACCTGCGATCTGGCTTTTGTACAAGTTGTAAATAACTCTCCTTTCCCTGTATTTTACCCCTGCTGACTTCAGAATTTGAAAGAGTGTATTCCAGTCAACATTGTCAAAAGCTTTCTCCAAATCTACAAAAGCTAAAAATGTAGGTTTGCCTTTCCTTAATCTATCTTCTAAGATAAGACGTAAAGTGAGTAATTGCCTCCCGGGTTCCTACGTTCCTCCTGAATCCAAACTGATCTTCCCCGAGGTCAGCTTCTACCAGCTTTTCCATTCTCCTGTAGATAATTCGTGTTAAAATTTTGCAACCATGACTTATCAAACTGATGGTTCTATAATTTTCACACCTGTCTGCGCCTGATTTTTTTGGAATGGGGATTATTACATTTTTCTTAAAGTCTGACGGTATTTCGCCTGTCTCATACATCCTACACACCAGTTCAAATAGTCTTGTCATGGCTGGCTTTCCCAGAGACTTTAATAGCTCTGCGGGTATGTCATCTACTCCTGGGGCCTTGTTCCGACCTAGGTCTTTCAAGGCTCTGTCAAATTCATCTCTCAGTATAGTATTTCCTATTTCATCTTCATCTACTTCCTCTTCCCTTCCTACAACATCGTCTCTAAGTTCATTTCCTTTGTAGAGCTGCTCTATGTACTCTTTCCACCTTTCAGCTTTCCCTTCTTTGCTGAGAACTGGTTTCCCATCCGAGTTCTTGATATTCGTAGAGCTGCCCTTCCTGTCCCCAAACGTCTCCTTTATTTTCCTGTAGGCGGTATCTACTTTTCCCCTTCTTATACATTCTTCTACGGATTTGCATTTGGCTTCTAGCCACTCCTGCTTAGCCATTTTGCACTTCCTGTCAATCTCATTTTTTAGTCGTCTGTACTCTATTTTGCCTGTTTCATTTACTGCATTTTTATATTTTCTCCTTTCATCTATTAAATTTAGTATTTCCTGTGATATCCAAGGATTTTTTGTTGGTCTTGCCTTCCTACCTATTTTGTCCTCTGCTGCCCTCACTATTTCGTCTCTCAATGCTACCCATTCCTCTTCTACTGTTTTATTTCCCCCTGTTTCTGTCAATTGTTGCCTAAATCTCCCTCTGAAATTCTCCAGAACTTCACATTCCTTCAATTTATCTAAGTCCCATCTCCTTATTTTCCTACCTTTCTGCAGTTTTTTCAGTTTCAGCCTACAGTTCATGACTAACAAGTTATGGTCAGAGTCTATATCTGCCCCTGGGTATGTCTTGCAGTTTAGGACCTGGTTCCGGAATCTATGTCTTACCATTATAAAATCTATCTGATACCTTCCTGTGTCTCCTGGTCTCTTCCACGTATACAACCTTCTTTTGTGATTCTTAAACCATGTGTTTGTTACGATTAAATCATGTTCCGTGCAAAATTCTACCAGTCGACTTCCTCTTTCATTCCTCCTGCCCAGTCCATATCCACCTACTATTTTTCCTTCTCTTCCTTTTCCTACTACCGAATTCCAGTCTCCCATAACAATTAAGTTTTCCTCTCCCTTAACTGTCTGAATAATTTCCTCTAGCTCCTCATATATTTCTTCGATCTCCTCATCATCGGCAGAGCTAGTTGGCATATAAACCTGTACTACTGTTGTTGGTGTTGGCTTCGTATCTATCTTGACAATGATAACGCGATCACTGTGCTGCTCATAGTAGTTTACCCGCATTCCTATTTTCTTATTCATTATCAGTCCTACTCCTGTGATACCCCCAACTGATTTTGTATTTATAATCCTGTACTCACCTGACCAGAAATCCTGTTCATCCTGCCACCGAACTTCACTAATCCCCACTATATCTAACTTCAACCTATCCATTTCCCTTTTTAAATTTTCTAATTTTCCTACCCGATTAAGGGATCTAACATTCCACACTCCGATCCGTAGAATGTGAGTATTGTCTTTCCTGATGACAACATCCTCCCCGCCCGGAGATCCGAATGGGGGACTATTTTACCTCCGGAATATTTTACCCGAGAGGACGCCATCATCATATTTCCATACAGTAGAGCTGCATGTCCTCGGGAACAGTAACGGCTGTAGTTTCCCCTTGCTTTCAGCCGTTCGCAGTAGCTGTGTGGCAAAGCCACATTAGCTGATGTTACAAGGCCAGCTCAGTCAATCATCCAGACTGTTGCCCCTGTAACTACTGAAAAGGCTGCTGCCCCTCTTCAGGAACCACACGTTTGTCTGGCCTCTCCACAGATACCCCTCCGCTGTGGTTGCACCTACGGGACGGCTATCTGCATCGTTGAGGCACGCAAGCCACCCCACCTCGGCAATGTCTGTGGTTCATGGGGGTAGGTAAGTACAGTAACAGTGTAAAAATCCTGTCATGTCCTTGTAGTTTCTCCATCCCAGCTATCAGCTGGACTTTTCTCTACATCCTTATCCACACCACTCCCTATGTCCACTCAACCATCCTCCCCACCCGCACCCCGAACTGGGCTTCAGGGTCATCATGTTGTAGTTGGCTAGGGCAAGTACAACTGAGGGTGTGTGTGCGATGCTCATATGTGTGTGTGTGTGTGTGTGTGTGTGTGTGTGTGTGTGTGTGCGTATGTGTAGATGGGGGATCGGGGGGTCAGAAGGTTCTTGCAGTACTTTGTTCCAAGAGAAGATATTGTGAACATCACATGTAGTTCATATGTATAGCATCATAATAATACAAAAGAACCAACAACAAACTGCCAATGATTTAAAAAAATAGGCAATAAAAAATTAAATAAAGGTGCAAATACATATAAATAAATTTATGTAATTATTGAGTTCAAATTGACGATATGAATATTATAGAGAGAAACATTCCTGGTAAGAAAAATATATATAAAAAATAGAAATGGTTTACTTGCCAGGTGAAAAAGCACAGGTACATAGATAGACACACAAATAAAAACTAACAGACAAATGCTGAGCTTTCACAACTCTAAGTTACTTCTTTAGAAAAAGAGCAGGGAAGGAGAGGGAAAAGGAAAGGAATGGGTGAGGAATCATTCCAATGCTGGGAGAGGAAAGACTTACCTTGAGGGAAAAAGGACAGGTAAACAAACACACACACGTGCACACCTTGTAACCATTGATGCCACTTCCCTATACACAAACATCCCACGCGCCCAGGGCCTCACTGCATTTGAGTATTTCCTTTCATGCCGACATCCTGCAACCCTACCTAAAACCACCTTAACCCACAACTTCTTCACTTTTGAGAGCCAGACATACCGACAACTAAAGGGAACAGCCCATGGGAACCAGGATGGCCCCCTCATACACCAACTTATTTATGCAACGCTTAGAGGAAGCCTTCTTCGATACCCAAGCCTGCCAACCCAAAGTTTGGTATAGATTTATTGATGACATCTTCATGAACTGGACTCACAGTAAAGAAGAACTCCAGAATTTTCTCTCCAACCTCAACTCCTTTGGTTCCACCAGATTCACCTGGTCTTATTCCAAATCCCATGCCACTTCCTTCGATATCCACCTCCATCTATCCAATGACCAGCTTCACACATCCATCCACATCAAACCCACTAACAAACAACAGTACCTCCATTATGACAGCAGCCACTCATTCCATATCAAACAATCCCTTTCCTACAGCTTAGGTTTTCATGGCAAATGAGTTGTTCATTTGCCTCAGATTCAAGCATGTTGTCCACCAGTACAGCTTTGTGGAGACATGGGAGATGGCACCAGCTTAGGGCACAACAAAAGGTCAAAGGATCTCATTTCTTTATACCTCTGAGCAGTCAAAGACCCATTTTGAATGACATATAGGTCCGTACATCTGCCAATACCTATTCCTCCCCACCACCATTCGTCAACCACTATTATATGGTGATGTTTCCTGCATATAAGCAGGATTGTTCTGAGTTCCACATTCTCTCCATATAAGGGAATGATGACTATCCGGCTAAAAAGAAAATCTTGACTTATATGAATAGAACCTGGTGTCATTCATTATAACTCCAATACTGATGCTCCTCTGCCAAGTTTCTGTGGGCTAAATGATGTCTCGTTTTAATGGGGCACACCCCAATAGCCCTCTGTACGTAGGGACCACATTCCTGAAGGCAATATCGGACTGTTTGTGTTGATATTGTGCATCCTGTAGCTCGCTGGGATAACTGGGAATTACAATCATTTCTTACTGTTGCATTGCACTACATACTCACTACACTATCTGAACCCAACTGTTTGTGCAATTCATTTGGTAGAGTACACACAAGTCAGCACCAATCCCTTTTGCAGCAACTTTCTTTTATTAGCACTATCTCAGTTGTCGTAATATTGTTGTCTCCACTCCGTAGAACTGACAGAAAGACGTCTGACCACTTAGGTTTATTCTGTCAATTACACTACTTCAGAACCTAGATATCTCAGCTGATCCCTTAATTGTTTAGATCAGTGTAGTAAGCACCACAGCAAAAACTGTATTTAATGGGAAGAAAGATAAACTGGCAGAGAACTCTGCCATTCTGACACCACAGTTATTATTACTTTGTTAATCATCTACAAAACATACCTTCAAATGTTCTTGATTAAGAGCTGCAAGCAGTGGAGTACAGCCATTGTCATCCTTGAAGTTTACATCTGCACCAGCAGCAATTAAATGAGTGACAATCTAAAGGAAAAACAAGACATGTTCATTAGAAATTACTCAGGAACATACAAGTAGTATACTTCAGCTGATAGAGTTCCATCATGCATGGTGTATTGGGGTCCACAGTCCAAAGATGGTTTGACTCACTATGTACTGCTGTACAATGTATGATTTTACAGGACCAATAAAGATACAATACAATACACAATACAATAGGATGCAGCTCTCCATGCAAGCGCCTGTGCAAGTGTCTTCACCTTTGTATAACTACTGTAACCTAATCCTTTTGAATCTGCTTACCGCATGCAATTCTTCATCTCCCTCTACAGTTTTAACCACTTCAATTCTCTTCAACACTAAACTGCTCTTTTCTTGATGTCTCAGAATGTGTCGGCAACTAAACCCTCCTTATAGTCAAGTTTTGCCACAATTTACATTCTCTTCAATTTTATTTAACATTTCTGCATTGTCTCCATGATTTCCCATTTAATCTTCAGCATTCTATAGCACCACATTCCAAATGGGAACAAGGCGCAATCAGTAGAGATTGTGTTGCTTGTTGGAATAAGTGATTCCAGTAACCTGTGCTGCTACATCATTTTTGGCTCATTCCAGTAACTGACTAAGAAGAATGCACAGATTAGCTTTGCACAGAGTTTCAAGAAAGTTTACAATATGCAGCATTTCCCATTGTTATGTGTCAAATGGGAGGATTAAACCAAAGACTTAGAACATTCTGTGGCTAGCTCAAATGTGGTCTCCTGCATTGCTACTCAGGTAGTTGATTGTGTGTAGGACACTCACAAGAATTGTTTAAGGTAGATGATTTTCCTTTCAGTCCAGGTAGCTACAGCTGTCAAACGGGGTGATTTTGGACAGTTTTTAGATTATTTTCACTATAACTTTCATAGGTTTCATCAGATTTCAATGTTTTTTTACAAAAGTGGTGGCGTATATGAATAACCAATAAAATATCCTAGAAACAAACGTCCATGTACAACTACTTTTGACTGAGATAGACAAATAGAGTCCAAAATCACTCCATGGACTGGGATGATTTTGGACACACATGTATTTTCCATCTCTGTCCAGTGTTGCGAAGTGTATGGGATGATTTCAGACACAAATGAAATTTTTTTTATCCTACTTTCTTTCTGTTTTATTTTAGTGACTTTTAACATATATTTGTATACTTTAATTTGGCAAACTGAATATCTCAAACTGTTGTCTTTAAAATTTCTGGGTCATAATTACACAGATATTTAACACCTTCCTTACTTTTATAAGTTCTCAGCATTGTCCAAAATCACCCCACCAAAACACAATTTCGAGAAAAACTTCCTTTACTTTGAAACTTTACACAAAACTTGTGACAAACTCGTACAAAACTTCTTACAGTACCGCAGCCTACTGATCTCGTTGGCAACTGACACTACAATACTTTTCCGCCAGCCGCAACAATAGAAAGTTTCCACTCCATAACACAGCGAGAACTGCTGACAATGAGACTGTCCAACTGATTATTCGATCTAAATGCGGGAGTGCGAGACTCGGCAATTACAGTCTCATGCATAAAATAAGCAGCACACAGAAGTGTAAATTAGTACTAATTCGTTGCTTTGCAGCGGGAAAGAGAAGATCAACCACATCGTCCGAAATCACCCCGGTGTCCAAAATTTCCCCATTTGACAATACATGTAAGTTTTAACATGAGATTCTAAGAACTTACTCCCACCCCACAGGCAAGAGTATTACAATCCTAGTGATTAATTGCTGAAGCATTTGCAACTAAGTAAGTTTGAGGTGTTCTTACAAATCTGTGGAACTCACATTGCACTATGTACAGAAATTTGTTTAAAAACCAAAAATGATAGCAGTGATATATATATATGGGGCAAATTTATGTGTGCATTGAAAGGAAAAGCTGAAATGGTACATGGAGGTGGTGTACTTGTCACAGCAGACAAGCAACCCATATCCACCAATATAGAAATTGAACCTGAAGGCTGTCTGGACAAGACTCAGTATCAATAGTGAGAATAACTTCTAACTGGATCTTGCTAGCAAACCACCAAACTCATCTCTAGAAAACCTAAGTTCATAGCATGTAAGTTCATTGATTATACTGTCATTGTTGGAAGAAGATTTCTCCCATCTAACAGAAAAAACTGGGGCTGGACAGGAGCAGCTTTTCTCCAATTGCAGTGCTTATTGTCACACCAGAACTGTTCATAGTTTCAAAACTGCCACAACAACTGGTCAATTCACTTCCACTTTATTATTTTGTGTGTGTTTTTGAGTCAAAATCATACATCTGCCCCTTGCATTATTTCATAAAATGTGAATAACACACCAAAACAATACATTCATAATGACACTAATGTTTCATTCACATGCTTAACCAAAAAATACTGGATCCTCTTGCACAGGTCACAATTTTGTAAGCAGTTATTATAAGATAATCACCGAGGCTGGCTTGTAATAGATGAGCTTTGTATGACTTGTGTACACCAACCTTTTTGAACGCTACAATTCACTGATATGATAGGCTGGTTGTAGTCATTCATTAAGATATTTGGGTACAGCAGCTGGTTGGTACCCAATGGGCCCTAGAGGCCTGAATGGGATGGAGTTTTAGTGACATAGTGCAATGGTTAACATTACAGTTTCAAATTCATGAAACTTTAAGTTTGTATCTCATTAGGGGCAATATTATATTTTTATTTATTTACTTTTTTTTATACACAGTACAGAAATGACTCTGATTGTTATTTTTATTCCTTTAATTATTTAGTTGAATTTTTGTATTTCTGATACTTAGCCATGTCATTTTCATAATAGTATTGTCATTTTTATTAGCTTTTTATTTTATCTCCTACAATATTTTCAGGTGCAGCTACCTGTTGTATCTATGACCTGTAACTACAAAACAAAGCAAGACTGTCCATCAGTTCTTAATGTGGTGTTTCATGTAGCTCCGAGCCACTGTAAGGATATTTCCTGGTAGTCAGTGGCAGCAAGAAATTATAATTCGCTTTATTACTGAAACAGAAATTTTTCATTCTTGAATTTGCTTGCTGAGAGCTATAATTGCCATGAATAGCACACTCATAATTTCATCACAGATTGTTTACTGCCATTTTCTCAAAAGCATTGCACATCATGAAGCTATAGTTAAGTTAGGACTTAAGATTAGATTCAGGGCTACAAAATGCATCCTTCGACACAGTTCAGTCATCTCTCAATTAAAATAAGCTCTCAACAGAGCATCTAGCATCCCCACCATAACTCAAGGTGGGCACTTCCAAAATTTAACCACAAAGATGATCACTGAGCCATGGATAGGCTTGCAAAAAAGACAATCACATTCACACAACTTAAAATTTTGGCCACAGCATTCATCAGGAAGAGAGTACACATACATACAATGACTTATGCACACATGACTACCAGCTCCAGCTGCAGTGGCCTGATTGAGGCTGGAGCAGTAATAGATGGCAGCACAGGTTGTGTCTGAGTGATTGTGTGAATGAATCTGTACTTTTTTCTAATGAAGGCTGTGGCCTAAACTTTAAATTGTGTGAATGAGATTGTCTTTCCTATGCACCTACCTATGGCTCAGTGATCATCTTTGCAATGAGTTGCAGCCTGTCCTCATTATATTATTAGAATATCATTGAAGAATACCTTACAGTATCTAAAGATATTCTGGTCATGTCTAAAAGCTGAAACAGTAAAAGATACCTCTCCTGAATTTTAACAGACTCCTGTTAGTTGTGGTGTGTCTCAATTCTCAATTCTATGGAAATTGTTGTTTTTTTAAGACTGGAAAATCCAATTGAAATGTTGCCTATCTCCAGTATTGAAATTGTTGTTTTTTATATATATCAGTGATCTGCCATTGTGTGCAAGCCTGCTATGTAAATTTACTTTATTTGCTGATTGTGCCATTACCTTTAAGATCAGAAAATGTTATTGAAGTTCTAAGAAGTCATCAACAACTTCCTCTCTGAAGTGCTTAACAGGCTCATTGCTAGTGGTTTCTTTCTTAATTTAAGTAAGGGCAGTTTAATTCAGTCCTCTCTTAAACGTGGAAACAAAATAACGAAAAATAAAATGAACTGCTAATCTAATAACCAACAGACACAAAAGCTGAGGTATGCCATCAATATGATCTGATCCATTGTAGACTTTACCTGTAAAGCCTGTATACCATGCAACCCCCCCCCCACCAAAAAAAAAAAAAAAATAAATAAATAAATAAATAAATAAAATTGTGGGTTACTGAATTATCTTCTAATGGAATGGAGCTTTGGCAAAGAAAATTTTTGTGGTCCACAGTAGGGATGGGTAGTGTGGTGTCGCACAAGTCCAAAGTGTGCGCCACCTACTTTCGCCGCACGCCGCCATGCACACACGGCACAGCATTCTTACGACAACAGCGACGGGCGCCCTCTGCTGCAACTTCGCTCGTGGCCACCATTGAACGACATCGTTCACTTGGGACAGATAGGAACCAGTTAGGACCTTCGGAATCAGATAGGCACCAGTGAAGACTTGGCTTCCGGACAGGCACTAGGCAGGCCTCTAGCTCGACTATGTATCAGCTTTCTGCAGCAATGAACTTTGTAAAAGTTAAGTATTGTATAAATTCTGTGCAATATATATCTCGTTTTAATTTACTCTAGTGTTTCTAGTTTCTGGCTGCTCCCCTCCGTACCTGCACCAGCGTGCTATCTTTATTCCTGTGTCGGTCTCATTCCACTCGGCCACCGACACCTACGATGGAAACGAGACACAAAAGCGGCGACGTGGCTGGGACACAAAAGGTAGAACCCCAATTTTACTGAATCGAATCCGAATACCAAACCCGAATCAATTATTCTGAATTTCGAATCCAAATAATATGTCAACTCAAGTACATTTTTTTAGAAAGAATTACTACTGTATCATAGCCAGTGATGAACATAAAACCTGCTGGGATGGATCCGAAATGACAATATTACAGTAAAATTTAAGAAATTAAAATTTCATTTAGATTTTTATTTTAAATCTTAAGGATTGTTTAATATCCCACTCTAAATTGTTGTCCATCTGCCGATACCTTCTACAGGTTGTATAATGACTTTCCTTCCTGAGTTCCGTGTTTATTCGACATGTCTTGTTATTGCCACGAAGACATTTCAGAACTGTGAAAATTACTTAATGCACAGATTACACATTCTGGAGGGTTAAGCAACAATTTTTGTAGATTTATTTATTCTTTCAACGATTTAAGATCATGTAACTTGTCTGCACAGAATTTATATTCGTACAGGATTTAAAAATCAGCACGCCTACTAGAAGTCAGTTGCCATCAGAGCTCGTCCAGTTGCAGGTAGGGTACCTCATTCGAGACTAGGTTGACATCATCCAAAATAGAAAACCCTAACAACTGAAATGCGTCCATACCAAAAAGATTCTCTGTGGTTGCATTGTCCGCTACAAGAAAGGTTAAGGGGCAAATGATAGTGTGGTACGCCGCCTGAGAGGTAAATTGGCCAAGCACTAGGATCAGTTGTTTGTTATAACTGAACAACTTGCGAGTGACTGGCTGCATGGGAGGACAGCCCAACTCGACATGCGTTTGTGAGTTTAACAGAGTAACAGCTGCGCCCGTATCAACCTGCATACGGAGGACTTTGTTGCAAACTTTTAGGCCCAGGAAAAGTTTAGAAGGACCTGTGGACAGTTTTGTATCCCATCCTCGTCACCACTTTTGTGTCACGTTTCCGCCGGTTGTCTTTGGTGTCGGTGGCCAAGTAGAAAGAGACCGACACAGGAATAAAGGATGCATGCTTGTGCAGGTACAGAGGTGACCAGCCAGTGGGACAGCAGAAACTAGAAAAACTAGAGTAATTTAGAACGAGATATATATTTCATGGAGTCTTGGTAATACTTAACTTTTACATAGTTCTTGACTGCAGAATGCTGATAATAATTTAGATAGAGGCCTGCCTACTGATGATTTCTAGTGCCTATCCGATAGCCAAGTCTTAACTGGTGCCTATCTGATTCACAAGTGTTAACTGGTTCTTATCTCAGTCCCAAGTGGCCGATGCAGGTATCTTGGCCACGAGTGGAGTTGCAGCAGAGGGCGCTCGTGGCTGACGTCGTAAGAACCCCACGCCGTGCGTGCATGGCGGCACACAGCGAAAGTATGTGGTGCGCACTTCATACTTGTGCGACACCACAGACAGTGCTTCCATATCTAGATCCATATCCTGATCCTGCACAGAGGGATTTGACTTTTACACAGACGAAATATGACCTTTTCTTGCTGCACCGATGGTACGTGGCCCAGTGCCGAGAGCAAGCGGACCAATCATGACTGATAAAGCAAGAAGGGCAGGAGGGCAAGGGGGCACTAGAGTGGCCCTGTGTTGCCTGTTGTTGCGAGCTGCATGCCCGTGGCTTCTGCTGTTGCATAGGGCGCTTACCACTCAACTGTACAGAGGCTTGGGTAACCACAGCAATGTACTCCTCAGGGGGCTCATCTTCTTTTGGGTGGTGAGAGGGGGAAAGCTGAACAGTCGATACGTCACAACAAGTCACAATTTTATTTCCCGCTGTCCTCAAAACTTCGAAAGCTTGACAGCTGACAGTGAAAGGTTTTCATGTTCTAAGGCGTGCTCCCTCTCTTCCCTGTCAGGCACCAGGAGAATAATCATATCCCTGACCATCTGATCTGCATAAGACTCCTTGTAAACCTTCGAAACAAAACAAAATTGCAATGGTGACTATGACCATGTAATTTGACTGCCCACTGATGCAGTAGGCTGAGAGCGCAACACACATTTTATCTACCTCCTCACTATAACCATTCTCACAAAAGGTGACCTCGAGATGGAACAACTCAACTGACAAACTTTCCGGGTCTGAAATGAGATGGGCCCTGTCAACCAAAGTACGAAGTACTCCTTCACGTTGAGCTAGATGGTGACAGCTATCAGCTCGCAGATACAAATCAGTGTGAGTAGGCTTCTGATAAACAGCATGTCCCAATGTACCATCAACCTTCCTTCTGACCAACACATCAGGGAAAGAAAGACAGCTACCTCCACAGTGAACTGAATATTTGGTGGATTGAATTTAGGTGTTCCAAAAAACTGTTTAAATTCTCAACAACCATCAGGCCAAGCGACAAAAGTGTCATCTACATATGTGGAATCCAGCACTACCTCTCGTCAAAAAACAGAGGGACAGAATTAATGCTGCCTATCAATATTTTAGATCATCTTTGGTTGTGTTGACTTTGTAGTGACTTGTACTGTGTTTTTTAGATTCCTTGTTTACCCTTTGCAAGCCGAGGTATTAAATGCGCTTGCACATTGGTCCTTGAGTGCAGTTGTGCCTCGAGAAGGGCAGGGTGACCTCCTGTCAAAATATTGGCAGTTGTGGACGATGTCATCCAACAGCATACCAATAAGTTGTTTGAAAATGCACAAATATATTTTTCACTTTTCTGTTCATCTCGGTGTACCTGAAAGTTACATAAAATCAGTACCTTCCTGTAATGAGAAGTTGTATGCTACTCCATTTTTCACATTTTTCACCCAGAGACGGAAAGAACCAGAAAGGTGGGCCTAACATAGAGAAAGGACATTATTGATACTATGACATTGTTGTAAAGAAGCAAATTATCATCTCAATTTGGAGCATAAAAATGTTGTTGGTATAGAAAGTTCTAAAAGGGAGTAATGTTACTGAATTGTACAAACTCTGAAATTGTTGTAACCAGTGTGTGCATTTCATCCTGTTTATGATACAAATATGCATTTTTTTTTTAATTTTTTTTTTTTTTTTTTTTTTTTTTTTTTTTTTTTTTTTTTTTTTTTTTTTTTTTTTTTTCAGAATATGAAAGAGATATATTGTATTACGAAACTTAGTATTTCAGTGAAATTGGACTAAATTTAGAGCTTTGTCAAAGATATTGACGTAAAAAGCTACAAATCAAATACAGTAAATATCATACTCTCTCCATTACTGTGTTGACTCTTGCTGCTAAAATTATTTAGTGCCATATATAGTCCGTGCGCATCTACTGGTAGTGTGAAAAGTCCCACAACTACTGCAGGGATAAGGAACTGGGGATACTTACTACTGCTTTCCAGTACAGTCCACCCCTATGAACCACAGACATTGCCGAGGTGGGGTGGCTTGCGTGCCTCAACGATGCAGATAGCCGTACCGTAGGTGCAACCACAGCGGAGGGGTATCTGTGGAGAGGCCAGACAAACATGTGGTTCCTGAAGAGGGGCAGCAGCCTTTTCAGTAGTTACAGGGGCAACAGTCTGGATGATTGACTGAGCTGACCTTGTAACATCAGCTAATGTGGCTTTGCCACACAACTACTGCGAACGGCTGAAAGCAAGGGGAAACTACAGCCGTTACTGTTCCCGAGGACATGCAGCTCTACTGTATGGAAATATGATGATGGCATCCTCTCGGGTAAAATATTCCGGAGGTAAAATAGTCCCCCATTCGGATCTCCGGGCGAGGAGGATGTTGTCATCAGGAAAGACAATACTCACATTCTACGGATCGGAGCGTGGAATGTTAGATCCCTTAATCAGGTAGGAAAATTAGAAAATTTAAAAAGGGAAATGGATAGGTTGAAGTTAGATATAGTGGGGATTAGTGAAGTTCGGTGGCAGGATGAACAGGATTTCTGGTCAGGTGAGTACAGGATTATAAATACAAAATCAGTTGGGGGTATCACAGGAGTAGAACTGATAATGAATAAGAAAATAGGAATGCGGGTGAACTACTATGAGCAGCACAGTGATCGCATTATCATTGTCAAGATAGATACGAAGCCAACACCGACAACAGTAGTACAGGTCTATATGCCAACTAGCTCTGCCGATGATGAAGAGATCGAAGAAATATATGAGGAGCTAAAGGAAATTATTCAGACAGTTAAGGGAGAGGAAAACTTAATTGTGATGGGAGACTGGAATTCAGTAGTAGGAAAAGGAAGAGAAGGGAAAATAGTAGGTGAATATGGACTGGGCAGGAGGAATGAAAGAGGAAGTCGTCTTGTAGAATTTTGCACGGAACATGATTTAATCGTAACAAACACGTGGTTTAAGAATCACAAAAGGAGGTTGTATACGTGGAAGAGACCAGGAGACACCGGAAGGTATCAGATAGATTTTATAATGGTACGACATAGATTCCGGAACCAGGTTATAAACTGCAAGACGTACCCAGGGGCAGATATAGACTCTGACCATAACTTGTTAGTCATGAACTGTAGGCTGAAACTGAAAAAACTGCAGAAAGGTAGGAAAATAAGGAGATGGGACTTTAATAAATTGAAGGAAAGTGAAGTTCTGGAGAATTTCAGAGGGAGCTTTAGGCAACAATTGACAGAAACAGGGGGAAATAAAACAGTAGAAGAGGAATGGGTAGCATTGAGAGATGAAATAGTGATGACAGCAGAGGACAAAATAGGTAGAAAGGCAAGACCTACAAAAAATCCTTGGATATCACAGGAAATACTGAATTTAATTGATGAAAGGAGAAAATATATAAATGCAGTAAATGAAACAGGCAAAATGGAGTACAGACGACTAAAAAATGAGATTGACAGGAAGTGCAAAATGGCTAAGCAGGAGTGGCTAGAAGCCAAATGCAAATCTGTAGAAGAATGTATAAGAAGGGGAAAAGTAGATACCGCCGACAGGAAAATAAAAGAGACATTTGGGGACAACTCTATGAATATCAAGAACTCAGATGGGAAACCAGTTCTCAGCAAAGAAGGGAAAGCTGAAAGTTGGAAAGAGTACATAGAGCAGCTCTACAAAGGAAATGAACTTAGAGAAGATGTTGTGGGAAGGGAAGAGGAAGTAGATCAAGATGAAATAGGAGATACTATACTGAGAGATGAATTTGACAGAGCCCTGAAAGACCTAGGTCGGAACAAGGCCCCAGGAGTAGACGACATACCCTCAGAGCTACTAAAGTCTCTGGGAGAGCCAGCCATGACAAGACTTTTTGAACTGGTGTGTAGGATGTATGAGACAGGCGAAATGCCCTCAGACTTTAAGAAAAATGTAATAATCCCCATTCCAAAGAAATCGGGTGCAGACAGGTGTGAAAATTACAGAACCATTAGTTTGATAAGTCATGGTTGCAAAATTTTAACACGAATTATCTACAGGAGAATGGAAAAGTTGGTAGAAACTGACCTCGGGGAAGATCAGTTTGGATTCAGGAGGAACGTAGGAACCCGGGAGGCAATACTCACTTTACGTCTTATCTTAGAAGATAGATTAAGGAAAGGCAAACCTACATTTTTAGCTTTTGTAGATTTGGAGAAAGCATTTGACAATGTTGACTGGAATACACTCTTTCAAATTCTGAAGTCAGCAGGGGTAAAATATAGGGAAAGGAGAGTTATTTACAACTTGTACAAGAGCCAGACTGCAGTTATTAGACTCGAAGGGCATGAAAGGGAAGCATCAGTTGGGTAGGGAGTAAGACAGGGTTGTAGCCTTTCTCCAATGTTATTCAATTTGTACATCGAGCAGGCAGTGAAGGAAAGTAAGGAAACATTTGGAATAGGGATTAAAGTTCAGGGGGAAGAAATAAAAACATTGCGTTTTGCTGATGACATTGTAATTCTGTCAGAGACAGCAAAGGACCTGGAAGAGCAGTTAAATGGAATGGACAGTGTGTTGAAAAGAGCGTATAAAATGAACATTAACAAGAGCAAAACAAAAATAATGGAATGCGGTCTTAGTAAATCAGCCGATGCTGAAGGAATTAGATTAGGTAACGAAACAATGAAGGTGGTAGATGAGTTTTGTTACTTGGGTAGTAAAATAACATGCGATGGTCGCAGTACAGATGATATAAAATGCAGAATGGCAATGGGAAGAAGAGCATTTTTGAAAAAGAGAAATTTGCTAACATCGAATATTAATTTAAGTGTAAGGAAGTCTTTTCTGAAGGCATTTGTGTGGAGTGTTGCCTTGTATGGGAGTGAAACATGGACGATAAGCATTGCGGACAGGAAGAGAATAGAGGCTTTTGAAATGTGGTGCTACAGAAGAATGCTGAAGATTAGGTGGGTAGATCACATAACTAATGAAGAGGTACTGGACAGAATTGGTGAGAAAAGGAATTTTTGGCATAATCTGAGTAAAAGAAGGGATCGCTTGGTAGGACACATTCTTAGACATAGGGGAATTATAAATTTAGCATTGGAGGGAAGTGTGTGGGGGTAAAAATCGCAGAGGGAGACCAAGAGACGCGTATTGTAAGCAGATTCAAATGGATGTGGGTTGCCGTTCTTATGAGGAGATGAAAAGACTTGCTCAGGATAGAGTAGGGTGGAGAGCTGCATCAAACCAGTCTCCGGACTGAAGACCATAACAACAACATAGTCCGTGCGCATCTACTGGCAGTGTGAAAAGTCGCACAACTACTGCAGGGATAAGGAACTGGGGATACTTACTACTGCTTTCCAGTACATTTATTCTCTAATGAAATTTGCCATTAAAAACATTTTTTCCCCAAACCAAGAGCTCATTTCATGGGATCAATACTAAAAACAAGAGTAACTTTCACAAAGGTGTAGTCACTCACTTTGACTCAGAAAGGTGTCAACTATTCATTAACATGCCAGCAGTCATCAAAAAGAGTCTAAAGAATTTTTTGGTGACCAAATTCTTCTATTCCATTGATGAATTTCTTAGCAGAAGTGTTGTAAAAAAACACCCGTCAGAATTATGATATGCACCTAACATATTTAACATTTAGTATGTACTGATAAGTTTTATGTCTTTTAAAATGTAAATATTCTTAAGATAGTTGTTTTTTCAACCAATTCCACATCCACAAGGGCAATTACATTTGGGATCTGTGGAGGGTACATTAAAACATATGCTCTCATTTTGTAAGTATTTATTGTGCATTTTGTTCTGGCATATTCTACATCCAAGAGGATTTCCTCAATTTAGATCTACTGGAACGAAAAGTACATCTAATCTAATCTTTACCATGTTAACTGATTCTTCTGTCGCTTCTTGGTAGAACAAATTCATTATGAAAATTAAATTACATGATTTAGTGATTGTTTATTTTGTTAATCGATTTTTGGCTTCTTAGGCCATCATCAGACATGTCTAAAAAGCCGAAAATCAATTAACAAAATAAACAAACCTGTAGAACAAACACAAAATTGTGTATTTTAATTTTCACAATCTTTACCCCTGCTGAGTTCAGATTTTGAAAGAATGTCTTCCAGTTCAACATTGCCAAAAGCTTTCTCCAAGGATATAAAAAAAGAAATACTCAAAATGTAGGTTTTTCTTTAACGTATCTTCTGACATAAGTCGTAAGGTGAGTATTGGCTCCCATGCTCCCACATATCTCCAAAATCCAAACTCATCTTCCCCAAAGTTGGCTTGTAAACAGTTTTTCTATTCTTCCATAAATTATATGTGTCAGAATTTTGCAGCCATGACTTATTAATCTCATGCTTCTGTAATTTTTACATCTGTTTCAGTTTCAAATAAATTACTTTATTTATATCAAGTGAAGCAGGTAAAAGGCAGTACAAATGTCTGAAATATGAAATTGACAGGAAGTGCAGACTGGCTAAGCAGGAGTGGCTAGAGTACAAGTGCAGAACCATAGAAGAATTTATAAATAGGGAAATGTAGACGCTGCCTACAGGAAAATAAAATAGATATTTGGAGACAAGGAAAGCAGCTGTATGAATATCAAGAACTCAGAAGGTAATAGGGGAAAGTTGAACTGTGGAGGGAATATATACAGGGCCTATACAAAGGAAATAACTTGAAGGCAGTAGTCTAGAAATGGAAGACTAATTGGAGGAAGACGAGATAGGTGATATGATACTGCGAGAAGAATTTGACAGAGCACTTAAAGATTTGAATTGAAACAAGGCCCCTGGAATAGATGATATTTCATCTGAATTGCTGTTATCATTAGGAGAGCCAGTCATGAAAAAATTGTTCCACCTGGTATGCAGGATGTATGAGACAGGGAATATACCCTCTGACTTCAAGAAGAATATTGTAATTCCAATTCCAAAGAAAGCAAGTGTAGACAAATGAGAAAATTACAGAACTATCAGTTTAATGAGTCATGGTTGCAAAATACTAACAAGAATTATTTACAGACAAATGGAAAATCTTGTGGAATCTGACCTCAGGAAAGATCATTTTGATTTAGGAGTAATGTAGGAACACATGAGCAATACTCACATTATGACTTGTCTTAGAAGAGAGGTTAAAAAAGGCAAACCTACATTTCTGAAAGTAGCAGGGCTAAAATATAGGGAGCGTAGAGTTATATTCAACTTGTACAAAAACCAGACATAAATTAATAGAGTTGAAGGGCAAGAAAGGGACGCAGAGGTTGGGAAGGGAGTAAGACACGGTTATAGCCTTTTCCCAATGTTGTTCAATCTGTACATTGAGTAAGCAGTGAAAGAATGCCAGAATCAATTTGGAGAGAGAATGAAAGTTCAGAGAGAAGAAATAAAAACTTTGTGGTTTGCCGATGACATAGTAATGTTGACAGAGACAGCTAAGGATCTGGAAGAGCAACTGAATGGAATGGACAGTGAATTGAAAGGAAGATATAAGATGAACATTAACAAGAGTAAAACGAGGGTCATGGAATGTAATGTCTGAATATCAGGCGATGTTGAAGGAATTAGATTAGGGAATGAGACAATAAAACTACTAGATGAGTTTTAAAGAAGTGAAACTTGTTAACATCCAATATTAATTTAAATATTACGAAGTATTTTCTGAAAGCATTTGTCTGGAGTGTAGCATTGTATGGGAGTGAAACGTTGACACTAAGGAGTTCAGACAAAAAGATGATAGAAGCTTTTGAAATTTGGTGTTACAGACAAATGATGAAGATTATATGGGTAGATTGTGGAACTAATGAGGTGGTGCTTAATCAAATTGGGTAGAAAAGGGCTTTAAGGCGTATCCTGACTAAGAGAAGGGATAGATTGGTAGGACACCTTTTGAGACATCAATGAATGGTCAACTTAGTATTAGAGGGAAGTGTGTGGGGTAAAAATCATAGAGGGAGACCGAGGGACAAATACAGTAAGCAGATTCAGAAGGATGTAGGTTGTCGAACGTACACTCAGATGAAGAGACTTGCACAGGACAGGGTAGTGTGGAGAGCTGCATCAAACCAGTCTGCAGACTTAAAGACTACAACAACAACAACATGATATATAAAATTGTCAACCATATTTCTCTACGTCAAGAGTGAATGTAATTAATTATATCTTTATAGCTTGCTGACATTATTAAAGTTATCATATACTTATTGGTTCATCTAAAATGTAGTTAGTTACCTTCTCTGACTGAAGTGACTTGAACAGCGGGGAATTCCCAGAAACATCTGTATCAATCAAACCTTCTCCTTCATAAGCCAAGATAATGGATTCCTGTGGGGAAAGATTGACTATTAACATTTGACACTAAACTGAAAACTATTAATTACGCGACTGTAAGTGTCTGTGCTTACCAAACATCGAGCTGTGTGGCCATTTAATGTTGATTTCTCATTTTTATCTTTTTCTTTGCTATTCACATCTGCTCCTGCAGCAATTAATCTTGTTACTAACTATAAAAAAATGAACATCACAAATTTTACATAAAAATTTAGCATACGTATGTTATGCACATAACAACATACATTTAAATTTGAAATAGAAATAATGACAATAGGTTAGAATTCACGTAAAAATTATAGATAAACCACAGGAGAGCACATAGTAAAGACAATCACCATCACACAATTAGCTTTAAGCTACAGTTGTTGTAAGAAAAAGAACACACACACTTTCATACAATCAGACAGGCATAACTCATGTAAACATGACTGCAGTCTCTGGTCACATTGCCCTGAGTGCAGCTTCTACAGTAAAACCAATTCACAGGGATTCAAGAGGAAGGATGTAGGGTAAGGGTTGGGATAGTTAAATATTAATTACAAGGACTTTATGGCTAACATACACTGCTCAAAACAATTAGGGGATCAGGTTAGATATCAAACACAATATACACATGTTAACATTTTTTATTTAAATATTGTAATAATGGAAAGTCCAGTTTTGAATTAAACCATATAATAAGGATAGTTTACAATTCACCGCAAAGACCCAACATTGAGCTGTGACAGGCTCATAAAATACACACACACACACACACACACACAAGATATCGGCCACAGCCTTCTTTCGAAAATAGAACATTCATGCAATCACACAGGCACACAACAGAATCACATAACTGTCAACTCTGGCTGCTGCACTCTGAATCATACTCTGCAGTGTGGAAACAGGATGGGAGAGGCGTGAGGGGGGGGGGGGGGGAAGATAGGAAGGTTGCATCATAATGGTGGGGATGGATACAGCACGGCCTTACAGAGCATGTACGTATTAGATGGGTGGAATGTGATGCAGCTTAGGAATGGTGTGGGAAGGCGATTTAGGAAAGGAAAGCAAAACAAAACAAATGCAGATGAACAAAACATGCTTGCGTACGCACGCACACACACGCACACACACACACACACACACACACAACATGCCACATGGCATAAGAGAGGTTTACGATAGAGGAGATAGGAACTGTTGTGTGTGGAAAAAAGGGGAGTTATCGTAGGTTTCTGTCCTCATGCCCGATAATCAGAGACATCCTGCCCAAGATCCTTCCCACCCCTCTTAAAGTGGTGTTCCGTTGCCCTCCCAACCTCTACAAAATCCTAGACCATCCCTATGACATCCAGAAACCCAGCCCATTGCCACAGGCATCTGTCCAATCCACTCTCACAGCACTTCCTATTTCAGTCCTGTCACAGGCTTATCCTGCCAACCAGCTGTCCATTAGGATGAATGACCACCAGTAAATTGTGGCCAAAAACAAGGTGAACCACCCTGTGACACAGCATGCAGTGGAGCACATGCTTGATTGCAATGGCTGTTTCACAACCTGGGCCATCTGGATCCAAGATGCTTCGCATTACACCCATCTGATATGTACATGGTCTGCAAGGCTGTGCTGTATCCATCCCCACCACCATGACACAACCTTCCTATCTCCCCCTTCCCTCCCCCGTTTTCACACCACCGAGCATGATTTAGAGTGCAGCAGACAAGGATTACAGTTGTGTGACACTGTTATGTGCCTGTGCAATTGTATGAATGTTCTATTTTCTTAAGAAGGCCGTGGTCAAGTGTTGTACTTATGTCTTTTTTTTACATGCCTGTCGCAGCTTGCCGTTGCGTCTTTGTAGTGAGTTGTAAACTGTCCTTATTATATTGCTTATTTAAATATTGTTTACAATTGTAAAATGTGTTTCATACATTACTATATTTTGCTGTCTCAACTCTTTACTTGAGGTTTATAGGGCATTTGCTTCGAGCGAGGCAGGATGGGACTACCATAATGGTGAAAATGTCAGTCTCATTGCCCTCTAATGTGATGTGTTATCAGCTTGGATGGCCAGTACGGTTGCACATCTGAGTGACATGGACAGTATGAGGTAATCAATCAGCTTTTGAGAGATATTTTGTCATTCTTCCATGAGTGCAATATCCAGCTCTGCAACCGTTGTAGGATCTGCTGGTCTGGCTGCAATGTGTTTGCCAAGCGCATCCCAGACATGCTCAATCAAGTTTAGGTCTAGTGAAGAAGCTGGCCACTCCATTAATTCAATTCCCTCAGCTTCAAGCATGTTGTCAACCTGTGCAGCTCTGTGTGGACGAGTGCTATCATCAACAAGAAGGAACTCATCTCCTATGGCAACAGCATAGGGCATAACCAAAGGGTGAAGGCTCTCGTCTCTATACATCTCAGTAGTCAAAGTGCCATTCTGAATGTTATAGAGGTTCATATGTCCACCAGTACTCACTCCTGCCCATACCATTCATACACTACTACGACATAAGCTGGATTGTTCTGAGTTCCACATCCTCTTCAGATGAGGGAACAATGATTGTATGGCTGAACACAAAATTATAATTCATCAGTGAATAGAATGTGGGTCCATTCATTGCCTTCTGAGTTTCCCAGATGTCCGCCAATTTCTCAACACAGCAAAGTATGGAAACACCAACACTCCACTCTATCCACTACTCTATCTCCTTGCTGAATAGCCAATTATAAATCACTGCCTGATTCTTGAACTTAAGGTTCTTAACATACTCCGAAGCTGATGTATCACTTGTCCCTAGATGGATGGCACCATGCCTGTAAACACCTTCACACTCATTTTTACAAGCCTTCCACACATGTATGTTCCCATTGTATGGCATCATTAAGCTGCTATGGCACCTGACTAAGAAACTAACCTGCCCATGGACCTTTCAAGAGGAAGACATTGCCAAACCAATTCACCAAATTGATTTTACTGTCACATCACTGTCTATCCCCGGATGTAACACATGGTTCATTACTACTAGATGCCACCAACACACACATATTGTGTGATCATGCTTTCTGACCCACATTGGTATTAGTGACATTCACCACCTCTTGCGTGAATGTGACACTATCAAGAGTGAAGCAGTGGAAGTGGCAAATAGTTATGCTGAACTCTGCACACAAACTCAAGACAAAAATGATGCACCCCACACCCGTATCTCTTCCATGACCACAGAATTAGCCATTGCAAACTATATGGCTTACATGATCAGCTAAAGGTCTCACACTGAACCACATTGTCTCACTCAACATTGCTCTGAGCAACTGCTGATTTCAGCAGCACAGCCACCTGCAAGTCATTCCACGACACACCCGCACCAAAGGAGGACATCTTCACCTCTGCTACAGTGGACTGCATCTACAATACTAGGATAGGTCAGACTTCTATCAGTGTTCCAATGGGCACTGCTCATATTAATTCCCCATTCCTCATCCACGCTGTGAGTGAGCAATAAAGTGTCAAACTGCACCTCCAACTGATGCGACATCCTCCGTGAGTCTTCTTGACAATGCCATATGCTGTTGACAACATTTCCCCTCCCTTGCCCCTAGCCATGTGGCACCTAGGAGAACTGCAGTGCCTCATATGAGCACCATGGCACCCTTGACAATAGACATGCAACACGCACAATGCGTCCAGTCCCAGTGCAATCTGTGCTTGTCGCTCCTCATGTACACACTCTTCCTGAGCATAAAAAATGTGTGATGTTTGCACTCCCACTCCCCACACAGAGTAACAACTACACAAATTCCACATCACAAATCCATGTGCCCAAGGATGTGCATAAAGTACTTCTCAGACATAAATTGCACCCTCAAAGACTCGATCACCTGAGCTGCATCACTGGTGCATCCGATTCCAGGTGCCAAGCTCTTTATCATTACCAACACCAGCAACTTTGCTGTTGGCAACATTCTCCAAAAACATAGTAAGGAAAGGTCACACCCCTCCATTTCTACTCTAAAAGATTTTCACAGGCTCAGCACAAATACTCTCCAGTTGACAAGGAGATACTAGCTCTCTATGAAGCCATTAAGCATTTCCACCTTTAGGTCAAGGACTGCCATTTCTTTGTGTGTAGGGACCACAAAACCTCTAAGCCAATGCCCTGACACCTCCCCCCTCCAAACCCCCTTCTCATTCCTTTTCCCATTTTCACTTTATTTCTCTATTCCCAACTAACGTCCACCACATCAAGTATGGTAACAATGAAACAGCTTACTTTTTGTCCTGCATAAACACATTGTCTGCATCTGTTGACTTTTCTGATCTCACACAGATGCAACAACAAGACAATGACACTCAAATACTGTTATCCAACCCCACTACCTTATTTCCTTGAGTCAGTCAATGGAGAGTTTGGTGCAACTCAGTTAAAGACATTCTGTGACTTCTCATTCTGTCACAATTGCGCCGTCAGGTCTTTGAGTCACTGCACTGTCTGGCACAACCTGGTGCCCATGAATCAACCCATTTGGTCGCCAAACAATTTGTCTGCCAGGAAGTGTGGCACGCAGACAGAATAAGGTCTCACATGCACAACCCTTTCCCTTGGCAAATTTGAAGTTCCACCAGACCACTTCCATCAGATCCATTTAGACATCATCCGCCCTCTACCACCTTCTGACAGTTTTAAATGTTCTCTCTTGCAATGGCTGTCTCAAGCACCAGGTAGAGGTTATGCCAATCCTGAATATTACATTGGAGACAATTACCAAGGCTTTCATTTTTGGAAGGATTGCCAGATTCGGCTGTCTGACCACAGTGACAACCGATCAAAAATGGCAGTTCAAATTGGCCACATTTTCCAACTTCTGCCACACTTGCAGCATAAATAAGTGTTACACAACAGTCTACCAGTAAATGGGGTGGTCAAGTGATGGTATCAAACACTAAAAGCTACCCTCTGCTGCCACAACTCCTACTGGACAGAGGATCTAACCTGGATACTCCTTGGACTATGAAACATCTTGAAGACTAACCTAAAAGGAACTACATTCAAATTAGTTTAAAGGCAGATAATGGTCCTCCCAGGACAGCAGGTACAGGATGTAACCTCATTACTTGTATGCCCAGTTATGTCAATTGTATGTGCTTGCACATGGCAAAATTGCAACTCACCTCACCAACTTCCACACACATTAATGTCAACAGCACACTGATGCTGTGATTACGTCATGCTCACTGTGAGGCTCCTTTAACCAAGATATCATTTGTATAGTCTATTTGGGACTCAACAGGGTGAAACCTGCAATCTGGATGCTTTGCAAACTTCACCCAATTTCTAATGAAATTGTGTGCTCATGGAATATTGTCCCAATTGTGCGATTGGATTCACGATTTCCTGTCAGAAAGGTCATAGTTTGTAGTAATTGACAGTAAGTCATCGAGTAAAACAGAAGTGATATCTGGCATTCCCCAGGGAAGTGTTATATGTCCCCTAATCTTCATTGTGTTTATAAATGATTTAGGAGACAATCTGAATAGCTCCCTTAGACTGTTCACAGATGATGCTGTCATTTATTGTTTAGTAAAGTCAACCCAGGATCAAAAGCAAAGTGATTTAGACCAAATTTCTACATGGTGTGAAAATTAGCAATTAATATTAAATAATGAAAAGAGTGAAGCAATACACATGACTACTAAAAGAAATCCACTCAACTTCAATTACACAATAAATCAATCAAACCTTAATGTTGTAAATTGTACCAAATACCTAGGAATTACAATTACGAACAACTTACACTGGAGAGAACACATAGAAAATATTGCCGCGAGAGACCACAAACACTGACTGCCGGTGTGGCGCAGGGGTAGCGTAACGGACTGCGGTGCAGAAGGTAGCCGGTTCAATCCCGCCCACCGGCAAAAATTTATTTCTTTGTAATTAATAATTCCAGAAGGTTCTACATCTTTCTTATGTTCACTTGTAAATTCTACTTGTTTCTTATGTTAACTGTTCTTCTAATTTCTGGTAAATTCTTTCCGTGTATAAATAACAGAGCACTCTGCCTGAGAGGCAGTCAGTGCTGCGTGTATGTTGAGTTCGTAATAAACGTGCTTTCAGTATAAGTGTTGTGTTTAGTTGCCTTTGAAGTCTAGCCTATTTCCATTTCAACGCAACATTGTTTGGTGGAGGCGCCGGGTACACTGTGCAACAGCTGCATCACCGTGGCTCCGATTAGGCAACGTAAAAGCTGTCGCTTACACGGACTGGAACCGGAATACAAGGGATACACTGAGTATATCCTTCCAAAAGTTCGTATTATCAGAAGAACGATGGAGATGAAACCAGCAATAAGCCAGCTGCACATCAGACACCCGTCAGTGTTCTCTGGAGATGCTGGACAGGACCCCAACAAATGGCTAAAAGCGTTCGACCGAGTCACTAAGTACAACAGATGGGATCATACGATGTGCTTGGCCAATGTTTATTTCTACCTGGACGGAACAGCCCAGCAATGGTTCAAAAACAACGAAGACAAGTTGAATGACTGGGAGACATTCCAGGAGGAACTTAAGAAGACGTTTGGAGACCGCCAGAGACAAATCCGCTCGTCGGAAGAACAACTGAAGAACCGGGCCCAACGACATGGTGAGCCGACACAATCGTACATACAGAATGTTTTGGCTATGTGTAACATAGTCAATCTGAATATGACTAAGGCAGACAAAATCACGCACCTGATGAAGGGAATTGCAGAAGATATGTACCAAGCTATTCTGATAAAAAACGTCGCTACGACAGAAGAGTTCATCAAGTGGTGCCAACGTATTGAAGAGATGCAACAAAGGAGGGTTGGACGCAAGAAGTATGACAGACTCCCAAATGTAGTCCCTATGGCTGTTGTGGAAGACCAGAATGACTTCGCTTCTCTCATACGACAAATCGTGAGAGAAGAATTACAACAGTGCATGGCAGCCGGGACTATTAGACCAAGTGAGCATCAGATTATGGCCATGGATGTGAGCCCTGTAAGTCATGAGGGAGCCGACGCCAATGAGGACGAGGTATTTCAAACATTTGCTTCTGTCTGCCCTGTCAATCGCACCCGACGTGAAGAATGGCGTCGTCCTGCTATGACTTACGCTGCAGCCGCCAAACGGCAGCCCATGAACTGGCCAACGCGACCACAGCCAACTCCCCCGGTAACTATGATGCCCCGCAGAAGAACAGACTTCTGAAGGACAGAAGACAACACACCACTGTGTTTCTACTGTGCACGCCGTGGACATGTCGTACGCTACTGCAGAGAGAGGAGGCGAGTATTCGATGATTATTTTGCCACAAGACGTCAGCCGTCGTAGCAGTTCTATGCCAGGCAGTAACCTGCTGATGAGTTCAGTCGACATATGGGAAGAAGCCCATCGCCGTACCCTAGACGAGGTCGTTCCCCGACACGCCGCAGCCGTTCACCGTCACCGTACAGAGGTACCAGCCGCTCCCCTAGCCGCCACGCCCAGGAAAACTAAGCGAGGCGACCATCTACGAAGGTGAGGCTGCCGCAGATGAAAATCCTCCATGGACGACAGTCGCCAAGATGTCGGGAAATCTCATCGACATCATAATCGACGGTCAAACTGTTCGGGCACTTGTTGATTCAGGAACCTCTTTTTCTGTATTATCGAACAATTACTGCCGCACACTAAAGAAATCAATGTTCTATCATACGGGGACAACTGTGCTGAAGGTCGCGAATGGTAATTACGTTCATCCAGCAGAAACTTGTGTCACAAGAATAACCATCAACAACAGGATGCAGCCGTTTGAATTTGTTGTGTTAACAGAATGTAGTCATAATGTCATCCTCGGATGGGACTTCTTTCAAGCATCCCAAGCTATGATTGACTGTGGAAGATCTGAGCTGCAAATTGAAGTAGTTCCGCCGGATACACCTAATACAGAATTTTCTGAGAAGTTATTCGTCGTTGACAATGTGACGATATCGCCGTTGACAATGAGAAGAGTTGCAGTCACAAACACAGATGACTGGTTAAACTGTGAAGTTCTTGTTGATAGTAAAAAGTTTATCAGGCTCATAAAAGAAATTTACATACCAGCGGCTATCATAAGCATTACCAGTGGTCAAGGAGAGATTTGGATCACAAATTGTCACGAGCAGTCACAACTTCTCCCCAAGGGAATGTGTATCGGGACAGCTGAACCAATCCAGGACGGTGAGCTCAACGTCATCAATGAAGACCCATGCCCTGCTGTTAGTACAGACAACATGCTCAAGGAAACAAACGTGGAACTGCCAATAGGGCCTGGACTGACCAAGGAACAATGCCAGCAGGTGTCAGGTATACTACGCCAATTTTCGGGTGCATTCACACCTCAGCAGGGGAAAAGTCAGACAAAACGGCCCACGATAGATCAATACTGGGGATCATCCGCCAATTAGCCAGCGTTCGTATAGAGTGTCGCCAGCTGAAAGACGGATAATTTGGGAGGAAGTGGAGAAGATGTTGCGAGGTAACATTATTCAACCTTCTGAGAGTCCTTGGTCGTCTCCGGTGGTCCTCGTACAGAAGAAGGATGGTACGTGGCGATTCTGTGTCGACTATCGGTGGCTAAACAGAATCACAAAGAAAGATGTATACCCATTGCCGCGTATTGATGACACCTTAGATTGCTTGAAAGGAGCTACATACTTCTCAACTATGGACATGCGGACAGGTTACTCGCAAATCGAGCTTGACTAAGCTGACAGGGAGAAAGACGGCTTTTATTACACCTGACGGCCTCTACGAATTTAAAGTAATGCCATTTGGATTATGTAAAGCTCCAGCCACATTCGAACACATGATGGACAACTTGCTTCGACACCTTAAGTGGACAATGTGTCTCTGCTATTTAGATGACATTGTCGTTTTCTCGAAAACATTTGAAGAACATCTGAGTCGTCTGTCAACTGTGTTGAAGTGTGTTCAGGCTGCAGGTCTCCGCCTCAATTCAAAGAAGTGCCTCTTAGTCGCCAAAGAGATAAAAATCCTGGGGTACCTAGTCAACGGAGATGGTGTCTGCCCTGATCCAGATAAAGTAAGGCAGTCACAGAATTTCCAACTCCTCAGCACATTCGTGATGTGAGAAGTTTTCTTGGGCTGTGCTCATACTACCGATGTTTCATAAAAGGATTTTGTAACAAGGCATGTCCATTACAAGAACTTCTGCAGGGAGACGCCAAATTTTACTGGGATGAGACAAAAGAAAGAGCTTTCCGGGCACTTAAGGAGGCTCTAACTTCTGCACCAGTGCTAGCCTTGTACGACGAGAATCCAGAAACGGAACTTCACACAGATGCCAGTGGTTATGGGTTTGGTGCAGTGCTTGTACAAGTTCAGGAAGGTGCTGAAAAAATGATAGCCTATGCATCAAGAGTACTCTCAAAGTCCGAGATAAACTTCTGTACAACTGAAAAAGAATGTCTTGCAGTTATCTGGGCTATCAACAAGTTCCGGCCATATTTATTCAGCAAACCATTCACTGTCGTGACAGACCACCATTCTTTGTGTTGGCTGACTAGCTTGAAGGATCCATCAGGTTGACTAGCAAGATGGGCACTAAGACTCCAAGAGTACGATGTCACAGTGGTATTCAAGAACGGGCGCAAACACAAGGATGCCGACTGCCTATCAAGGAATCCATTAGAGGAACACAACAGCATGAATGAATTTTCAGCTCTCACTGAATTAGATGACGTTACAGCTGAACAGAGGGAAGATCCAGCACTATTAAAAACGATAGAGGCCTTAGAGAAAGGAGAACCGACCAATGGAGAGTTCCAACTTATAAACGGAACATTGTATAAGAGCAACTACAATCCACTGGGCCCCAAATGGCTACTGGTTATTCCAGCTCATCTCCAGCCAGCTATTCTCAAATATTCCCACGACGCTCCAATATCTGGTCATCTGGGATTCGTGAAGACCCTAGACAGAATCAGACGCAGGTATTACTGGAAAGGTCTCTACAGATCTGTCAGGCACTATGTGACTCACTGTAAAGAGTGCCAGTGACGGAAGCATGTGCCGCAATTACCTCCAGGACATCTCGTACCGATTCCGCCTGCTGCAGCTCCATTCCACCGAGTTGGGATCAATCTTTTAGGGAGGTTCCCGAAGTCAACAACCAGTAACCATTCGATAATAGTCTGCACTGACTACCTCACACGCTACGCTGTCACCAAACCTGTGCTGACTGCAGAAGCTCCAGAGATCGCAAAATTCCTTGTAGAAGACATTATTCTGAAGCATGGAGCACCATGTGTCATGATATCTGATCATGGAAAAGTATTCCAGTCAAAACTAGTATCAGAGGTAATGTCATGGTGCAACATTGTCCACAGAATGACAACTGCATACCATCCTCAGACAAATGCAATTACAGAACGTTTTAACAAGACATTAGCCGACATGCTGTCGATGTACGTTGATGTTGAGCAGAAAGATTGGGATACAATTCTGCCAGTCATGACATTTGCTTACAATAACGCAAGACAAGACACCACAGGCTTCACTCCGTTTTTCCTGCTCCATGGCCGTGAAGCTGAGACGACAATGGATACACTGTTCCCGTTCCAACCAGACGACACTCAGGATGACTATGTTAAACAGCTCATCACCAGGGTCGAAGAAGCAAGACAGCTGGCTCGCATATGGACACTGGACACCCAGGAGAAAGACCGTCAGTGGTATAATGACAAGCACCGATTTGTTGTGTACAGCCCAGGAGATCTGGTATGGATTTTTACCCCCGTACGGAAGGTTGGACTGTCAGAAAAGTTATTGAAGCGATACTTTGGTCCGTATCGTGCCATACGCCGTCTGTCAGACGTCACATACAAAGTTGAGGATTATGAGCCGTTGTCGAAACGTCAAAAACGAAGAGACATTGTTCACGTCCTGCGCATGAAGCCTTACTACGATCCTGAAAAGCAGGTAAACGACAATGGCTTCTTGTTTAAGGACTTTAATGATTGTAATGTTCCTGATGAAGCCACAACAGGAATGTCTGTCATCGATAATCGCGAAGAAGGGAAGGATTCTCTTGAACTGTCATACAGAGGACCCATGACATGGTCAAGATCCAGGACATTGCAGCTGGCTCCACAGGGATCATAACAGCGGGTCGCTGTTTCTCCAGGAGAGGGATCAATGCTGCGAGAGACCACGAACACCGACTGCCAGCGTGGCGCAGGGGTAGCGTAATGGACTGCAGTGCAGAAGGTCGCCAGTTCAATCCTGCCCACCGGCAAAAATTGATTTCTTTGTAATTAATAATTCCAGAAGGTTCTACATCTTTCTTATGTTCACTTGTAAATTCTACTTGTTTCTTATGTTAACTGTTCTTCTAATTTCTGGTAAATTCTTTCTGTGTATAAATAGCAGAGCACTCTGCCTGAGAGGCAGTCAGTGTTGCGTGTATGTTGAGTTCGTAATAAACGTGCTTTCAGTATAAGTGCTGTGTATAGTTGCCTTCGAAGTCTAGCCTGTTTTCATTTCAACGCGACAATATTGTGGGGAAGGCAAATCAAAGGTTACGTTTCATTGGCAGAACACTTCGAAGATGCAACAGCAGCACCAAAGAGACTGCCTACATCACACTTGTGCATCGTCACCTGGAGTACTGTTGCCCAATTTGGGACCCTCAGCAGGTGGGACTGGGAGAGAGAAGGTTCACAGAAGGGCAGCTCATTTTTTTATCATGTTACTGGGGGGAAGCATCATGGAAATGTTGCATGATTTGAGGGGGAAATAATTTAAAAAATGACATTATTCATTGCAGCGAGATCTATTTGTGAAATTTCAATCACCGACTTTTACTTCTGAATGTGAAAATATTTTGCTAGCACCCACCTACATAGGGAGGCATAACCATACCAATAAAATAAGAAAAATCAGATCAAAAATGGAATGATTTATGTGTTGTTTCTTCCCGTGCTCTATTAGAAAATGGAATGGTAGAGAAAGATTATGAAAGGCACTTAAATATGGTTTGCAGAATATCAATGTAGATGTAGAGGATGATTCAACAGATGAGGATGTCATACATCCTGTGGATGCCTCACCCCTCCCCCTCATCTGCTTCACTCCTTCCCCATGCTTCCACAGTGAGCCAGACAGATGAGGACAGCTGCCTCTCACCTTTGTAAGGCTTTACCTCTACAACTCATACACCCAGGGACGAATTTACCAGTAGGCTGGAGCCTAGGGCAGCAGATTTTAGAGGCAGAAAATTTGGAGCCAAATCTTTTAAACTGTAAATAAGTATAATAAAAGAAATTTAATTAAATTTACTGACTGCACATTATTTATGAAAAGTATCAAGGTATACTTTATGCCCACATTATTAGTAGTTTATGACTGTGGTTTTATTAGTTCAAAAATATAGACAATAACTATTTCTTGTGTGATCTTAATGAAATAGCTGGTTGTAAAAATAATCTAGGAGGTTACACTTTGATCCCTAGTCATACCAATTATGGAAAAAAGGTGGTATAATTAGGATGATAGTGCACAAAACAAAGCTTCAATTTCATTAGCAACAAATTTTAATTAGTGTGATTGTGAAATAGGGTATCTAATAGTACAGGTCAGTGGGGGTGGCAAAATCTGAATAACCTGCTGGCAACAAAGGTGAAAATCCACCATTCCATACACATCCTACAATCTTGTTTGAGTCCATAATCCCTCACGTCCGAGCAACTGACGTCTCACTTCTATCTATGTGAAACTCACACCATCCTGAAAACATTTCCATTACCCTCGTGAGCCAATCTGGCTTATCTTCATGGAGAAATAACAGATGAAAGCATGATACTGGTTACTTGAGTTACTTGAAAAAGTCTCGGTTTTACATGAACATAATAAATTTAAGTCAATGTAAACCACATTTTATAAACAAACTAACCAAAACAACATAAATAAATTTGAATATTTTCCTGTATCTTGATCCAGGATACTTTTTCGTAATTCATGTTTTATGTACTGCCACTTAGTCAAGAGAAAGAAGTTTTAAAAGTTCTGAAAGTTAAATATTCAAAGTACTTCACTACACTAATTAACCTAAAAATTAATGATGAGCCAGTTTTCAGAAACTACGGTTAAGTACAGATATGTGGGTTTGTTTAGCACAGATGTGTTATGGGTTTGCAATCACTTAATGACAGACTAAACAAAAAAACAGCAGGCTAGTCCTTCTACACTTGTTCTTGTTAAAATTGTTATTAAGTTGACACCATTGATCTAAATATATAAATAACATGCATTTCTGCTCACACTATGAATTACACATTATGCTTATGTGTACCAATTTACCTCCTCTCGCTGGTACCTTAAAGCCATGTGGAGAATTTTTGTACAATCATCCTTTGTGCAAGATGATAAAGTTTCTCCCGCATCTATTAGTACCTTCAGTACCTAAAAAATTAAAAACAATTATACCAAATATATGAATATAAAAATAAAATTCAGTTATATCCTATAAAGGTTGATAAGGCAAGTAAGATGAACTTATAAAAAAAAACCTTCTCATAGATCGTTATTAATTTTTAAGATGCCTTCTCGAAAACTTGATAACATCCAAACATTTCAATAAACTTCAAGTCAGCCAGCAAATCAAATCTTAGGTTGAAGCCTTTCACTGTGACATCGGAAAATCCCAACTGAGTGATGCAACACCCATGTGTGGCGTCAGGAAACAGACGTTTGCAATATGAAAAGTGTATCTGTATATACACGAGTGTAGTCTTGTAGCAACGAAATCTAATATCTCTTACATCCTTTGACTGTCATTCTTTGCAGATATTGCTGTGCATGTTTTTTTTTTTTTTTTTTTTTTTTTTTTTTTTTTTTTTTTTTTTCTTGTAGAATCACATATGCTTTCAGCAACACACAATATTTCCAGAAATCCATTACCTTCCTTATTGTGCATCTTTTCTATTAAATCTTCCACTTCTTTGCCCCAAAATCTAATGTTTTGACTAGACAATGTTAAAAGGAACATGTGCCATAGAAAACTATTTTTCAAACAGACACAAATGAAGTTAAAACTCAATCACCAGGAAAAAAAATTAAAAAAATAAATAAATAAAATAAGAAAAACCTAAAATTGAAAATCAAAACTACATGAGAAATTGTCATGCTTAATCAATAGCAATTTATGATCCATACAGTTTGTATTTGAATAATTCAAATACTTCTTACGCAAGATCTGAAAAGCTCTTCTTCAATATTATCTCTAATAAGTTTGTTCTTTTCAAAGAATGGATAAATGTTGTAAAACCACAAAGATTAGCAAAACTGTACTTACTTATACATGTACTTATATAAGATACTGTCTGTGGTAACACTAACTTCATCTAGTGGATATAGAAGTGCATGAATATGGGATGTGGGTCTACTTCTCTAACTTTTGTCTACACAGCATTTGAATGTCTTGCCATTACAGCTGCATCGTCATACATATTTCATGAAAATTTATTTTTTATTGTAATTTTTTTCAGTATGGTCTAGTGTTGAATTCCAACCTAGACTATCCATTATTAGCTATCACAACCTACGCTAGGTCTCTGCCAATATTTTACTGATCACAACACTAAAGCCTATAAATCTTTCATAAATTTATCCTTCAAGTATATATCTGAATAAAGTGCATAATTGTGCAATACTTGTGACCTCAGATGTTTCATCTTTCAAAATAGCAACAAATCTCATTTCTTTGATCTGAGTTTTTTCTGAGAGCATTACACCACATACACTTTGAGTTAGTTTTGAATGGGAGGAGATGATCTGGTGACTCAGAGGCTTGTAAATAAGTGGTTTCTCAAGTTCTTGGCAATTCATGTTGATTTAGAAAGTGAGGGGCTTCTCCTTCACTGATTCACTGAGTTTTATAAAATACTTACACATTTCTCTTCCTCTAATTGCAAGTCAATCATACTTATGCCAAGTGTGCTCACATATACCTGTGGCTGTACATGACAGTGTGGTTTTTTTGTGCTGGGAAATTGTATTGTGCTGATCATATGAAATATCTAGGGCTGCCTTTAAATTACTGTTATAGGTGGTAAGTCAACTATTTTTAACAAGCTCCTGTTCCACTGATGACAGCATGTTGGAAGATTTATTAGAAACATACTATTACAAACACTCATTTTACTAAAGTTATGACTAAAATATGATCAGACTCATTAAACACAAAGTATTGATGTGTTACTGAGCTCAATAATGCATACTCAATTCAGGGTAGCAGAAGAATTTTTTTTTCTAAATGTAGTCTCATTGCATGCAGCTACCCTCGTTTCATCCACTGTGGTGTGATATCATTTATGGTCGAATGGGAAATGAGACTACCAGTGTTCTTAACTTATACATTTCACAAACTATCACAAGAGAGTGAGCATGCAGGTGCTCAATCTCTTATGCAGTGCAGTATCTGTTTCAAAGAAAACAAAATACAGACTGTAAAAGAATTATATTAGAATTATTATTACAAATGTACAATCTTACCACTAAACAAAAATACCTGGCAATACAGGGAACAAAACCTGTCACCCTCACACGAGGATTTGTTGTGTTGACCTCCTGGTTATTTAGATAGAATTGAGCAAATATAGTATGATTCTATTTATACAATAATTTTATTATACAGCCTGATATTGATTGTTATGTTACTATGTTATAAACTGCTCTACAAGCAATATAACTTTCTTCTGAGCACTTAGTAGGTATATGGCATATTTGTAAATTTATTTTTATTCCTAGTACACTTAAACAGGGTGATTTCGAGCACTATGGGGCGTGGAGACAGTAAGTTTATTTATTCCTTCTTTCCCACTGTGTAGCAACAAATAGCTCTAATTTTTGAATCCACGTGCAAATTAGATTAACCAAAAGACTATTTTGATATTTTGGGTAAAATTATTATTTAGTTACATTTGTAAAAAGTGCCTAACTGTTGACAGTTCACACAGTATCATAAAACAGAATCATGAAATAGAAACTCATCATCACTTTGTGACCATCAGAAAAGTATTGTAGTTACAGCTGTCAACAAGCCCGTGGCATTGATACAACTGTGTAAAGGTTTGCTCAGATTCTTGTGTAAAACTCTAAAATATTGATTTCAGGTCATGCTGAGAATGGATAAAACAAGAAATATGCTTAAGCACAAAGCAATGATGATCTAGAAGTTTTAGTTAAACATGATATTCAGTGTTGCTAATTATCAAGAAGAAAAATGTTTGATTCGTATGTTATATGATCAACCCTACCAAATAAAATATCGAAATACAGACAATAAAATTGGAACAACAACCACTACTAAATCGTATAAAAGGAGAAATTCAAAAATAAAATTACAATAGTTTGCAACTCACTGCAAAGATATATGTCATGCCACGACAGGCACATAAAAATGAAATTGCGTGCTTATGAAATATCTGTCCAATTGGGTGATTGGATTCACAATTCACTAAATAAAGAAAAGTGTGAAGTAATACACATGACCACTAAAAGAAATCCGCTGAACTTCAATTACGCGATAAATCAGTCAAACCTTAAGGTCGTAAATTCTACCAAATACCTAGGAGTTACAATTACGAACAACTTACACTGGAAAGAACACATAGAAAATATTGTGGGGAAGGCAAATCAAAGGTTACATTTCATTGGCAGAACGCTTCAAAGATGCAACAGCTCCACCAAAGAGACTGCCTACATCACACTTGTGCGTCCTCTCCTGGAGTACTGTTGCCCTTTCTGGGACCCTCACCAGGTGGGACTGACAGAAGACATTGAGAAGGTTCAGAGAAGGGCAGCTCATTTTGTTTTATCATGTTAGGGGGGGGAGAGAAGCGTCACGGAAATGTTGCACGAATTGGGGTGGAAATCATTAAAAGAAAGATGTTATCCATTGCGGCGTGATCTGTTTGCGAAGTTTCAATCACCGACTTTTACTTCTGAATGTGAAAATATTTTGCTAGCACCCACCTACTTAGGGAGACATGACCATCCCAATAAAATAAGAGAAATCAGATCAAAAACGGAATGATTTAGGTATTCTTTCTTCCCACGCACAATTAGAGAATGGAACGGTAGAGAAAGATTGTGAAAGTGGTTAATGAACCATCTGGTAGGCACTTAAATGTGATTTGCAGAGTATCTATGTAGATGTAGATCCAGCTTAGCTTCCAGCCACTAGTGTTCATCACAAAAAAGACAAATACTATTATTCATATAATCACACAGGATAGTTTACCTATGTGACTGTATGAATGATTATGTATGTGTGTGTGTGTGTGGGGGGGGGGGTTAGGTTCTCCTCACCCCCCCCCCTCCCGCCCTCTGAAAAAGTCTAGTGGCCAAAAGGTAAGTTGTGTGTGTATAAGTGTCTTTTATATGTACCTGTTGTAGCTCAATGTATGTGTTTGTGCTGAGTTGCAAACTATGCTTATGATGAATCTTCATGGCAAATTAAAATAGTGTGCCAGAACTGGAACTCAAACCTGGAACTTTTGCCTTTCATGGGCAACTGCTCTACCACTGAGCTACCCCGACACAACTCACGGCACCGCCCCACAACTTCAATTCTGTCAGTACCTCGCCTCCTGTGGGGCGGTGTCACGAGTCGTGTCAGGATATCTCAGTGGCAGAGCACTTGCCCGCGAAAGGCAAAGGTCCCAGGTTCAAATCCCGGTTCTGGCACACAATTTTAATCTGCTAGGAAGTTACATATCAGTGCACACTCTGCTTCAGAGTGAAAGTTTCATTCTGGAAACATCCCTTAGGCTGTGGCTAAGCCATGTCTTCACCATATACTTTCTTCCAGGTGTGCTAGTCTTGCAAGTTTTGAAGGAGAACTTCTGTGAAGTTTGGAAAGTAGGAGGCAAGGTACTGGCAGAATTGAAGTTGTGGGGCAGTGCCGTGAGTTGTGTCAGGATAGCTCAGTGGTAGAGTGCTTGCCCGCAAAAGGCAAAGGTCCCAGGTTCGAGTCCCGGTTCTGGCACACAGTTTTTAACTCCCAGGAAGTTTCATATCAGGGCACACTCCGTTGCAGAGTGAAAGTTTAATTATGCTTATGATATTATTGAATTCCAATATGGACCTCCCATTGTTAGAAGAAGAAAAGTTAAAGCAAGGTACCTTGAGAGCTGCACATGGGGGATTCTCTTTCACTACAATGAATGTGTAAGATATTCAGTAAAGGCTACATTTATCAATCTGGCAGATTCTAACCATGTACTAAGAAACTAATTCGTGCATTTTTCAAGCAGCATTTAGGGGTTTTCTGAATTTTACATGGAGCACCAAGAAGTGCTTCTCTGCAGCACACACCTTCAGATGGTGTGACTCAGCATTCCATTACTGAGAATAGAGGCAGCTTTGATGCTGTTGCTAATTTTCTTGCTACAATGTTCATTTGTGGCAACCCGCTGCATGAATAGTCAGTAATGCCACTGAATGGCACAGTGTGATGGCCGTCACTGCAAGCAGTGTTCTGCCAGCAGAGGCCTAATTGTGCTTCTGTTCCAGGGAGATGAGAGAATGCCACCACACACCACTGAAGTGTAGTGGTGCTGCATGTGTGAAGCTGGTCAGCTAAACCATTGCTTTACCAACTCCATGTCAAGGAGGCCTCAAACAACTCAGGCAGAAGTGAACAAAACGACAGTTAAAATGTACTTCACTTTATATTTATTTGTCATAACTGCCATCCTTAAACTGTGCTGAAGTTCACTCAAAACATATAAGAATATATGTTACAAATTGATAATAATACAGATTTATTTATGAATTCCCTCCCCCCCCCTCCCCTTGATATGTGACAGACAAGACCCACAACAATATTTCAACACAGTTACCACACCATTTTCTGAGATAAATATACTAAATTGAAAATGTAATGTTTTTGATCTACCAGTGAAAACATAAGCAAAGGTCCACGAGATATATCTAAGTACACAGTGGGTTATCCAACTAGTATCAAAAGTAAATAAGCAATACAAAATATCCTATCAAATGACAGGAACATAAATTATGAAATGTTGTTGTTGTGGTCTTCAGTCTGGAGACTGGTTTGATGTAGCTCTTCACAATACCCTATCCTGAACAAGATTTTTCAACTCCACATAAGAACGGAACCTTCATCTGTCTGAATCTGCTTACTGTATCCATCACTCGGTCTTCCTCTGCGGTTTTTACCTCAAACACTTCCCTCCAACGCTAAATTCACAATTCCTTGGTGTCTAAGAATGTGTCCTGCCAATCTATCCCTTCTTTTAGTCAAGGTATGCCAGAAATTCCTTTTCTCCCCAATTCTGTTCAGTACCTCCTTATTAGTTACGTGATCCACCCACCTAATCTTCAACATTCTTCTGTAGCACCACATTTCAAAAGCCTCTATCCTCTTCCTGTCCGCACTGTTTATCTTTCTATGTTTCACTCCCATACAAGGCAACACTCCACACGAATGCCTTCAGAAAGGACGTCCTTAGGCTTAAATCAATATTCGATGTTGACAAATTTCTCTTTTTCAAGAACGCTTTTCTACCCATTGCCATTCTGCATTTTATATCCTCTGTACTGTGACCATCATTTGTTATTTTACTGCCAAAGTAACAAAACTCATATACCTCCTTTATTGTTTTGTTACCCAATCTAATTCCTTCAGCATCACCTGATTTTCTTAGACTGCACTCCATTACTCTAGCTTTGCTCTTGTTAATGTTCATCTTCTATGCACCTTTCAGCACACTGTTCATTCCGTTCAATTGCTCTTCCAGGTCCTTTGCTGTCTCGTCAAAACACAAAGCTTTTAATTCTTCACCCTAAACTTTAATTCCTTCTCCAAATTTCTCCTTGCTTTCCTTTATAGCTTGCTCAATGTACAAATTGAATAACATTGGAGAAAGGCTACAACCCTGTTTTACTCCCTTCCCAAACATTGCATCCTTTTCATGTCCTTCAACTCTGACAATCGCTGTCTATTTTTTGTACAAGTTGTAAATAACCTTACACTCCCTACATTTTACTCCTGCTTGCTTCAGAACTTCAAAGAGTTTATTCCAAACAACATTGTCAAAAAGCCTTCTCCAAATCTACAAAAGTTAGATATGTAAGTTTGCATTTTCTTAATCTGACTTCTAGGATAAGCCGTAAAGTGAGTATTGACTCCCATGTTCCTACATTTCTCCTGAACCCAAACTGATCTTCCTCGAGGTTGGCTTCTACCAGCTTTTCCATCCTTATATAAATAATTCATGTTAATATTTTGCAACCAGGACTTATTAAACTGATAGTTGTGTAGTTTTCGCACCTGTCTGCACCTTCTTTCTTTGGAATGGGGATTTTTACAGTTTTCTCAAAGTCTTAGGGTACTTCGCCTGTCTCATACATCTTACACACCTGGTGAAACAGTTTTGTCATGGCTGGTTCTCCCAGAGACTTCAGTAGCTGTAAGGGAATGTCATCTACTCCAGGGGCCTTGTTTCATCTTAGGTCTTTCAGTCCTGTGTCAAATTCATCTCTCAGTGTAGTATCTCCTATTTCATCCTCATCTACTTCTTCTCCCCTTTCTACAATATTGCCGCTAAGTTCATTTCCTTCATAGAGCCTCTCTATATACTCTTTCCACCTTTCAGCTTTCCCTTCTTTGCTGAGAACTGGTTTTCCATCTGTGTCCTTGATATTCATAGAGCTGTTTTTCTTATCTCCAAATATCTCTTTTATTTTCCTGTAGGCTGTATCTATTTTTTCCCTATTTATAGATTCTTCTACATCCTTGCATTTGCCTTCTAGCCACTACTGCTTAGCCATTTTGCACTTCCTGTCAATCTCATTTCTTAGTCGTCTGTACTCCAGTTTGCCTGTTTCATTTACTGCATTTTTATATTTTCTTCTTTCATCGATTATAATTAGTATGTTCTGTGATATCCAAGGATTTTTTGTAGATTGTAATTTATATACCCTAGAAAATTCCGTTTGTTTAGAATAATGAGCTGTTCGATACCATATTTGATCGTGATATTGTACCCTAATATTCCATGTTTATATTACATAAACATTTTAAGACACTTCTGGCTGGTCACATAATCACTTTCATTACTTGGGTCTAAATTAATTAATTAATAATTGAAAGTCATACACTTAATGTTGAACAATAATGTAAACATATATTGACACTGCGCTCAATGTCATTTACTTACGATCTTTTGTATTGTTTGTTTTATATGAAAAACTTATTATTACATTTGTCATGATTTTGTGTATCTTTACGTAAAGCAAGATTTATGTATGTTTCATTAACAAATTTATCAATTATAAATATTGTAACTTCCGTGTTCTAGAAGGTTCTAGAAATTAGGCTAAGTATTAACATGCGCGAATTGGCGCGAACTGTCAGTTGTTGTGAAGTCAGTCTAAAGTTAGTTAATCACAGTTGTCAGTCAGTCTAAGTGAAATCATTATGTTGTTAACATGCAGTAATCAAGAATGAAAAAATAAAGGAGTTTAATATGAAAAGTGTCACGTATGTAGTTTCCTGGATGTATAAAAACCCAACGTCCTAATATTATTTTCATGATTTGGAGGCAGGCGAGCAATTTAAACATCTACCAACGAACAACCGAAGGTGATGTATGGAAAAATAATGGTTTTAGTATAATAGTATTACTATTATTATATAAAAAAAGCTATTATAAGGTCTTGTCTTCCTACCTATTTTGTGCACTGCTGCCTACACTACTTGATCTCTCAAGGCTACCCATTCCTACTCTACTGTTTTATTTCCCCCCATTTCTGTCAATTGTTGCCTAAAGCTCCCTCTGAAATTCTCAAGAACTTCAGGTTCCTTCAGTTTATTCAGGTACCATCTCCTTATTTCCTTACCTTTCTGCAGTTTTTTTCAGTTTCCGACTACAATTCATGACCAATAAGTTATGGTCAGAGTTTATATCTGCCCTTGGTATGTCTTACAGTTTAAAATCTTGTTCCTAAATCTATGTCTTACCATTATAAAATCTATCTGGTACCTTCCAGTGTCTCCTGGTCTCTTTCATGTATACAACTTTCTTTCGTGATTCTTAAACCAGGTGTTTGTTACGATTAAATCATGTTCCGTACAATATTCTACCAGGCGGCTTCCTCTGTCATTCCTTTTGGCCAGACCATATTCACCTACTATCATCCCTTCCATTCCTTTTCCTATACTGAATTCCAGTCTCCCATAACAATTAAATTTTCCTCTTCCTTAATTGTCTGAATAATTTCCTTAGCTCCTCGTATATTTCTTCAAACTCCTCATCATCGGCAGAGCTAGTTGGCATATAAAACTGTACTACTGTGGTCAGTGTTGGCTTCGTATCTATCTTGACTACTCATAGTAGTTTACCCGCATTCCTATTTTCTTACTCATTATCAGACTTACTCCTGTAATACTCCCAGCTGATTTTGTATTTATAATCCTGAACTCACCTGACCAGAAATCCTGTTCCTCTTTCCCTGAACTTCACTAATCCCCACTATATCTAACTTCAACCTATCCCATTTCTCTTTTTAAATTTTCTAGTTTCCCTAACCGATTAAGGAATCTAACATTCCACGCTCCGATCCATAGAATGCCAGTGTTGTTTTTCCTGATGATCACATCCTCTTGAGTAGTCCTGAACCAGATATCCAAATGGAGGACTATTTTACCTCCAGAATATTTTACCCAAGAGGATGCCATCATCATATGTTCATACAGTAGAGCTGCATGTCCTTGGGAAAAGTAACGGCTGTAGTTTCTTTGCAGTAAATGTGTGGCAAAGCCACATTAGCTGATGTTACAAGGCCAGCTCAGTCAATTATCCAGACTGTTGCCCCTGTAACTACTGAAAAAGTTGCTTTAATGTAAATCTGCAAATATATAATAGCATATGGCTGATCAAATAGACATCATGAAGTTCAGCTCATATATCAAACTAAAGTAATGATACGCAAATAAGATCATATGTGAAAATGTAAGCTTTTAGTAATAATCTAGATTAAATATTGACAGCATAACGAATTAAGCCGTTAATGTCTAATCCACTGTTTAGATACACTCAGAGTATCCTTTCTAATCAATCTTGTTATAGAATTGAACAATATTTTTGTGAAGTATAGGTTGCTGACTCACCACAGACACATCTGATGTGTCACAGAAAGACACAAATAACAGAAAACAACTTGATAGATTTCGGACATTAAGGCCTTTGTCAGTCAGAGAGAAACACACACACACACACACACACACACACACACACATGCTGTGGAGGAAATAGATGGTATCTTTTATATAGGAGGGTAGGTTGTGGGTAATAGGTTGAAGGTGCTGGTTCATGAGAGATCTCCAGTCCCTCCTCAAGTCCTTAGATTCTGAGACGAGATCCTGGGATGGTCCTATCTCTCTTCTCACCCCTCCTATAACCTGCACCCCCACCTTCTACATGCTCCCTAAAGTTCACAAACCCAACCGCCCTGGACGTCCCATTGTAGCCAGTTATGGTGCCCCCACTGAGAGAATCTCTCCTCTCGTGGACCAACACTGGAGTGTCAAATATATTTCCTTACCTCTAAAGCACGCTTCTCTATTGCCAAAGAAAATGCTGTCTTTCCATCTCTGTCCTGTAAACTTAGATCTGCACCTCCATCCACAAGAAGTTTTACCACACGAGGCATATCATAGTGGCATCGAAAAGCGGAAATGGCTCTCATTATGGCTGTTTGCCCCTTTCTATCAATACCATCCTTGAAACTGGGATATTTATTCTGAAGATACTTAAAATTCTCTTTGCATCCAAGTGCTCTGTGTAGTGCTGTTCTACCAACAACATCCATTGCTGTAGGATCAGCTCCAGCATCTATAATAAGCTTGAGAGCCTGAAAAAAATCAGAGGACAGCATTAGAAACCACACAATATGCTGAAAATATTTTATGAGAAATAGTTGACAATCCATTTACAGTAAATAAGCTTAAAATTAAAATGTTGAGTGGTATTGATTGTTACTCCCTTTATATGGACCACAAGTTAAAAGTGGGAGATACTACAGACGTAAATCATCAACAGGTTATCACACAAAGAATGTTGCATTCATTTCAACATGTCAATAATTTACTATCAGTTTCACATATTATTTCACAATGATACAGATATAAAATAATAATTAAACTTCCTGGAAGATTGAAACTTAGTGCAGACCAGGATTTGAACCCAGGACTTTCATCTTTCACGGGCAAGCCTCTACCGTTCGAGCACCTTGGACCATCCATATAGCTTTACTTCTATGAGTATTAATTGTTCATGATTCTAATGGGTTGTATGGCTGTGGTCAATGAAATGTTTCTGTTCCTAAAGTTTCATCCAGAGCTGTGCTGGACGTCCTCAGAGGTGTTCTAGCAGTGCTGAGTCTTGCCTTCAGCTCAGTATGAAATGTTAGGAACAGAAATGTTTCATGGACCAAGGCCATCCAATCTGGAAGAATCATCAACAATTATGATATCCAGTTGTGACAACCTTCACTATATGTTCTACCAGTATCTCACCTCCTACATTCCAAACTTTACAGAAATTATTCTGTGAAATTTTGCAGGACTAGCACTCCTGAAAGAAAAGATATTGTGGAGACATGGTTTAGTCACAGCCTAGTGGATATTTCCAGAATGATATTTTCACTCTCCAGTGAAGTATGTACTGATAAGAAACTTCTTGGCAGATTAAAACTGTGCCGAACTGGGATTGTAACTCAGGGCCTCTGCCTTTCGCTGACTGAAGAACCCTGGCACTCCTCATGGTCCATCCTAACATCCTTACTTCCACCATTACCTCACTTCCTACCTTTCAAACGGTCCACAAGATGTGCCAGCGTAGCTCAATCAGTATAGTATTTGTCTGCAAAAGTCATATGTTCCATATTCAAATCCCAGATCAGCATATAGTTTTAATCTGCCAAGAAGTTACATATCAGCACACACTCTGCTACAGAGTGAAAATGTCATTCTGAAAACATCATGTCCAGCCACTCCAGCAACACAAGCTAGACTGTGATTGAGGTGGGGAGTGGAGAGGGAAGCATGCTGGGTAAAGGTGGGGATGGAAAATTGATATTCCTATTGGATTTTCCATTGTTAAGACTTTATTATTTTCCTATTTTCAGTGGAAGAGTTGGATAGAACTTCAATTGCATCAAATTGGAAAGGTATTGCCTCTTCCATTAACTGTCTTTCTTTTTCTTATGAACTTCGGAACTTTTAAAAACTGAGTATTAAAAATATTCTCAATTTCTGACTTTTTGTTAGTAAATTTTATATTCAGTTTGTTGCCTTCCTTTGGTTTTGGTTACCCTGTTACCTGGGATGGATGGAGTGAGGAATGACAAGTGAGTAGGCATCCAAATAATGAAATCAGCAGTCAATAAAATGTGGGTTCATTTGCCGTAAAGCTACTACCCCAAAAGGGATGGTGCAGGGCTGATTTCTAAGGAGGTTCCATGACAGAAAAATAGGAAAATGGTTTGGTCAAGGCCGGAAGAGACACATGTGGTTGACTTCGAGTTGGGCTCAAGATACAGTGGTCCCAGAGAACAGACCCACTCGTGGACCAACAACACATTACCCATGTGATCAGTACACGGTCCAGTGATTGGCGGCTACATTCTGGCAACATTCAGCAGTGAAATTGGATGCCAGGGCTGTGCGAGGCAGCAGCATGTGTGTGGACCTGCGCCTAACACACCCTGTCCATATGATCACCACCAAAACTGACTAGATGAAGAGCTAACCATGGGAAAAATTTTGAAAAATTCTGAATGAACCTCTTGATTAAAAATCGTCCCTGTATGGCACCATTTCCCTTCCAATAATATTCCAACTGTTTAGGTGCAAGTTTTGTCATGGTGGCCAGAGAGGGCAGTCATGTGTGTTTGAGTTGTGGCTGACTGTACATATGCTTTCTTTCTGCTGAAGGTTATGGCAAAAATTTAAGTTATGTGAACGTGATTGTCTGCAGCTCAATGGTCATCTTTTTGGAGAGTATCAACCTATATTCATATTATGGTGGACTAAGTACAGAAACTCAACTGCTAGAGGACTATTAACATATGGTAACTTGAGACAATGGTACAAACCAAATTTTTCAAAAAGAATACACATTTTGAAACTGAAAAAGAAATAAGTGTGTTCTGGAGTGATATATGCCATAGGTACAAAATATTTCACATATGCTATGCATAATAATATTCAAGGGGCATATTTTAATGAATCCTATCAAGAGAAAACTGCTCATTTGCAAGATATGATAACATATTTAAACCCAACTTTAAGAAATGATCTGGTAGAATTCACCCAGGAAGTCATGGTCCCTGCTTTCTCAAAGTGAGCACTGGGCGAGTCCATACCCTTATCTGAGAGGGGCGGATGCCTCAGTTGCATGTTGCCTCTGGTCACGGGGCACAGTTGACATCCTACTGACAGCCCAAGCACCTGGCTCAACAGGCAACGTGCAACACAGCCGGCTGCTCCTCCGAAACAAAGGAGAGGCCTCAACCTGCACACAACTTGAGAACGTGTTTCTGTGCCTGGACCACAACTTCTTGCTCTAATTCATTTTATTTTTGAAGAAGAGAAAAAAAGGGCAGGGAAAGAGAGAGAGAGAGAGAGAGAGAGAGAGAGAGAGAGAGATAGGTACACAGCAAGAAAACTAACTATTTATTGTTTATAATGAAAAACTATCACCATGTGCAAGTGAATTGTATCGCTCAACATTTATTGTGAAAGTGTAGTAAAGATGTATCACCAAATAGTTAAGGTGTACCACCAATCAACATAAATTCCCATCAGAAAGCGGACTATTTCTAACTGAAACATGATAAAGTTATAATTTTGTGCGATGATATGGTGAGGCTGTCACTCCAACTAGCACATTCAGGTCCACAAAAAGTCCAGTGCTGAGGACATTAAACATTCAGCATCTTGGAAAACCTTTGACTGTATTTTCACATCTTCTGAAACCAGCACAGATAATGCTTAATGGAGACACAGTACAAGATTCACTAGCCATGACTGCTGTGCAGAGTGGATTAAACAATCATCACTTCATTCTGACAGCCTCAGGCCACACCCATACTGCTGCAACTGTTGAGGCAACCCAGTAATATTTGGATGCCAACACAGACCACTGGCCCTTGGAAGACTATCTTGTGTTCAGAATTTGGAAATTAGTCTCTGCTAGGTGATCCTGATAGTTAAGTACGCATTTTGTGTTAGAAGTAAAGTATTAAGTAGCTAAATATTGTGTTCAATTGTCAGTAGTACTGAGCCACTAAAGCTACATACTTACCTTACCAACATAATCAGTATAGTCAATCCATTCCCCATGTATGACAGGATCTCGCTGGAAAAAAAATGACATTTAAGATTACTAAGATTGGCAACCCTAGATTACACATTGTGATTAACTGTTGAATAATAGTTGAAGTAACAAACTAAGGACAAAAGCCCAAATAATGAAAGCACATCATAAAAGAAGAAACAAATACTTTGTTTCACAAAGTTTATTTTATTTTATTTATTTATTTATTTATTATTTTTTTTTTTTGTACAGAATAACTTGAAAAAGGAATGAATGAGTATTCCCTACATTTTGATCGAATTATACAATAGGATCAAAACATAAAACAGACACAATTTAACAGCATGGCAGGATATAACATTATTCATGAAACAATTGCAGATCAACAATCAATATTAACTGCCAATCCAAATGAAAGAATGTAACGTTTCTGAGGACAGTTACAACTCACCGCAAAGACGTGGCGACGAGATGCGACAGGCACATACAAAAGACACACACATACAACACATTCAGCTATCGGCCATGGCCTTCTTCAGAAATAGAGCACTCACGCAATCACACAGGCACACAACACAGTCATACAACCATCACCTCCGACTGCCACACTTCGAATCACGCTCTGCAGCGAAGTCCCCGATTCGCTGCAGAGCGTGATTCGAAGTGTGGCAGTCGGAGGTGATGGTTGTATGACTGTGTTGTGTGCCTGTGTGATTGCGTGAGTGCTCTATTTCTGAAGAAGGCCATGGCCGATAGCTGAATGTGTTGTATGTGTGTGTCTTTTGTATGTGCCTGTCGCATCTCGTCGCCACGTCTTTGCGGTGAGTTGTAACTGTCCTCATTATATTATTTATTCCAACCTGGACTTTCCATTATTATATAATGTAACGTTTCTGCTATGTTGCGAACTCCTAAAAATCAGTTGCCAACATAGAAACACGAAATAGCTGACACCTAAAGTAAAACTTCATTACCGGACATGTGATATTTACATTTTCGCCTTCTGTTTGGAATTCTATTAACACTATTAGTAAAACGCTTTTAAGAAATAGTACATTGATTTAAATATAACTTTGCCTGACCTTTTACGTAATTTTCAGTTCTTAATACTTTCGTAAATAATAGCTGCAAACACTAGAAATGCATTACACTTAGTTTTGGAAATTGCTGAACCTATATGATACTAATTTGTATAAAAACAACAATGCTACATGTTATAAACTATTGCACAACATGATTTCATATATACCTTTTGTTTAAATAAATTAGGGCAGACCATGTTTTATATATCACTAGATCCTAAATTAAATACTGATAATTTTTCATGCACTAAAATTAATAATCCGTTTGGTACTAAGAAACTATCTTCGAAATTAACAAAACTACGACAACCATATACAAATCCGTATTAATAAATAATTTGACCGCAAACTGAAACTCACTAAAATTCCATGTGTCAATAATATTACGCCTACACAATATTGGCAAAACAAATGTGTGTGCATTTCGAAAACACACATAATGTAAATAATTTGACGACTGTAAACACTAGTCAAAAGGATGACGTTAAATTTGTGCACTACATTTAAATACAAATTTTGTGAAACAAATACATACATTGACATAAATAGTCGTAGCTTAAATGTAATGTTTAAATTTCTGTATTTTGGCATATTTTATGTAAAAGAATATTGTTTAATTTTGAATTACAAAACTTTGTCATCATTTTTATTACGTTGTTAAGCAGAAAGATGTTGGAGAGAAACCATTGTTTAGTCAGTCGGTTATAGAGTCTGCTAGAGACTAGTTGAGTGGCCAGAAACCTGTAAGCAGCTCTGTTGGCTTGCTGCTGCATTTCTTGATTGTGCAATGTTTAAGTGGAAATAAAATCGTTTCCATATCAACTAAGATGCTTTTACTTTACAAAAAGATCCTGTAAAATCAATTTCTTTAGTGAATGCCGAAGACAACTCACAACGCAATGGACTTCAGCCAGCATATAAGTTCAACTTCACCTACAGTGGAATGATTTCGTTATAGACTGAGAACTAATAAACATTTCCGTGATTCAGGAATATATTAGGGCTCAGTTTGAGTCATTCCGAAAAGAGGTGATGGACGTTAAATGTGGTGCCGTGTGACCAGGATATTAAAAGCGTATTCACTAATGTAAAGTGTTAAAAGTGGTGACGTGACCAAACGATTTTAATGAGTATTCGCTAATATAAGAATGTGTTTCAGGATACAAGGAAAATAATATATATGATGGATGTGCAGTAAAACCATCATAAAAGTGCAGAATTCGACTACAATACTATCCACACCTACGATGTCGAAATTTAATGGAGGAAGATGGCAGTAATTTGGACTACTAGATTCCTGTATCGCCGCATCCTTGTGACGAGCTAAGTACTTTTTATTTTAAAATGAATACAGTAAGAAAGGAGGGAGATGATAGTACTCAAGTTTCGGACTTTGACAGTGGGGTAGGAGGTTCTGGTATCGCGAGTTCTACGCCGATTTTAAGAAAGTAGCAGGTCCTATTTTTCTAGTGATTTACAAGAGACTGGACAACAGATTAGTAATATGGCAGCAATCACGGAAATAGAAAGAAAATCAATCTTGGAACTTTTATTAGAAATGAAAACCGAACTTTCATTACAAATAGAAACCATGAACTCCAAACTTTCATTACAAATGGAAACCATGAACTCCAAACTTTCATTACAAATGGAAACTATGAAAACCATGATATCTGACAAAAAATCTCAAACTAACTCCATTAAATTTGAAATTTGTAAAACAAATGAAGCAGGGACCGAATTAAAACAATGCATTGGTCTAGACACAAAACTTAGTGCAAAACTCGATTGTGCAGAAAAAACTGTTTTGGTAGCTGCTACTTCAGAAGTTGCACAGACGAGTGACAGTGTTGAAAGAATAGATGACAGTTCAAGTTATGTAAATTCTCAGAGCCAGGATACTAAAACAGAGTTAACTGGAAAGATTCACGATTTTGAACAATGTAATAGCAAACTTAATTATTCTGATTTGAAAGTAGAAACTGAATGTAACTGTGTTATAGATAACCCTGAGCAAGAAGTCGAAAGTAAATGTACAGTCACAGAATTACCACAGTGTGTAGACAAAATGCAAGAAAAGTCACACACTGAAACTTTGAGTATTCCTAGACGTACTAATGTAATTTGTTTACCAGTAGTGAAGTTACCTGGTAGGCCTAAAAAGACATTTCGTCCTATTTATTTTATGCCACAGGACAATGATTGTTTTCATTCAGACTTGAATGACACTTCAGAAATTATGTTGCTTAAGGAAAGTGTAAGGTGTAAAGTATGTTCTTGGGCAAACCAGACCCAACTGTTTGCATTTAATTTTGGATCTAGTAGTAATGTACCATTACCTATTCTACCTGATGATAGACAAAATGAGATGCATCAGACTATGTACTGATGTAATACCTTAGGGGCATAATTACTCTTTAGTTATGAAACTGCTGACACCAGTTCAGGTCCCCAGTCGTGTACTGTGTACTTCTATTAATCATTTTCACAGTACAGAAAAAATTTTAGTCTTTAAGTTTTTCTTCAGTGTAAATATTTATTTGATAAAAACTTTTTAATTACCACTGACAAGTGAAAACAGCTGAGACATACCTTTTGATATATGCATTTTTGCTATATGCTTATTGAAACTTAAAATATGTGAAATCTAAACTTTATTACCAGTAAGAATTTTTGAGAAAATACGAACAAAAAAAAAAAAAAAAATGTAGGTAGATGTTAACCATCAGTTCAAAAGAACTTTATACCAAATACTAATACTATACCTAATCTGATATACTTGTTGGGGGTTTTCAATAAGAATTGTTTTTACTTATGCCAGTGTATAGGCCAATGGACTTAAGAGCTAAAAAGTAAATATACTGAAATACAGTTGGAACCAAATAGTGAATTCATGTTTACAGTTAATACAGTTGCAAATAATAACAAATATTGAGAAGGATTTATGAATAAAAATACTATGTGAATTTAAGTACGTTGTTGTTGTGGTCTTCAGTCCAGAGACTGGTTTGATGCAGCTCTCCACCCTACTCTATCCTGAGCAAGCCTTTTCATCTCCTCATAAGAACGACAACCCACATCCACTTGAATCTGCTTACTATACGCGTCTCTTGGTCTCCCTCTGCGATTTTTACCCCACACACTTCCCTCCAACGCTAAATTCACAATTCCTTGATGTCTAAGAATGTGTCCTACCAATCTATCCCTTCTTTTAGTCAATGTATGCCAGAAATTTCTTTTCTCCCCAATTCGGTTCAGTACCTCCTCATTAGTTACGCGATCCACCCACCTAATCTTCAGCATTCTTCTGTAGCACCACATTTCAAAAGCCTCTATCCTCTTTCTGTCCACACTGCTTATCGTCCATGTTTCACTCCCATACAAGGCAACACTCCATACAAATGCCTTCAGAAAGGACTTCCTTAGGCTTAAATCAATATTCGATGTTAACAAATTTCTCTTTTTCAAAAACGCCTTTCAGAAAAAGAAAATAGGTAGATGATGGGGGTTTATTTAATGTGTTTGATAGGAATTCTGGAGTCTTACGTTATGATGTTTATGAACCACTAGCTAATGTGGAAGTCTTTGTGTAGTCATCAAAAGATATGACAAGTCTAAGAAAAATAGTAACAGCTGTTCATGAGAAATTTAAGTTAGGTTAAGAATTTTCAGTGAAAGTACTGAACAAATAGTTATTAATTGTACTGAAATGGAAGTGAAAAATGCTCCATATATTGAAAAGAAAGAATTGATATGTCATAAAGAAAATGACTATGAAAATAATGAATACTTAAATGAAAAATATTGATATAGGATTAAGATTAGTGTATTCTCTGAACAGATGCTTTACTTGAAGTCTAAGATGTTGAATTGTTTGATACTGCTGAGGAATCTCAAAATGATAGTGTTAAGTGTACTGAGAAATGTTAGCTCCAAACCCTGATATAAATGTTAAGTCATCTACTAAAAAGATAGTTAAAGAAATAATTGAAAGTAAATATGAAAGTATACCTTCTGTCAATGTCAACTTAAGTTGTGATTCTAGTAACATGAATAATTTTGAGGAAGTTTAAAAAAAAAAATCTAGTAACTGAACCTGAAAACCAAGTAATATTTCACTATGTGTGTAGTCCATTTGTTAAGATCAGAGTTGAAGTTTATCTACATACATGCATTGAGCCTCTTGAAGTTAATTGAAACCTTTAGCTGTATTATTATAGTTTTGTTTATCCATGATCCATAAAGTTGATCGGTCTCTGATAGATTAATGTGTTTAAATCCTACCTACAGAAAAGTTAATTAATGTCTTGTGAATAGTTTACCTTGCTCTTACTCTGAAACCTATAAGATACTTGCTCATAATTTTGATACCATTTATGAATATGGCACACAATAATTAATTTATTAACCTTATATGCATAGTCAAGGGTATGTTGAAGTATTCATTTTTTGTTTATGGTTTGAAATGTCATTGTATATACGAGAAAATGCTTACTTCAGTTATGTACTGCGATTTTTCTATTAATCACATCCACAGTGCATTACAATTTTAATTCTTTTCACTCTTGTTAGTCATTCATTACTATTTTTGTGTTGTTGGTTGAATTTTGTGTTGTACTTTGATGTGTCAAGAGGGACTTGCTAATAATTAGTACAAAAGTGACTATAAGCATGGGAGGACACATAGACCACACAAGTGTTGACCAATGTAAAATTCAATCTCTATCCTTGAGCTTACAGCTTAATAGGAAAATATTTAATATTGGTTTGAGATGACCATATTATAGTATATTGTACATATGACACAGTTTTGGCTGATGAAAGGTTTAATTTTCATTTTTTATTTATTACTGCCTTGAGAGTGGGTGTAGTTTGGCAGTTTTGTTTAAAAAAACTTTTTCATTTTTCTTTAAATTTTTCCAAGATGGGAAAAATTTGACACTTTGATGGATCAGTTGAGAACTGACACTTATTACTTTAATTCCCATGCTTGATTTGAGCTATGAGATTAACCATTGCCACTGCTAACTACACGCAGGGGGGTTAGTTTTTGAATTTTTATTAATGCATATGTTTTTTCAATAAGAAAAAAATTATGTAATACTATGATCTAATTTGTTTATACTCTTTACAACTGCTCATTCTAATCTCTAATTGTATGAGAAATATTCAATACTACAGTACTTGAATAAGTTTCAAAACCATGATTACATTTTCTGTCTATATAACCATTTTAACTATACCATAATTTTGAATGATTAATGTTTGATGTTCTCACTAAGAGCTTGTTTCTATCCATTGTTTTACTATTTAATTATGTCATTCATTTCACTTAGTAAATTGACTATAAATTTTGAATTATTACAATGTACAACACCCTTTCTAGAGGAATTAGGAGCTTAGTTCTCACATAATGGCATTTACATACATGTACACATAGAAAAAAAAAGTTATTCTGCACAAAATATTTTTTTTTATATGAATTAATACCAAACATAACTGTTTACAATATGAATATCAATGCTCTTAAAAAAAAAAAAAAAAAAAAAAAAAAAGTTGTAAAAGCTTGCTATTTCATTATTCAAACTAAAGGAAATTAGAGAGATTTCTCATTAAATTTTCAGTAACATTTAAGGGTTAATTTGGACCCATAATTTTGTTTGTTTACAATACCGTATTGAGAAAACTGATTACTCTTTCCAATAGCCTGATAACAGTATGCTTATTTATGTATGTAGTTAGGGAAAAATAGTATGTGGTTCTGAGAAAGATACAACAATGTTGTAGGAAACGTCTTGAATGCCTGTAACTACAGTCAGCTGAAGATGTGGACCACTACGTCACCAACAGCAGATTGCAGATACACCACTGTCGGCGCATCATGCGACATCAACAACCACCAGCATTTGCAAGACTACAATCAACATACATTTTTTATTTTAGCCTAAACTAATACAGACTCACTATGAACACTTAAATCACAACATATTGAAACGATAGTACACAGTGAACCTTACATTACATTTCAGGTACACTATGTAGGGCGGTGTGTAACGTTTCTGCTATGTTGCGAACTCCTAAAAATCAGTTGCCAACATAGAAACACGAAATAGCTGACACCTAAAGTAAAACTTCATTACCGGACATGTGATATTTACATTCTCGCCTTCTGTTTGGAATTCTATTAACACTATTAGTAAAACGCTTTTAAGAAATAGTACATTGATTTAAATATAACTTTGCCTGACCTTTTACGTAATTTTCAGTTCTTAATACTTTCGTAAATAATAGCTGCAAACACTAGAAATGCATTACACTTAGTTTTGGAAATTGCTGAACCTATATGATACTAATTTGTATAAAAACAACAATGCTACATGTTATAAACTATTGCACAACATGATTTCATATATACCTTTTGTTTAAATAAATTAGGGCAGACCATGTTTTATATATCACTAGATCCTAAATTAAATACTGATAATTTTTCATGCACTAAAATTAATAATCCGTTTGGTACTAAGAAACTATCTTCGAAATTAACAAAACTACGACAACCATATACAAATCCGTATTAATAAATAATTTGACCGCAAACTGAAACTCACTAAAATTCCATGTGTCAATAATATTACGCCTACACAATATTGGCAAAACAAATGTGTGTGCATTTCGAAAACACACATAATGTAAATAATTTGACGACTGTAAACACTAGTCAAAAGGATGACGTTTAATTTGTGCACTACATTTAAATACAAATTTTGTGAAACAAATACATACATTGACATAAATAGTCGTAGCTTAAATGTAATGTTTAAATTTCTGTATTTTGGCATATTTTATGTAAAAGAATATTGTTTAATTTTGAATTACAAAACTTTGTCATCATTTTTATTACGTTGTTAAGCAGAAAGATGTTGGAGAGAAACCATTGTTTAGTCAGTTGGTTATAGAGTCTGCTAGAGACTAGTTGAGTGGCCAGAAACCTGTAAGCAGCTCTGTTGGCTTGCTGCTGCATTTCTTGATTGTGCAATGTTTAAGTGGAAATAAAATCGTTTCCATATCAACTAAGATGCTTTTACTTTACAAAAAGATCCTGTAAAATCAATTTCTTTAGTGAATGCCGAAGACAACTCACAACGCAATGGACTTCAGCCAGCATATAAGTTCAACTTCACCTACAGTGGAATGATTTCGTTATAGACTGAGAACTAATAAACATTTCCGTGATTCAGGAATATATTAGGGCTCAGTTTGAGTCATTCCGAAAAGAGGTGATGGACGTTAGAAGAAGACATTAAAGAAAATATAATGGCAAGTTGTAACGAATCATGTTGGGATTTACTTCTACATCTACATACCAGGTGATCAAGAAGTCAGTATACATTTGAACACTTAATAAATCACGGAATAATGTAGATAGAGAGGTAAAAATTGACACACATGCTTGGAATGACATGGGGATTTATTAGAACAAAAAAAAAAAAAAAGTTCAAAAAATGTCTGTCATGGAGCTGGACTGCAAAACATCAGTGACTGCTACCGTGACGGGTGAGAGGTACGCTGATCTGTTACAGAATCGCATCATCCCCAGCCTGGCTGATAAACACCTGCTGGAACGTACAATTTTTATGCAGGATGATGCTGCACACCATATTGCTAGACACGTGAAAAATCTCTTGCACGCGTCGTTTGGTGATGATCGTGTGCTCAGGCGTCACTTTCGTCAAGCTTGGCCTCCCAGGTCCCCAGACCTCAGTCCGTGCGATTATTGGCTTTGGGGTTACCTGAAGTCGCAAGTGTATAGTGATCGACTGACATCTCTAGGGATGCTGAAAGACAACATATGACGCCAATGCTTCACCATAACTCCAGACATGCTTTACAGTGCTGTCCACAGCATTATTCCTTGACTACAGCTATTGATGAGGAATGATGATGAACATATTGAGCATTTCCTGTAAAAAAACATTGTCTTTGGTTTTTCTTAATTTGTTATACTAATTATTGCTTTTCTGATCAGATGAAGCACCATCTGTCAGACATTTTTTGAACTTGATTTTTGTCCCCCTAATAAAACCCCATGTCATTCCAAGCATGTGTGTTAATGTTTACCTCTCTATCTACAATATTCTGTGATTCATTAAGTTTTCAAGTATATACTGACTCTTTGATCACCCGGTACATACTCTGCAATCCACCATAAGGTGCGTGGCGGAGGGTACACTGTACCACTACTAAGTATTTTCTCTCCTATTTCACTCCCAAATAGAACGAGGAAAAGAAGAATGCCTATATGCCTCTGTACAATCCCTAATCTCTACTGTCTTTGTGATCACTACACGAAATGTAAGTAGGCGGCAGGAAGATTGTACTACACTCAGCTTCAAATTCTGGCCCTCTTAATTTCGTCAACAGAAATTCAAGAAAAGAACGCCGTCTTTCCTCCAGCCATCCCCAATTGAGTTCCCAGAGCATTTCCGTGACACTCGCGCATTGGTCGAACCTACCAGTAACAAACCTAGCTGCTCACCTTTGAACTGCTTCTATGTCTTCCTTTAAACTGATCTGTTGCGGGTCCCAGACACTTGCATAATACTCAAGATGCGATCATACAAGCATTTTATACCTGGTCTCCTTTAAAGATGAAGTACATCTTCCTAAAATTCTCCTAATAAATTGAAGTCGGCTGTCTGCCTTACTCACAACTGTCCTTACATGTTCGTTTCATTTCGTATCACTCTGCTTTGTTATGCCTAGACATTTGAACGATGTGACTGCATCGATAAACTCACTACTAATGCTGTATTCAAACAGTATGGGATTGTTTATCCTACTCATGCACTTCACTTAAATTTTTCTACATTGAGAGCTAGCTGCCATTCTTCGCACCAACTAGAGATTTTGCCTAAGTCATCCTGTATGCTATTGCAGTCAATTAAAGACAACACCCGCCCATACACCACAGCATCATTAGCAAACAGCTGCAAATTACAAGTTACTCTATCCATCATATCATGTATATATCTAAAAAACGTAAAGAAAGTTGGACTTACCAGGCAAGAAGGCACCAGTTCATTGAAACACAAATAAAAATAAAAACATACACATACAAATACACAAAACTGATCTTTCGCAACCTAAGGCTGCTTCATCAAAAAGAAATTGCAGCATTTTGCATATGTCTGCCCTGGTGTGTGTGTTTGTTTACCTGTCCTTTTACCCCCAAGGTAAGTCTTTCCTCTCCCGGGATTGGAATGACTCCTTACCCACTCCCTTAAAACCCTCATCCTTTCCTTTTCCCTCTCCTTCCCTGCTCTTTCTTTCTGATGAAGCAGCCTTAAGTTGTGAAAGCTCAGTTTTGTGTGTGTGAATGTGTATGTTTTTATTTTTATTTGTGTATCAACGAACCGGTGCCTTCTTGCCTGGTAAGTCCAACTTTCTATACATTTTTTAAATATTTTTCCGAACAGGATTGTTTCCCTCTATATTATTATCATCAATTTGAGATCATTTATATAGATAGAAAATAATAGCAGGCCTATCACACCCCCCTGGGGTACGGATACACTCGTCTCTGATGAACACCCGCCGTAGAGAGCAACGTACTGCGTTCTACTACTTAGGAAGTCTTCCAACATGTCACAAATCTGTGAACCTATTCCATAAGCTCATATTTTCATTACCAGTCCGCAGTGTGGCACCATGTCAAACGCCTTTTTGAAGTCAAGAAAAACAGAATCCGCCTGTTGCCCTTCATCCATGGCTCGCAAGAAATCATGCAAGAAAAGCCAACCTGAGTTTCACATACACAATGTTCCCTAAACTCATGGTGATTCATAGAAAAAAATATTTTCCATCCCAAGGAAATTTACTATATTGGAACTGAGAATATGCTCCAAAATTCTACAGGAAACTGATGTCAATGATATTGGCCCATAATTATGTGGTTCAGTTCTCTTTCCTTTCTTATAAACGGGAGTTACCTGTGCTCTTTTCCAATCACTGGGAACTTTGCACTGAATTAAAGATTCACGAAAAATGCAAGCTAAGTAAGGGGCTAATGGTGCAGAATACTCTTTGTAAAACCGAACTGGTATTCCATCCAAACCAGGAGACTTTTTCATATTTAGCTCTCTTAGCTGCTTTCTACACCAGAAATACCTATTACTACGTCCTCCATTTCGGAATTAGTACATTGATCAAATGATGGTACATTTGTGCGGGCCTCCTGCGTGTAAGATTTCTTAAAGATCAAATTTAGAACTTCAACTTTTTCATTTGCTTTCTTCTATTAGTGCCCCGGAATGGTCAACGAGTGACTGGATAATGGGCTTTGACTCGCTTATTGATTTTACATAGGACCAGATTTTTTGCTAAGGTATGGCTGTGGTAATTACTGTATGCTTCATGCATCGATCTTTTTATACACGCACGAATCTCTACCAACTTTTGCTTGTCATCATTTGCGTGTTCCTTTTTAAACCGAGAGTGCAACAGTCTTTGCTTTCTCAGTAGCTTTCTAACATTATTATTATACCACAGTGGATCTTTTCCATACTTATTTAACTTTACAGGCACATATTTCTCTGACCCTTTATTTACAATGCATTGAAATTTATTCCCATATGCTTACATTACTGAAACTCCCGATACCACTGTTGCATAATAACAGATATTAATATCATTAGATTATTAACATTTTCTTTTCCAAAACTTTTGTTATTCCTTTTTATAACTTAACTAGCTGAAGTTATTTTCTGTTATTTGGTGTTGCAGATGTTTGTTTAAATAGCAAATATTAATTAGTATGTGTCAGAGGTATACTGTTAAAGTTCAGATAGTATGCTAATTATTATTTCTGATAAACTAAGTAAATTCTCATCTCATGATATTAAAGTAGGTATTAATATTGCCGCGAGACACCATGTAAACCGTCTGCCGGCACGGCGCAGGGGATAGCGTCACTGACTGCGGTGCTAAAGGTCGCCGGTACAATCCCGTCCACCGGCAAAAATTTATTTCTTCGTAATTAACATTTCCAAAATGTTCCACATTTTTCTTATGTTCACTTGTAATTTCTACTTCTTTCTTATGTTATATAATAATGGAAAGTCCAGGTTGGAATAAATAATATAGTGAGGACAGTTTACAACTCACCGCAAAGACGTGGCGACGAGCTGCGACAGGCACATACAAAAGACACACACATACAACACATTCAGCTATCGGCCATGGCCTTCTTCAGAAATAGAGCACTCACGCAATCACACAACACAGTCATACAACCATCACCTCCGACTGCCACACTTCAAATCACGCTCTGCAGCGAATCGGGGACGGGAGGGGAGGGGAGGGGGAGGGGATAGAAAGGTTACGACACGGTGGTGGGGATGGGTTAGATGGGAATAACGAGATGCAGTTTAGGAATGGAGTGGGGAGGCGGGTGAGGGGAGAAAATAAAATAAAATAAAGTAAAATAAAATATAGAAAATTCATGCACACTGCAAGTGCACAAGACCACATACACACACACACACACACACACACACACACACACACACATACATACATATACACACACACGATCACACATTCACACACCACTCAAATCAGGCGAGGATTGGGATACAGAGGTAGGGACTGTAAGGTATGGAAAAATATATATATATAGGGAAGATATCGTAGGTTGAGGCCTGGTTGATTTCGGGATCGGAGAATGTATTGTAGGGATAACTCCCATCTGTGCAGTTCAGAAAAGCTGGTGGTGGATGAGAGGATCCAGATGGCCCGGGTTGTGAAGCAGCCATTGAAATCAAGCATGTGCTCCGCTGCATGCTGTGCCTTTCTATCCCCTCCCCCTCCCCTCCCTTCCCGTCCCCGATTCGCTGCAGAGCGTGATTCGAAGTGTGGCAGTCGGAGGTGATGGTTGTATGACTGTGTTGTGTGATTGCGTGAGTGCTCTATTTCTGAAGAAGGCCATGGCCGATAGCTGAATGTGTTGTATGTGTGTGTCTTTTGTATGTGCCTGTCGCAGCTCGTCGCCACGTCTTTGCGGTGAGTTGTAAACTGTCCTCACTATATTATCTTTCTTATGTTAACTATTTTTCTAATTTCTGGTACATTCTGTCTATAAATAGCGGAATACTCTGCCCGAGAGACAGTTCATGCTGCGTGTATGTTAAGTTCGCAATAAACTTGCTTTTAGTGTAAGTGCTGTGTTCAGTTGACAATCCTGCCTTTGAAGTCAAGCCTGCTTTCATTTCAACGTGACAATATGTTTCACAATTATTGTTAGGAAAGCTTTGCCTTCATTAGTTTCTGTATAATTACCATTTGTTATGAAGTAATCGTTTAAAAACCTATTTAGATATATTTGAAAGTGAAGTAATATTAATTTAACAGGGATTTGTATATAAATTTACTCAGTATTATTTACGCTATCTTTTACTGTAGCCAGGTGCATGCAATTGTTTACTTTTCCATTATAATTAATTTAATGACCTCACTTAACAATACATAATTTTCAGTGAAATTGTTTGGAAGATACAAACAAGATGCTTTTGCACCATGTAATTGAGTCTTGTTACATCTTTGTTAGGAGGCACAATTCATGCCAGTAGTGTGTCTAATTTGAACAGTATGTTAAAAGTTATTCAATGTTAGGTGTGTAGAAAATGTATCAACAGTGATTAATCCATATTTGTGCCATGCTGTACACCTCAAACTTTTGTATTCCATCCACAAAGTGTGTAAATTTATATTATTGATAGATGGCACTGGGTGCACCCGACTGCAAACTGTTGCTCATGTCGGCACCAATGACTCCTGCCGGCTGGGTTCAGAGGTCATCCTTAGTTCATAGAGGAGGTTGGCGGAGTTGGTGAAGGCTGAAAGCTTCACTTGCGAAGTGGAATCTGAGCTAACTATTTGTAGTATCATTCCCAGAACCAATCACAGTCCTCTGGTTTGAAGCCAAGTGGAAGGCTTAAACCAGAGGCTCAGATGATTCTGTGGAGATCTAGAGTGCAAATTTCTTGACCTCCACTATTGGGTGGAGAAATGTAGGGTTTCCCTGAATAGGTCAGGCATGCACTACACACACGAAGTAGCTACAAGGGTAGCAGAGTATGTGTGGAGTGCACATGGTTTTTTTTTAGGTTAGATAATTCCCTCTCTAGGCCCGACAAGATGCCTCCTTAGTCACAACAAGGTAGCGTTAGGCAGAGCACAACAGGGAATGAAAAGATCATCCTAGTAGTAGTTAACTGCAGGAACGTGTATAGAAAGGTCCCAAAATTGCTCTCATTAATAAACGTACACAATGCCCACATATTACTAGGGATGGAAAGTTGGTTGAAACCAGGTGTAATCAGTAATGAGATTCTAAACTCAGACTGGAATGTATACCACAGAGATAGGCTGCACAATGTAGGGGGAGGCGTGTTTACAGCGATAAAAAGTCCACTAGTATAGAAGGAAATAGATGGAGATCTGAAATGTGTAATAATTTGGGTGAAGGTCATGGTTAAAGCAGGCTTGAATGTGGTAATTGGATGTTTCTATAGGCCTCCTGACTCAGCAGCTGAAGGAAAATTTGGAAAGTATTTCGAGTAGATTTCCCAATCATGTTATAGGTTTAGGAGGAGATTTTAATTTACATTTATGAGAGATGGGAGGGTCAAGGAATCCAGTGAAATTGTTTTTAGTGCCTTATCTGAAAATTACCTTGAGCAGTTAAACACAGAACCGAATCTTGGCGACAACATATTAGACCTTCTGGTGACAAACAGACCTGAACTATTCGAAACAGTTAACACAGAACAGGAAATCAGCAATCATAAAGCAGTTACAGCATTGATATTCTCAGCCATAAATAGAAATATTAGAAAATGTAGGAAGATTTTTCTGTTCGGAAAAAGTGACAAAAAGCAGATTTCAGAGTACTTGATGGCTCAACACAGAAGTTTTATCTCGAGTACAGATAGTGTTGAGGAACAGTGGTCAAAGTTCAAAGTCATTGTACAATATGCATTAGATGAATATGTACCAAGCAAGATCATAAGAGATGGAAACAACAACCGAATTAGAAAACTGCTACAGAAGCAAAGGGAACATCACTGCAAACATAAACATAGCCAATGCATTGTAGACAAACAAAAATTAAATGAAGCAAAATCTAGCATGAGGAGGGCTATGTGAGAGGCGTTCAACGAATTCGAAAGTAAAGTTCTATGTACTGACATGGCTGAAAATTGTAAGAAATTTTGGTCTTATGTCAAAGCGGTAAGTGGATCAAAACAAAATGTCCAGACATTCTGTGACAAAAATGGCACTGAAACAGAGGATGACATTATAAAGGCTGAATTACTAAATGACTTTTTCCAAAGCTGTTTCACAGAGGAAGATTGTGCTGTAGTTCCTTCTCTAGATTACTGCACAGATCACAGACTGGCAGATATCAAAATAATTGACAGAGGGGTAGAAAAACAATTAAAATCGCTAAAAAGAGGAAGGGCCACAGGACCAGATGGGATACCAGTTCATCTTTATACAGAGTACACGAAGGAATGTGCCCCTCTTCTTGCAGTGGTGTACCGTAGATCTCTAGAAGAGTGGAGCATTCCAAAAGACTGGAAAATGGCGCAGGTCATCCCCATTTTTAAGAAGGGACGTCAAACAGACGTGCAGAACTATATGCCTACGTCTCTAATGTTGTTCAGTTGTAGAATTTTGGAACATGTATTATGTTTGAGTATAATGACATTTTGGAGACTAGAAATCTGCTCTGTAGGAATCAGCATGGGTCTTTAAAAAGGCAACCATGTGAAACCCAGCTCGCGCTATTCGTCCATGAGACTCAGAGGGCCATAGACATGGGTTCTCAGGTAGATGCCGTGTTTCTTAACTTCCACAAGGTGTTTGATACAGTTTCCCACTGTATATCAGACCAATTGTGTGATTGGATTGAGGAGTTCCTGGATAACAGAATGCAGCATGTCATTCTGAGTGAAGAGAAGTCTTCAGAAGTAAGAGTGATGTCAGGTGTGCCACAGGGAATTGTCATGAGTCCGTTGCTGTTCACAATATATATAAATGAACTTGTGGATAACATCGGAAGTTCACTGAGGCTTTAGTGTATAGAGAGGTTGTAACAATGGAAAATTGTATTGAAATGCAGGAGGATCTGCATAAAATTGACACATGGTGCAGGGAATGGCAATTGAATCTCAATGAAGACAAGTGTAATGTGCTGGAAACACATAGAAAGAAAGATCCTTAATCATTTAGCTACACTGTAGCAGGTCAGCAATTGGAAGCAGTTAATTTCATAAATTATCTGGGAGTGATTTAAAATGGAACGACCATATAAAAGCAATTGTCGGTAAAGCAGATGCCAGACTTAGATTCATTGGAAGAAACCTAAGGAAATGCAGTCCGAAGACAAAGGAAGTAGGTTACAGTACACTTGTCCTTCCACAGCTAGAATACTGCTCACCAGTGTGGAATCCATACCAGGTGGGGTCGATAGACAAAGTAGAAAAGATCCAATGGAGAGCAGCATGCTTCGTCACAGGATCCTTTTGGTAATCGTGAAAGCGTTACAGAGATGACCAATAAACTCCAGTGGAAGACTCAGCCGGAGAGATGCTCTGTCACTGGATATGGGCTTTTGTCGAAGTTTCGAGAACATACCTTTACCGAGGAGTCTAGCAGTATATTGCTCCCTCCTACATAGATCTCATGAAGAGATCATGAAGATAAAATCAGAGAGATTAGAGCCCACACAGAGGCATATTGACAATCTTTCTATCCGCGAACAATAGGTGACTGGAACAAGAGGAAAACCCCATAGTGGTACTCAGGGTACCCTGCGCCACACACCATCAGGTGGCTTGTGGAGTATGAATGTAGATGTAGATATACTGGGTTGTAGTGATTGTAATTAATGTGACTTGTATGCTGGCCATAAATCGGGACAACTGGGCACTAATGAGTCATTAAAAGTGTCAAAGAACTGCAAATCTTTGTGTCGCCTACATTATTTGTAGCAGATTAGTTTAAGTTTGTAATGTCGCAGCGTGCAACACTCCAAATAACGTGCGCTGCAACCTATGTGTGCACCGCTGGCCACAAGACAGCGGCACTGGTGGCAACCAATACTACACCAAGCAACCCCTGTACGGAAGGTTGGACTGTTATAAAAGTTATTGAAATGATACTTTGGTCCGTATCATGTCATAAGCCACCTGTCAGACATCACATATGAAGTTGCGGATTATGAGCTGTCATTGAAACAACAAAAACAAAGGGACATTGTTCACGTCCTGCACATGAGGCCTTACTATGATCCTGAAGATTAGGTAGGCAACAATGGCTTCTTGTTCAAGGACTCTAATGACGGTAATGTTACTGATGAAGCCATGACAGGAACATCTGTCATCGATAATCGTGGAGAAGGGAAGGATTCTCTTGAACTGCCACACAGAGGACCCATGACAAGGTCAAGATCCAGGACATTTCAGCTGGCTCCACAGGGAACATAACAGCAGGTCGCTGTTTTTCCAGGAGAGGTAGCAATGCTGCAAGACACGATGTAAACTGACTGCTGGCATGGTGCAGGAGATAGAGTTACCGGCTGCAGTGCTGAAGGTAGCCGGTTCAATCCCGCCCACTAGCAAAAATTTATTTCTTTGTAATTAACAATTCCAGAAAGTTCTACATTTTTCTTATGTTCACTTGTAAATTCTACTTGTTTCTTATGTTAACTGTTCTAATTTCTGGTACATTCTGTCTGTGTATAAATAGCAGAGTACTCTGCCCGAGAGACAGTTAGTGCTGCTCGTATGTTAAGTTTGCAATAAACCTGCTTTCAATACAAGTGCTGTGTTCAGTTCTTAAGCCTGCTTCCATTTCAACACAACAATATATTTGCGTATAGTGGCACATCCTGTCAGGCCTTAGGCTCCTCACAATCTCCTAATACCATTTCTCAAACCATTTTCCATTTTCATTACACGATCCCTGCTCCAATGGATCCCTTCTCCATCTACCTGTGTCAGTTCGGAAATGTAACCAACCCAACATCCTATTCCTCACATGCTGCATAAATCATTAAATCCTTCCCAATGAACTAGAATATTTCTATTCTCTGGATCCCATCCCTTCTTTCATAGCTACCTACAGCTTTTCAAATTACACCAATCCTTGTCCCTTTACAAACCTAGTTCTGGAAAAACATTCCTCCACATCACAAAAAACACTTCACTACCTCCTCTCCTTTGACAGTCAACTGTTATTATGCAAACCAGCCTACATACATCCCTTCTCCCTACTCCCCAGCAACTGGAGAAGCATCCAAACACAACATCCAAACATTATCCAGCCTGAAGACATCATACTGCCACCTTGGAGCACCAATACCTATCTTACCCACAGTGTTCCTCTTCATAAACCATTCATAGTGCCCAGACATTACCTGACTGACCTCTTGATCTTACCACATTCCTCAAAACTTTCTACCAACACTCCACAACATCCAGAGCCCCTCTCCCCCTCAAAGAAAAAAATAATAATAATAAAACTGTGGTTAACCTGAAATTCCATTTTATCCTAACATCTCACCTTCAGCCCTGCACCCCAATTCAACCATGTTGGACTTGCCAAAGACCTACTCTCCTTTTTCTGATCCCTACAATGGAAACACTACTTTACCACCAATCCTATGACCACAGCCAACCTAATCCCAACACTGAATTCTGCATTTACCAGTTCATACTACCATCCAACAGAGATCCCCCTGCACTTCCATTTAACCACACCCTGGTTACTCTTTAAGAATTTCCCCACAACCAAATTAGCCTTACCATCTTTCCCCATATCTTCTCCTAAGAACTCAAGCCTTTTGGCATAAGAAAGGCGAGTCATCCACAGTGTCAAAACAATTCCCAACAAAATATGCCTCACAGACCTAGTCTGCAAACAGATTTGTCATGCCATATTCCCACACACCCCAATCCTCACTCTGCCATCAGTAACCAGTCAGAAAAGTGCACTCCTTTGGTCACCCAGTATTACCCTGGACTGGAAAATTGAACTGCGTCCTTCACAAAGGTTTTCACAAGTCCCACAGTTGTATTCATAACCCTACCAACCTCCATAACATCCCAGGCAATCCCTATGTCAACCTGATCCCCTGTGGAAGACTCCACTGCAAGACTGCCCAATCTGCCCAACCAGCACTTCTTAATTCCAGTCACTTAATAGGATTTTTATATTGGAATGTCCAATAACCAGCTGTCCATTAGGATGAATGGCTACTGCCATACTGCGCTCAAAAACAAAGTAGATCACCCTGTGGCACAACATGTAGTGGAGCATATGCTCGATTTAAATGGCTACTTCACAACCCAGGCCATCTGCATTCAAACCACCAACTTTTCTGAAATAGACCAGACCTCAACCTACGATAACCCAATTTATCCCCACACCCAACAGTTCCTACCTATTCTAACCAACACCTCCCATACTGTGTGTGTGGTGGTGGTTTTTATTATTATTATTATTATTATTATTATCACTCCCCGGCCACCCCTTCAGATTCCTAAGCTGCATTCACTCCATCATTCAGTATATACGTAATCCGTAAGGCTATTCTATATCCATCACAACCCCCACCACCACCACCACCACCACCACCACAGAACTTTCCTGATCCCTCTCCCTTTCCCAATCCACCTATTTCCTCGCAGAGTGCCATTCACAGTGCAGCAGCCAGACATGATGGTTGTGTGATTATGATGTATGCCCGTATGAGTGTGTGACTGCTCTCTTTCTGAAGAAGGCTAATGGCTGATACCTTAAGTTTTGTATGCATGAGTGTCTTTTTTTATGTGCCAGTCACAGCTTGTTGTACATCTTTGTGGTAAGTGATAAACTACCCTTATTATAATTTTGTATTACTGCAAAGTCTGTATCACAGAATACAAATAAAGATGAAAATTACCATAAACCTTGAAGCATGGTCTTTATTACTTATTGACCTTTAAGAGACATCAAACACAGATGTGCCAGTAATATTTTAAATAATGGCATAAATAGCTGGTTTTATGAATCAGAAATTTTTCTAGGTGACTGGACCTCAAATTGTTGATTCCAAGTAAAATATGTACTACAATGAAAGACTATGACAACAGCAGCAGCATATAATTTTTTAAATATATCTCTATTGGAATAAACATTCAGAATATTAAATCTGTGCACAGCAAACTGCCAAATACAGCACCACATATATTTTCTGAGAATTATTTAGGTCTGGCTGATTAAACACCCTTCCCCCACCTCTCCCTCCCAGATGTCAAATTATTATATCTCCATAACAAAACATCTTTATTCAACTAGTAACAACATCATGTTCATCAGAGATGGCGCAGATGCTTCAATTGATTTTTGTGAAGGATGGGGAAGGAAACTGACAATGTCCTTTGAAAGTAACCATCCCATTGATTTTCTCAGGGAAGCCAAAACAGTCTTGGTCCAACCCGCCACTGCCTGCACCGAAAATAAGTTTATTGTGCAGAACCATCCCATTAGCAATAAAACAATTGTCTAGGAGATTTTGGAAATCAGTAATTGGTGTCATGGCAGTTCTAGAGAAGTATATCTAACTCTCCTGTATTTCTGTGTGTGAATGATATAATGAACTATAAATGGACATTTTGTATTTGTGTTTTTGTGAGTGAGGTTTATTCAAGAACAATGATACTGAAACACTTCACTCATCCATAATCAGATCAGTGCACCTGTATTCAACAACATGATCAACCATGACAGTAAGAAATTTACATTTCTAGCTGCATGTGATGCTTTTGATACTCCATATAGTGTTGTTTGGAATACAGAGAATTCAAGTTGCTCAACATCCAACTCCAGAACTGCATTATTTATCCAGTGTGCATATCGTCACTTCCATTTGTGTTTAAGAGAAATAACACGACCCACAAACATGCTTCATAACAGGTACATACTAGCAATGGAGTAAGTAAATAAATAATAATCATTATATTATACTGGCACCTTTGTTTCCTGTCTTATTCATTGTTACACCACTATCTAATAAGGCAGACAACATGTATAATTACCACTATGGACAGCTAAAATTGGTGTAGAAATTATTAATTACCCCTTAAGTTTCCACTGTAATTAATACAATTTCAGTATCTGTTGAGACACTTTGCAAATGTATTTTGTGAGACTACAAAGAGTCTCTGCTTCTCATGAAGGTTTGCCTCAATTGCTTCAGCCTTCCGGACATGTTTCCCATCCAACTCAAAAATTCTTAGTGCATCACTCACTGTAACTGCACTGTTTGCTGTCTATTCTTCCACCTGCTCATAGCCATATCTGTATTACCACAATGGGTTGGACTCTTTTTTGTACATATTTACAGAAACTGTCTGCAGCCTGTTGAGGTATGTTCTTGGATATATTCAAAGTGTGGAACGATATACGCCTTCTACTAATCAAGGATCAAGGCATCCACCTGGAAGCCTATATCTACTGCTTTCTGGGTCTTATGGATGGACAGAGCAAACTCAGTTTCATATGACAGTTGCTTTCAGAATACACCTCGATTCCCACTGAGGATTTTGATTCCAAAATGTTATAATACACAATCATAAAATACTAGAGGACCCATGCAAATACTTCACACCATTAGTGGAATTACAATAAGGTTGGGAAAAAATGGAAGTAAAGTTGAATGTTCACACATAGCTTTGTTTCAGAATCAATCAATCAATCAAGGCAAGTGTTTAAAAGCACAAATGACAGAGCTTGATCCATTGAGGGTTGTTAGGTCAAAAATAACCGTGTACCTTTATTAGAACCGAAGATATTGTAAAACAAACCAATGAAAATATTCAATACAAGGACAGAAGGATACCGTGTTTGAATAAAAATAAAGGATGGAGATACTTAAGTTAATTCTAATACTTGATGACAAATCTGCAAATGAATACCTTTCATTTGAAACAAAAATGAAGGAAATCAGCTGGGTAGTTTGGTCTGGTCGACTGAATATAGATGTCGTAGATTCTTTTAATATATAAGACAATCCAGAATTCTACAACAGACTAAACATCACAGATGTAAGCCTATATTTTTGTGCAGACAGTTTGTGTACATAATTTTTTAGACCCTGTCGAATTAGCATTCAAGTCAAAAAGAGACAGAAGGGAAAAACTAAGTAAATTGTTTATTATTTCAAAGTAAATACCATATCTGTTAACAAGAGTGTTATAAGACTGATGCTTTTCACAATATATATAAATGACCTCCTAGATAACATCAAAGTTGAGTGAGAGTTTTAGCGGATGATGCTGCTGTTTATTGAGAAATCACAATACTGGAAAAGGTTAGCAAAATGCAGGAGGATCTGAAGTATATTGATGCATGGTGCAGGAAATGGCATTTGAGCCTCAACAAAAACAAGTGTTGAGTTCTGCATATAAATAGGAAGAAAGAACCTTTATTATATAACCACACAATTGCAGGACAAAAACTAGAAGCAGTTACTTCCAGAAAATACTGGGATGTAGACATAACGGGAAATCTGAAATGGAATGAACATATAAAATCAATCATGGGTATGTCAGATGCCATTCATTGGAAGTATCCTCAGGAGTGTAGTCAGTAAAGGAAGTAGGAAACAAAACTTTCGTTTGGCCAACAATTGAGTATTGCTCATCAATGTGGAATCCATACTGGGTAGGGTTAATAGAAGGCATACAGAAGATCCTACGGAGAGCAGCAGGCGTCATTGCAGGCTCATTTAGTGGGCACAAAAGTGTCACAGAGGGGGGCCTACATGGAGGTATACAGCTAATCATTTTTGTCATGAACCATATTGTCATGTTGCAATGGGAGCAGGCTTGACTTTGAAGGCAACTGAACACAGCACTTATACTCAAAGCACATTTATTAGTCCAGTCCAGTGGACTGCGTGGTTGGTTGCCACGCATCGGGCCCGGGTTCGATTCCCGGTCGGGTAGGAGATTTTCTCCACTCGGGGACTGGGTGTTGTGTCGTCCTCATCATCATTCCATCATCATTGACATGCAAGTCGCCGAAGTGGCGTCAGATAAAGAGACTTGCACCAGGCAGGCTGAACACGACCCCAGTTGGGGTCTAACGGTCATAAATGCCACACGATCATCATCAACATCATCATCATGAACTTAACATACATGCAGCACTGACTGCCTTTCAGGCAGAGTGCTCTGCTATTTATATGCAGACAGAATTTACCATAAATTAGAAGAACAGTTAACATAAGAAACAAGTAGAATTTACAAGTGAACATAAGAATGATGTAGATCATTCTGGAATTGTTAATTACAAAGAAATAAATTTTTGCCGGGAGGAACTGAATTGGCAACCTTCTGCACCACAGTCCGTGACGCTATCCCCTGCGCCACGCCAGCAGACAGTGTTCGTCGTCTCTCGCGGCAATATGCAAGAGAGTAGGAGGAAATGACAATGGTACATAGTACCCTCCACCACACATCATGAGGTGGCTTGCGGTATGGACGCAGATGTAGAATAGTCTCTTGGGAAATAAGAATCTGTGGTCTCAGCAATGAGCAGTGATCTGTGGCAAACAATAGGATCAGCCAGCAGTTGGATTTGCGAAATGGTGTATGAAAGTTTATAGTAGAGGTGGCAGATTTAAGCTGTTAAGAGTTGGTTCTTTGTGACACACAGTTATTTTTATCATGAGTGTAAAGTTTATGCTGATATTCAGACTGTATATAAAAGATATACACATCTGCAAGGGAAGCAAACATATGAAAAGAGTAGAGATGGTTATAAATGCTGTTAACATAATAAATTAATAAATAGGATGAAACTTATATTACAAGTTGTTTATTTTCTATGACAAGTAACCTTGGACAACATTATCATTGACACTTACCTCATTTCTTGGAAACTCTGCTGCTAACATCAAAGGTGTCTGACCATACTTGTCTTTACAGTCAACAGGGAGACATTTCTGATCTAGCAGATATTTCACCATTCCTGAATCCCCAAGGTCAGCAGCATGATGAAGAACAGTTCTTCCCCGGATGTCCTGAGAGTCAAACGGAATTCCTGACTGCTGAAGAAACTTGAAATTTTCTATGGATTGAGAACTAGCAGCAATGTGTAATGCCGTCTCACCCATTACATTTCTGGCATGGAGATTAGCACCTGATGAGACCAGATATTGTAAAACCTAAATGGCAGAAATAAATGTTTTACCTATGAATTAGGCAAAAGCAAAAGAGACATAAAAAGTAACTACAACACAAATAAACTTAAAGATTCTAACCTAATGACTTTTTAGATGATTCACTTTTCCAAAGAACTTTTATAACAAAACATTGTCCTCAGCAACAGACCATGTAGCAACAGACAGAAAAAGAAAGTACTGCCAATTAATTGTACATGTTTTTCACAACCAAGACCAAAGCAGCACAATCAAATTGTGCTCTTTCCAGCAACAGAAAAAGAAATGGCACAAATAATATGCCAATTTAAGAACAAAAATTCCACAGGGCTAGATGAAATTCCAATCAGTGTCCTTAATAGCATAAAAACACCATTAATGCTAATTACTAATGGGTCATATCTGGATGCTTTCCTGAACACCTGAATCATGCAAAAGTAACATCAATACAAAAACAAGAAGAAGAAGAAGAAAACTATGATGTAGAGAATCACAGGCTAATTTCATTCATTACTACCACATTTTTTCAAAGTAATAGAAACCATAAAGAAACACAAACTAATGAAGTACCTACATAAATACAACCAACTCTGCACAGAGCAAAATGGTTTCAGGCCTGTAAGAGGTTCACAGCTAGCTGTAGCACAGTTTACCAAGGTTGTACTTGAACCACTAGATAAGAGCAAGAGTATAACAGGCTTTCGACACAGTTGGCAACAAAATCTTATTACAAAAACTAGAGCTATTAGGAATATGGTGTATAGCAAACAATTGGTTTAAATCATACTTGAAAAACGGATTACAAAGAGTTGAAATCTCATCCATTATATTTCTATCTGATTATGCTGAAGTGATAGCTCCTTACTTAACAGCCATATACAACTGCTGTCTCAAAGAAGGATATGTACCAAAAGATTGGAAAGTAGCACAGGTCACACCTATATTCAAGAAAGGCAGTAGGAGTAACCCACTAAACTACAGGCCTATTTCATTGACGTCAATTTGCAGCAGGGTTTTGAACATATTCTGTATTCAAATATTATGAATTATCTTGAACAGAATGATCTATTGACCCAAGGTCAATACGGATTTAGAAAATATCGTTCATGCGAAACACAACTAGCTTTTTATTCATATGAAGTGATGGGTGCTATCGACAAGGGTTCGCAAATCGATTCTGTACTTCTTCATTTCCAGAAGGCTTTTGACACCGTACCTCACATACGGCTTTTAATCAAATTCCGCAGTTATGGTATATCGCCCCAAATTTGTGATTGGATAGGGGATTTCCTGTCAGAGAGGACACAGTTCGTAGTAATAGATGGTAAGGCATTGACTAAACCAGAGGTGATATCGGGCGTTCCACAGGGTAGTGTTATTGGTCCTCTGCTGTTCCTTATTTACATAAAGGAGTTAGGGAAAAATCTTAGTAGCTCCCTGTGGTTGTTTGCAGATGACGCCGTCATTTACCATCTAGTGAAATCATCTTAAGATCAAACCCAACTGCAGAATGATCTCTATAAGATTTCAGTATGGTGTAGAAATTGGCAATTGACTTTAAATAATGAGAAGTGTGAAGTCATCCACATGAGTATGAAAAGAAATCCGTTAAACTTTGTTTACAAGATAAATCAGTCAAGGCCATAAAGTCCACAAAATACCTAGGAATTACTATTACTTCAGACTTAAACTGCAAAGAACACGTAGATAATGTTGTGGGAAAGGTGAACCAGAGACTGCGTTTTATTGGTAGAACCCTTAAAAGATGCAACAGAACTACTAAAGAAACTGCATACACTATGCTTGTCCGTCCATTTTTGGAGTATTGCTGCCCAGTGTGGAATACTTATCAGGTGGGTTTGATGGAGGACATCGAAAGAGTCCAGAGAAGGGCAGCTCATTTCGTGTTGTCACAATACAGGGGAGACAGCATGATGGAAATGATACAGGATCTGGGATGGGAATCATTACAACAACGGCGTTTATCGCTGTGGCATGGGATACTTACAAAACTCCAATCATCAACATTCTCCTCCAAATGCGAAAATATATTGTTGACTTCCTCTCACATAGGTAGAAATGACCATCAGAATAAAATACGGGAAATCAGAGCTCGAACGGAGAGATTCAGGTGTTCTTTCTTCCCATGCGCTATTCGAGAATGGAATGGGAGATACATAGTATAATGGTGGTTTGATGAACCCTCTGCCAGGCACTTAAATGTGATTTGCAGAGTATCCCATGTAGATGTAGAAGTAGATATTTCCAGTAGACTAGTGATAAATTACTCATCAAATCCAAAATATACTAATATAGGCACTCCCCAGGGAAATGTATCAGGTCCCATCCTCTTTCTTATTTATATACATGATTTCCCCTTGCCAATGACATAGTTTACATGATATCAGACAAAAATCAACACAATTAACAGAAAAGTCCAATGAAGCTCTCAGGGATGTACGCAAACGGCCATTAAAAAATAAAATAACACAAACTGAAAAACTTTCATTTAAATAAATAAATAAAAATAAAAAACAGTGATACCATATTGAAGGTAAACAATTATCAAATAAACTGTGCTACCAATACAAAGTCCTTAGGAATTAAATGGACAGTTCATGTGAGAATGCTAGCAAAGAAGCTATCCTCAGCATGTTATGCCCTTCAATTCCTTGCTCCAGTGAGCAATACTTCATGCCTTAAAGTATCTTATTACAGAAATATGCATTCAGTCAGCACATATGGGATAATGTGATGGGGAACAAGTTCAGGGAAAATATAAAAATAGAAAAAGAGCTGTGCAGATAATAACAAACAGTAGTAGTGAAGAACATTGTACAGAATTACTCAAAAAACTAGAAAATTGACAATATCCAGTGAAGACATCTACCAAAACATTATATACATAAAGAAAAATCTTCATCTGTAAGCCACAAACAACAAAATACATGACCACAAAAGTAGATCCAGACACTGTCTACTGCTAACTACAATATAAAAAAAAAAAGAAGTCTAATATACCTTGGGTTAAAATTGAACAATAAAAGAAATAAAAGATGTAAATGATTATTATACCTCCAACCAAAGCCTAAAACTATAACTATTAAAAACTATTATTACATGGTAATGAATATTTAAACTAACTATAGACAGTATCTAAATTTGCAGGAAAATTGTCAATACCCAAGGGAAGAATTAAGGCCAATATCTGTAAAACAATAGCTGATATATTGTCAATGTATATTAAAAATTTCTGTATATAGTGTATTGGTACAAACATGTAATAACTTACTAGGAAAATTTAACACCTATGTCTACAGATATATCTACAAACAATAGCTGATATATGGTAAATCTAGAGTATTGATATGAACAAGTAAGAACTGACTACAAAAATTGAACACCTAAGGTTATACATGTATCTGCTAAATAATAGCTAATTATTTTAATGAGTATTGACCTATGCAGAACAAAAACTGTTTCGGGTATGTTAATTTATGAGTAACAGCGTTCAAACATTTGACGATGCCTATATGTTGTATGTTGTTTATGGATGAATAAACCAATCAATGAAGATAAAGGAGAGATCTAGGTAGAAAACAAGCAGCATTTAAATTCTCCAAAGTGCTAGTGTCACCTCAGTTTATTATTCATATAAAGTGCAATAAAAAAGTAACTAAATTTTTGTTTATCTTAAAGAATGTATGGTTATTCATCAACATCAACTTTGTCCCCATCTCAGTGATCACCCCTCAGATATGATACACTTGTGCCAGCACGTGGGAGTACATATGGAACTCAGTTTCGCCATCCATGGTTGGCAAGGATGTATGGAAAGAATTTTTTTATGTGGAATGGATGGCAGCTGTCAAAGTGCACATACTGTTGGTAATTAGTAGGTTTAATGTAGACAGAGGTGTGGATGTAGCCGTCAGTGAGGTGGAGGTAAACATTCAGGAAGGTGACTTGTTGGGTTGAGAAGGACCAAGTGAAACTGGCGGAGGAAAAGGAGTTGAGGTTGTGAAGGAATGAGGATATGGTGTCCTGCCCCTGAGTCAAAATCATGGAAATATCATCAATGAACCTGAACCAACCAGGAGTTTTGGGTAGCTAGTATGGTTTCTTCTAGAGGGCCCATAAACAGATTGGCATGGGGAGATGCCATACGGATAGCCATGGCTGTGCTACAGATTTGATAGTATATTTTTCCTTCATAGGAAAAGTAATTTTTTGTTAGGATTTAATTGGTAAGGGTAATAAGGAATGAGGTATTGGGCTTGGAGTCTGAAGGAAGTTGAGAAAGGTAGTGTTCAAAAGCGTCAAGACGATGGGCATGTGGAATATTGGTGTATAGTTAAGTGGCATCAACAGTGACAATTTAAGATCCAGGAGGTAAAGGAGTGGGGATGGTGGAGAGACTGAAGGAAGTGGTAGGTACCTTGGACGCGGGAGGCTAAGTTTCGAACAATTGCCTCCCAACCAATTGTTTTATTTTCCATTGTTAAAATTAAACCATTTTATGTCAGAATCTACAAATTTCATCAATGTGTGGGATATATACATTAATAAATAAATAAATAAACACTGACAAACTTTGAGCAGTTGTAGAGAGTGCCTTCAAGTATGTACTTGGAACACCAAGTTTACTGGACATTTTCTTGTTTTAGTCCGTACTGCCACCTCTCAAATTACGGATATTGAAGACCTTAGAATAGAAGAATTGGTTTATAGTATTAAAGATAAACTGCTCATTGTTCGTAATTTATGCATTACTGAAAACGGGTCGCTACCTCAATTTGTTCCACAGGACATCCTCTACAACTTCTTGATGTTTGTCCTTTTTTCTGTGTCATATGTAGCAACAGAACTGTGCTTTTACTGTCATGGTAAAAATATGTAATTACTAACATAGGTCTCCCTGGAGCCTGACATCTAAAGGCAAATACATTTCGGATTGATAAATGTCCATCTTCAACAGACCAGGGATGGGTCACCAGCAGTCTTTACTGACTGGCTATTTACGCAATAAGTCCAAGAAATAAGAGTGGTAGATAGAAGAGTCGTAGAGAGGAAATTTCAGAACATGTAAGGTACATCTAATCTTTGTAGCTCCTACACACAATAAACATATATTGCAACATGTATCACTAACTCGATAAACAAACTGAACACCCCTACAACAGAACTACGATCCACATGTATAATTACGGATATTAGGGCTCCACCATTCTAGTTCATAAATAGAATTCTCCATGATAGCAAATTCCCTCAATGCCTTAAAATTACACCTATGCTTCCAATACCAGGTAACTACAGATAATTATCAACAAGTAATTCTGTGAATGTATGTGTATCTTTTTATGACAATTGCTGTGGCTGATTATTTACATTGTGTAAATGTGATTATCTATTGCAAGTGTCTATCTGTGGATCTGTGATCATCTTTATGATGAGTTGCTACTTATTCTCTATTACTGGTGTGGATATTACTACCCAAATTGGAATGGTCAATATGCAATTAATCAGCAATTTAATCCACTTGGGGGAAGGTTTCTGTGGTGACTGCTGTATAGTCAACAGTTCTCTCTTCCTGTTGGGGTCTTTGGACTGACACTAGCTGTGGCTGAGCCACCATACTTTTGATTAGTCTGCTGTTGTACCTCGCACTTTGTGTATCAAAGTTTAATAAAGTGGATTATTTGCTGATTAATTGCATGTCGGTCATTCGAATTTTGGTAGTAATATCCAAAACAGTAACTGAGGATAAGTAACAACTCATCATAAAGATGATCGCAGATCCACAGACAGACACTTGCAATAGATAATCACATTCATACATTGTAAATAATCAGCCACAGCAATCACCAGAAAAAGATACACATACATTCACGGAATCACTTGTTGATACTGGTCTATAGTTATCTGGTATCTTTCTCACCCTTTTTGAATATTGGAAGCATAGGTGTAATTTAAGGCATAGAAGGAAATTGCTATCATGGAGAATTTAATTTATGAATTAGAATGGTGGAGCCCTAATTTCCATAATTATAAATTTGGATCACATCTCTGTTCTGGGAGAGTTCAGTTTGTGTATAGAGTTAGTAATATAGTTTGCAATACCTGTTTATTGTGTGTAGGAGCTACAAAGAGTAGATGTATCTTACATTTTCTGAAAATTTCTATCCAAGACTCTTATCTACCACTCTTATTTCTTGGATTTATTGTGTAAACAGCCAGTTGGTAAAGACAACTAGTAACCCGTCCCTGACCTGTTGAAGATGCACATTTACTGATCCAAAATGTATTTGCCTATGTTAGTAAATACATATTTTTACTAAGACAGGTGTAAGTCTGTAAAGGCCCCATTCTGTTGCTACATATGACACAGGAAAAAGGACAAACAGCAAGAAGTTGTACAAAATGTCTTGCAGAAAAAATTGAGGACAGGGACCGGTTTTCAGAAATACATAAGTTAATAGCAATGAGCAGTTTATCTTTAATAGTGTGAACCAAGTTCTTCTATTCTGAGGTCTTTGGTTTCCAAATTTTGAGAGGTAAACAAGAAAATAATGTCCAGTAAACATGGTGTTCCAAATACATACTTGTAGGCACTCTCTACAACCCCTCAAAGTTTGTCAGCATTTCTTTATAAACTCCACAAGTTGACAAAATTTGTAGATTTGATGAAATTGATTATTTTTAACATTGGAAAGTGTAACAACTAGTTGGAGGTGCAATTGCTCGAAACCTAGCCTCCCACATACAAGATACCAACCACTTCCTTCGCAGACTCTCCAACATCCCTACTCCTTTACCTCTTGGAACCTTACTTGCCACTTTTGATGCCACATCCCTATAACCCATATTCCACATGCCCACGGTCCAGCTGCTCTTTAACACTACCTTTCTCAGTGTCCTTCACACTCCAAGCCCAATACCTCATTCCTTATAACCCCTACAAATTACATCCCAACAAATAATTACTTTCTTTTGAAGGAAAAGTATACAATAAAATCCACGGCACTGCCATAGACACCCGTATGTCACCCAGTTATGCCAACCTATTTATGGGCCACCTAGAGGGAACCTTCCTAGCTTCCAAAACTCCTGGTCTGATTCACGCCAATTAATGATATTTTCACAATATGGACTCAGGGCCAGGACGCCCTATCCTCATTCCTTCAAAACCTCAACTCCCCCATATGTTTCACTTGGTCCTTCTCAACCAGGCAAGTCACCTTCCTGGATGTTAACTGCCACCTCACTGATGGCTCCACTCCCACCTCTGTCCACTTTAAACCTACTAATTACCAACTTTGACAGCTGTCATCCGTTCCACATCAAAAAATCCCTCCCATACATACAGCAATAAGAGTGATAGATGAAAGAGGCAGAGAGAAATTTTCAGAAAATATTTGATACATCTCCTCTTTATAGCTTCTACACACAATAAACATGTATTGCAACATATATTAGTAATTATGTAAACAAACTGAACTCCCCTAGAACAGAGAGCTGTGATCCAAATTTAAGGTAAGCAGTCAATCCCAAAATTGGTTTGAACACCACAGTGCTTTACTAGGCATGGTCCTGTTTGGAGGTGGTATGCCATAGCCTACCTCCGACCTTCAAACTGACTTACCCAGCCAGTTATAGGGGGACCTACAGTTTAATGTGGGTTCCGAACCACAGTGCTACTCGATATTTTTCACATCAGCAACATTGCCTGAGGAGAAAGAAGTGGAAAGTGACAGATAAAAATCCTAGGACCTGGCGGGGATGGAACCCGCGACCTTTAGTGTGGCACTCTACCACTGTACTTCCGAGCCACAGAATCCAAATTTATAATTACTGAAACTGGGGCTTCACCATTCTAGCTCATAAATAAAATTCTCCATCATAACAATTTCCCTCAATGCCTTCAAATTACACCTATGTTTCCAGTATTCAAAAAGGGTGAGAGGGATACCAGATAACTAGAGATCATTATCAACAAGTGATTCTGTTAATGTATGTGTATCTGTTTCTGACAATTTCTATGGCGGATTATTTACATTGTGTAAATGGATTATCTATTGCAAGTGTCTATCTTAGGATATGTGATCATCTTTATGATGAGTTGCTACTTACTCTCTATTACTGGTGTAGATATTACTACCAAAATAGGAAAGATCAACATGCAATTAATTAACCATTTAATCCACTTTATTATACTCTGATTGCAGATAGTGCGAGGTACAACAGCAGAGTAATCAAAAATATGCAGGCTCAGCTGCAGTGGGAGTCAGTCCAAAGATCCCGGCAGGAAGAAAAGACTGTTGATTGTGACAGAGGCCCCCCCCCCCCCCCACCAGGATAGCATAGTGCGGCATAATAGGAGATTGCTCGGGTGTCTAAGACAGAATACCTGAATGAGAGATGGTGAATCCTTGATAGTGAGAAAATGCATGTCAGTCGGTGGGGTTCTATCGTGTAGTCTTCGTGCCACCAAGAGAAACAAGAGTCCGTCCAGTGCAAGAGAGTGGAATGGGAGAGTGTGGGAAGGAAGAGTATGACTAAAATAGGAGGTTGTTGTTATACCTTGCACTGTATGCATTGAAGTTTAATAAAGTGGATAATTTGCTAATTAATTGCATGTCAATCATTCCAATTTCAGTAGTATTATCCTCATATGGTGCCCAGAGCACATGGTGCCACCACCAGGTTGGTTGTACACCAGCAACTAAAGCAGTGTCCAATAGAGGCAGGTTCATGGAGTCGTCTGGAGCATCCTCAAACTTAATCAGTGGTGTATCATCCATCATCCGGAGAAATTGTCGGTGAAGGGTTCTGATCCCATGGCAGTAGGCCATTGTTGAATGTCATTGTTGAGTGTTGTTGTTTTTGTTGTTGACTTTACACAAAGAAACATGGTTTGTCATGTACAGTGCAGATGAAATACGTTCTCGGGGTCACCAATGTGAATATTACAATTGTTATTGGAATGATCGACATTCAATAATCAGTAAATCATTCGCTTTATTAAACTTCAATAGGTACAGTGCGAGGTACAACAGCAGACTAATCAAAAGTATGCCAGCTCAGCTGGAGCCAGCATCAGTCCGAATATTCCAGTAGGAAGAGGGGACTGTCATCCGCAACAGTAGTTGCCATACTGCCATTCTAACCTGTACTTTCCATTGTTGAAATTAATCATGCATTGTTATCTTGTGCAGCTATGTTTTATTTATTTTTTTAATCTCTGATCTGTTCTTATGATTAAATTGTGTGAAACCTGAAAGTGCATTTATTCAAATTTTTGATGTTTTATGTGCTTTGTCTAAGCAAAAATATGAAAAAATTCACAATTTTTAACAATCTAATGTGAAAGAAATAAATGTAAGGAAACAGAAAGCTCAACATTAATTGTGAAACTAATAACCTAAGTGATACTTTCTTGATCTGTAACCATTCTTTCAACTGGCCATTATTTCAATGGAGAGTCAAAAACAAGACAAGTAACTGTATTATTAATGAGCTACTATTTTAACAAGGAGCTAAAAACTACATCAATACCAACAGTATTTTAGTAGACCCATCTTTCTGCTTCAAAAATCTGTTGTGCTAAAACTAGTGTCCAAGCTAAAAGAGTGCATTTTAAACAAGAGAAAATTTCCTCAAATTCATTATTGTAGCTTGGAGGGGGGGGGGTGAGCAAAAAACAAGTATAAATTACCCTAGTAGTAACTATTACTTCTTGAGTCTGGACTACTTTAGTAACTTACTTACATAGTAAGATACTCTTTAGTTCTGACTAAAGTAGTAAGGCATTTTTACAAAAGAAGTAAGCCATTTCTGCACACAGCTTCTATGTGCTTTCTGTTTCACTTCAGAAAATATTGTTGACAGACATTATTGCATCACCTTCAGACAACAATTCAGTCAGGACTGGCTAATATAAGTTGCAGATCTGGAAATCAGTACGGCAAGAAGTCTCCCACAGTCAGCATTCTAATAACAGTTTCCATATAATAAATTGTTTTATATCTTGAGATACAAGCTAACATCAACATGGAGATAGCTAAGGACAAAAAATGTTCAAGAATCATACCAGAAAGTGAAAAAGAGTGGTTTGTTCAAATAATGAAGAATTGCATATTCACTGAATCTAAAAAGCATGATGTCAACATGCAAAAAAGGAGAAATGTTTCTTGGGAAAAATTACACATTGAATACAATGCAGAAGCTCTTACACAAAGATGACAATCTGAGCAGGTTAAAGTAATTTGGAAGGACATGAAAGCCAAAGCAAAGAAAGTGAAAGATAAATGTAATCACAAACAATTCCAAACTGGCAGTGGAGTAGCTGAGACAAAGATAGAAGATATAAGCCAAATGGTTGTTGATATGATCCCACAGGTTTTCAAGTGCATAACTTTAGTTAGTGACAACGACAAAACTGAAGATGATGTGGGCCTATCAAGCAACTTCCATGACGATATCTACTCTGAAGATGGCACTGCAACTGCTGAAGTTGAAATTTTATCCGAAAGTGAAGAACCTTAGTTTGCATTCTCAGTTGGGAGGTTATCAGAAGATGAGACCAAGAAAAAAGACAGAGAACACACACTGTTATGAAAAACAGGAAAGTGTTAGAAAAACCAGACGAGCTTCATTAGTTGAAAATGCATTTAATACAAGAGGAATTTAATGCAAAAATGTTGTTAATTGAAAGTCAAAGAGCAATCATGGAAGAAGAGCATAACCTACAATGGAAATAATGAACAAGGCTGAGAATGAAATGGAGCAAACTTCAGGTTTCAGCTATTCAGGCAATGTGATGTAGAAATTTGACTTTTTGTAAATGAATATTCGCATAAAACATTTTATTTTATTGATATTTATTCAGATGATTAATAAGTTATTTGTTTTCAAATGACATAGTACTTGTGTTTATTATGTAAATACTAACACATTTAACTGCACATTGTAATGTTGCTCTGTATTACCAGAATTATAGGAAAATGATAATCCCCTAATTGGAGAGAAGTATAACACTCAAATTATACATAAATAAAGTGGATCACATGTCACTGCAGTAATGATGATGCAGTGCCTTACTTATTCATATGAGATGGAATAGTCTTTATAACAATTCACTATGTTACTGGCCAATTAAGATGCAAGTTTAATTAAAATAATTAAGTATGATAGACCTTCTGAAGGCATGACCTACAACATTTGCCTCTGGCTGGAAAGCATATTGGTCAATGCCATTCAGATCCACAGTATCATGATGAAACAGATCTCCAACTTCAGATCCAAAATTGTGCAGAACAGGAGCAGTGACAATAACATTCCCACACTTGCTTGGTTTATATTGCATTGTTTTGGTGAGAACTTGGAAATATTTCTTCCAAACACCGAAGGTACACTCTATCACACATCTTGTAGCAATATGGACTCTGTTGTAGCACCCTTTGACTCCTGTTTGGGATGAAAATATAGGTGTCATAACATGTTTGCAGAAAGCGTATCCACTAACCCCGACAAGCAACCCATCATACTGTCCATTTTCAAATTCTGCAGCACCTCTACTACTGTCCAAATGCGTGCATCATGTGTGGAACCCAGTCAATAGCTTATCACATTCATAAGTTTCATATTGGCATCACAGATTATTTGCGTATTGATATAAAAGAAATTGTTGCAATTTCTATATAGTTAGACAGACAACATATGGGTATACATACACAATCTATGGCCCCTATGACATTCGGGAAGCCACAAATTCAATGGAATCCCTTTTGTTTCTTAATGTATTTTCTTGGTTCTGTGGCATGGACATATACAGTGGCTTTAAAGCAATTAAACTGTTTATCACATTGTTAAAAGCTCTTCCAGCAGTATTGCGGTAGATATTTATGAGATCCCCTGCTACAATTTGATAAGTACCGGTGTGAAAGATTCGCAATGCACAAAGAAGTTGCAGCCTAGGGCACAAAGCATGGTTTCTGTCAGAACTATGCTGCAGTAATGGATCCAACATAGCAAGCAGCAACTCAAATGATTCCTTACGAAACCCAAACCACTCTCTGAAGTCATAGTTGCTATACATCACAAATGTGTCTCTTCTCTCTATTAAAACCCGCTACTAATTCCTCCATGTCAATATATACTTCATAGTCCAGGTAATCCATAGAATTAAATGTTTAACATGCATAAACCAGAGAACACACCTTACTATCTAACTTTACGCCTGTGACTGCCTACGAGCAAATTTTGGCCGTATTTCCTCCTTAAGTTACTAACATAGCCACTTACTCTTTGATGGTGCTCTCTACCAGTTACAGTGTAATTAAATTTACTCCAGGAGAAATTGAAAAATTTACTCCTGTAGTAACTTACTCCTTTAGTACAATACTTTCGAATGGAAGTTGCCGATTTCCTTCTCTTCTAGTAACTTACTACTTTAGTTTCACGTAGGCCTACTCATGGTTGGTGCTTGCCAACCATAGTCTATTTATCAGATTATTGGGCAGATAATTTTGTATGACAAAATGAAACATGAATAACTTCAAAAAAAATTTTAACTTAATGTTTTAGAATTTCACCTCAAGATTCGGTTGTCTTGGTGATGAAGCAAGCAAGAAAGCTGTGTTTCCATTCTTATCACATTCTTCCAGTGGTACACCAGCCTCCTCTACCAGTAACTTAACTACTTCTAGATGACCATAATATGCTGCATCAATTAAAATCGTTGCACCTTCATTATCTTTGAGTCTTGGATCAGCACCACTGGAAAGCAATTCCCTCAGAGTCTAAAAACAAATTAAATAAAAGTTTGTGAGAAACAATGGATGTAAATAAAGAAAATGAGGTAACTTACAAATTGCTGGAATAACATCATTCTGTAAGAAAGCAAATAAAAATGTAATGAAAGGATGGCTACAGATAACAGATATTATTCAAAACTTATTTTAAAAACAGCTGCCCTGAGAAATTTGCCTGAATTAATGACTCATAAATGCTGTATTTTAATGAAACTATTTTTTTATATACACACCTCAATATTTCCTGAGTGCGCTGCCTGCCTCAATTGCCAGTCGTCGTCCATCACTCCCATTTTATTTTTTGAGAAAGAATGTGCCTAAAATAAAAAATGATACTTTCATGTTTATTGTAATCAAATGTCTAAATACCATTATTAGAAGATCACATGAATAAATAGGAAGATCATTAAGTGAATGTTAGCCACTATTGTAGATCAATACTATGCAAAATGCTGGGTGTGAGCTTACACTGATCTGCATCAACTGGGCCTACTGAGTGACAGATCACTCCTTGAAATTTTGATGCTCATGGCTAACCAAGTTAAACAACAGATTTAATTTCATGTTTATTTATGCAAACGGCTGGCCCTAGCATCAGCCTTCATCTTGACAATCCAATATTTCTATCGTGATTAATTTTATGAGTCGGATCAACCAGTTATGAATTAAGACTTAAACCAAGTAAATCCAGGAGTTTATTATAAATTGTTGTGTGCAAAGATTGATGTCATCATTATAGACAACATTGTGGCAAATCTTTTTGACAAGGGCATGAAGGACAATGCTAACCACTCCCTAACAATTCATTGAATAATTTAACCATGTGAATACAGTTATTTCAAAGTCACAGAACCAAAAAAGAAACTATTTATTTAAGACGCCTACAACAGTCAGTTGTAATAAGCCTGCAAACTAATTTGTCAATTCTGCTAATTGACCCTGTCATGGCTGTAACGCGCAGATGAGAAGGCTGCAAACCTGTGCATGGATACTGCCAGAGTTCTGCCACTAGAAATGCTGCTACCAGAATCAGAGTCTACTAGAGTGTGATGTTACTGCTTCCAGGGCCGATGCTTGAGTGAAATCAATGCCACAATATAAGATTTTCAATTGTCAAATAATGGAAGCTGCAGGAAGGATTCAATAATATTTTTATTTTTGAGAAGGATAGGTTGCTTACTCACCACAGGGACGTCCAATGAGCTGCAGATATGTACAAATAATAGACAACAACATTAAAGCATTCGGCCTTTTAGGCCTTCATCAGTTAGAAACAGAAACATACACACTCACACTCGCACAGACATGACCGCCATCTGTGGCCACTGTGGCTGATCTGTATTACCCAGCAACCTTCTCCTCCATTCACTTCACCTGGTCCTACTCAACCCAACATACAACCTTCCTCGACATTAACATGTTCCTCAAAGATGGCCTTATCAGTACCTCTGTCCACATAAAACCCACCAACCTTCAACAATATCTCCATTTTGACAGCTACCATCCAACACCTTCTCCTCCATTCACTTCACCTGGCCCTACTCAACTCAATGTGCCATCTTCCTCGACATTGACCTGTTCCTCAAAGATGGCCTTAACAGTACCTCCATCTTCATCAAACCCACCAACCATCAACAATATCTCCATTTTGACACCTGCCACCCATACACCAAAAAGTCCCTTCCGTACAGCCTAGCCACCTGTTGTCATCGCATCTGCAGTGACAAGCAGTCCGTCTCCAAATATGCCAAACACCTCACTGAGGCCTTCACTGACCACAATTACCCTCCATACCTTGTCCAGAAACAGATCTCACGGGCCCTGTCAATCCAATCACCCTCCAACTCCCCCACACCCATCATCCAGCCACAAAGGAGCACCCCTCTTGTGACCCAGTATCATTCAGAACTGGACAGTTAAACCAAGTTCTCTGCCAGGATTTTGACTACCTTTCATCCTGCCCTGAAATGAGAAATATCCTACCAAACATCCTCCCCACCTCTACCCCCCTAAAGTGGTATTCCACTGCGCACCAAACCTATGTAATATCCTTGTCCATCTCTACTCCATTCTTGCTCCCAATCCCTTACCCCATGGCTCATACCCCTTCAATAGACCTAGGTGAAAAATCTGTTCCATCCACCATCCACCACCACCTACTCCAGTCCTGTAACTGGAATTTCCTATCCGATAAAAGGTAGGGCATGACCTGCAGTCATGTTATCTACAAATTGAGCTGCAACCACTGTGCAGCTTTCTATGTGGGCATGACTAGCACCCAGCTATCTATCCGAAAGAATGGCCATCATCATACTGTAGCCAGGAACAGCTTGATCACCCTGTTGCAGAGCATGCAGCGCTGCATAGTGCGACTTGTTTCAATAACTGCTACAAAGCCTGTGCCATTTGGGTCCTCCTCACAAACACCAGCTTTTCTGAATTTCGCAGATGGGAACTCTCCCTACAACATATCCTACGCTCCCACAATCCCCCAGGCCTAAACCTTCGCTAATTCCTGCCTCTATCACCCTTCCCTTCCTCTCCCTGCAACTCTCTATCCTTACATTTGTCTCCCATCTCTCCACACATTTCATTCCCTTCGCTTCCTTCCACACTGTCTGTCAGACAGCACTGGTGTTTTCCCCCAGCCATGCCGCACAACCAACATCTACATCTACATGCATACTCCGCAATCCACCGTAAGGTGCATGGCGGAGGTACACTGTACCACTACTAGGCATTTTCTTTCCTATCCCACTCCCAAATAGAATGAGGAAAAAAGAATGCCTATATGCCTCCATATGAGCCCTAATTTCTATTATTTTGTCTTTGTGATCACTACGTGAAATGTAACCTTCTACTTCCCTCTTCTTGCCACCTCCTCACCCCCACCACTAGTTGCTTCCGCCTAGGATGCTGGGTAACGCAGATCAGCCACAGCGGCCGGAGATGTCTGTCGTGTCTGAGTGAGTGTGTGTGTGTATGTTTGTGTCTCTAACAGACGAAGGCCTAAAAGGCCGAAAGCTTTAATGTTGTCTATTATTTGTACGTACCTGCGGCTCATCGGACTTCTCTGTGGTGAGTAAGCAACCTATCCTTCTCAAAAATATTATTAGATTCTCAATTAACTAATGTTTGCACTAAAAAAATAATAAATAAAAGTAAAAGAAGAAGAAAAACATTTGAGCACCAATGGGAAGAGTTTCTATAGCATCAGACTATGGTATCTCTGAAAATGTGCAGTTCCTTCCCCCATGAAAGCATGTGTACGACTCATCTACCAATAAAACTAATTCTTACATCTTTACTTCTATGAATTTTTTTGTTGTTGACTTGTGTCATGAACCTACTGTTCTCTAGCTCATACCATCACACCGGGTGACACGCCAGTATGGCGATGGCGAATACATGCTTCCGATGTGCATTCATCGCAATATCACCAAACACGGATGTGACCATCTTGATGCTGTAAACAGAACCTGGATTCATCTGAAAAATGATGTTTTGCCATTTGTGCATCCAGGTTCATCATTGCGTGCACCATTGCAGGCACTCCTATCTGTGATGCAGCCTCAAGGATAACCGCAGCCATGGTCTCCGAGCTGATAGTTCATTCTGCTGCAAACGTCATCGAACTATTCGTGCAGATGGTTGTTGTCTTGCAAACATCCCCAATCTGTTGACTCAGGAATCGAGACGTGGCTGCACGATCCATTACAGCCATGCAGATAAGATGCCTGTCATCTCAACTGCTAGTGATAAGAGGCCATTGGGATCCAGCACGGCATTCCATATTGCTCTCCTAAACCCACCAATTCCATATTCTGCTAATGGTCATTGGATCATGAGCAACGCGAGCAGCAATGTCATGATACGATAAACCGCAATTGCGATAGGCTACAATCCAACCTTTATCGAAGTCGGAAACGCGATAGTACACATTTCTCCTCCTTAGACAAGGCATCACAACAATGTTTTCCCAGACAAAGCCAGTCAACTGAAGTTTGTGTATGACAAATCAGATGGAAACTTTCCTCATGTAAGCACCTTGTAGGTGTCGCCACCGGTGCCAGCCTTGTGTGAATGCTATGAAAAGCTAATCACTTGTATATCACAGCATCTTCTTCCTGTCCATTAAATTCCACGTCTGTAGCACATCATCTTCATGGTGTAGCAATTTTAATGGCCAGGAGTGTCTGTTATTGCGGTGCATTAACTATTTGTCATAGATAACACTCTTTCTGCAGCAGCATTAGTACCGGATAGAGCCAGCACAAACCCAGGAATTATTTACACCAGGTATCTTCAGATGTAACATGGCTCACTTCCTCAAAAAGCTGATCTTGACTTTTTCTTTCAAAATATTTTCATCAAATTCTGGTAAAGTTTTAAAACTTTACTGATCAGACTTGGAAAGAAAATGAGCTGCACCAAGTTAAATTCATTTAAGCAGATGAAGTGAACTTGAAATGTCCAAGAAATCAGACTATTTTGGAACACCATCTTCTAGTGAACTAATTAATAACTGACATTTTAAAGTTAGAAAACATGCTCATGTCATATCAAAGCATTATATAAAATGAACCAAAGAAATCCAGAACATTTGAGTTACAGCCTATTTTATTTACTGCTTGATTATGACCACATTTGTTATCCATTTGCTTATGCTATACATTCCATAGAAACATGTTACTTCAAAATGTATGGGACGGTTAGCAAAAAACAGGACCATATATGTCCTGTAATTAATTTGTCGGCACAAAGGGAAACTTCGGCTAAATAAGGGATGATCCCGTAAAATACGGGATGTCTGGTCACCCTAATTATTACACTCCTGTTAACCATCACTGAGATTTTTCACTTATTGTGCATGTTCTTCGAGTTATTTTGGAGGTATTCTTTCACTGAATAATACACCATTTTTTTTAACCATACCTCTATTACTGTCTTAAATTCTTAAAGTACTGATTGCGGCAATTTATTATATTAGTAACATTTGGTTTTTGGATTTGTAAATCAAATCATAAGAAGTGGCACTCCAGGGAAAGCTAATAGTTCTCTGATATCATTAACAGTAAAAATCCGATTGGAGTGTCAATAATGGAGGAAAGATAACAACTCACCATAAAGAGGTTTGCTGAGTTGCTAATGGACACGAAGTATAGACAATCACATTCACACAACTTAAATTTTCTGCCATGGCCTTTGTATGAAAAAGAAATACCAGTACATATATTCACACAATCACTCAGTCAACCACACACACACACACACACACACACACACACACACACACACATACACAACCATCATCTCCAGCTGCTAGAGAGTGATTGTGTGAATGTCTGTGTTTCTTTTTCTGATGAAGGCCATGGCCAAAAATTTAAGTTGTGCGAATGTGATTGTCTATTTTTCATGCCTCTCAGTGGCTCAACGAAACTCTCTAAGGTGAGTTGTTTTTCACAAATGTCTGTCTAGGTGTGTTTGCGTTTCGATATGTCTGAGTGTGTGTGTATTTGTTTACCTTCCTTTTTTCCCCTAAGGTAAGTCCTTCCACTCCTGGGATTGGAATAACTCCTTTTCCACTTCCTTAAAACCCATATCCTTCCCTTTTCCTCCCCTTTTTTCCTCTTTTTCCTGAAGAAGCTGCCAGTGGTGGCGAAAGCTTGTATGTGTGTTTGTGTGTGATTTTATTTGTTTCGACGAGCCGGTCCTTTTGGTAAGTCATCTCTTATGAAACGATTATTAAGACGAAAAATTCCTAGCAGGAAAAATAAAATATAAAAAATAGACGAAGATTATTCACCAGGCGAAGGAGCACAGGTGTGACAGCATCACAAATAAATAAATGAATACACACACACACACAATCGCAAGCTTTCGCAACCCAGTTGCGTCTTCAGGCAGTAGGGAAGGAGAGGGAAAAGGAAATGATGAGGGTTTTAAGGAAGGGGGTAAGGAGCCATTCCAATCCTGGGAGAGGAAAGACTTACCTTGGGGGAAAAAATGGAGGGTAAACAAATGCACACATGCCCACACATTCACACAGACACAAGTACACCTAGGCAGACATACTGTAGAAAGCAAAGAAGATCTTCTTTGCTTTCTACAGTATGTCTGCCTAGGTGTACTTGTGTCTGTGTGAATGTGTGGGCATGTGTGCATTTGTTTACCCTCCATTTTTTCCCCCAAGGTAAGTCTTTCCTCTCCCGGGATTGGAATGGCTCCTTACCCCCTTCCTTAAAACCCTCATCATTTCCTTTTCCCTCTCCTTCCCTACTGCCTGAAGACGCAACTGGGTTGCGAAAGCTTGCGATTGTGTGTGTGTGTGTATTCATTTATTTATTTGTGATGCTGTCACACTTGTGCTCCTTCGCCTGGTGAGTAATCTTCGTCTATTTTTTATATTTTATATATATATATATATATATATATATATATATATATATATATATATATATATAGTGTGGCCAAAAACAAGGTGGACCACCCTGTGGCACAGCATGCAGCGGAGCACATGCTTGATTTCAATGGCTGCTTCACAACCCGGGCCATCTGGATCCTCCCATCCACCACCAGCTTTTCTGAACTGCACAGATGGGAGTTATCCCTACAATACATTCTCCGATCCCGAAATCAACCAGGCCTCAACCTACGATAACTTCATTATTATTATTATTATTTCCCCCCCCCCCCCCCTTCCATACCTTACAGTTCCTACCTCTGTATCCCAAACCTCGCCTGATTTGAGTGGTGTGTGAATGTGTGTGTATATGTATATGTGTGTGTGTGTGTGTGTGTGTGTGTGTGTGTGTGTGTGTGTGGTCTTGTGCACTTGCAGTGTACATGAATTATTTTACTTTATTTTATTTTATTTTATTTTCTCCCCTCACCCGCCTCCCCACTCCATTCCTAAGCTGCATCTCGTTATTCCCATCTAACCCATCCCCACCACCGTGACGTAACCTTTCTATCCCCTCCCCCTCCCCTCCCCTCCCGTCCCCGATTCGCTGCAGAGCGTGATTCGAAGTGTGGCAGTCGGAGGTGATGGTTGTATGACTGTGTTGTGTGCCTGTGTGATTGCGTGAGTGCTCTATTTCTGAAGAAGGCCATGGCCGATAGCTGAATGTGTTGTATGTGTGTGACTTTTGTATGTGCCTGTCGCAGCTCGTCGCCACGTCTTTGCGGTGAGTAGTAAACTGTCCTCACTATATTATTTATTCCAACCTGGACTTTCCATTATTATATTTTGCCTAACGGTCTTCCTTCCATCCCATAACCTTTTCCTTTGTTACTACTTTCTATAACATCCCTCTATCAATATTTCCTTCACTCTTGTACTTTCCTATTTTCCTTCTTCTCAATCCTTTGTAACTGTCACATTCCGACTTCCCAGCCAACAATCCCGCCAGCTTTCAACAGAGAGCTTTATAACCACGCCGATTGTTGATGCAGCTTATTCTTCCCCCTTCCAGTTATTCTAATACACTTTTCCTTACTTTCCCTCGTGTATTTTCTCGTAGTTTTGGTCAACTGTATATACATTTATTTTATATTTTTTATCACCTTAGTTATTTATTACGACCCAATTATGCCAGAACCACTTTCGTTTGAACTAACGGGCCCGCCCACAGATATGTACATGTAATCTTTTATCCCCAGCCACCTATATTAGAATTACGTAAATTTACGTTCCTGTGTCTTGAGTTTTCTGTTCTAGAAGCGCCATTACAGTCTTTCTTCCTCGAATTGACTGATGACCACGTAGTCTAGTCCCCTCTAAACAACAACAACAACAACTTCCACGAATTTCCGTACTTTCGCGTTGTTTGGATTTTTGTACTCATTTTTGCGGTGGGCTGCTTGCTCCTGTGTGAGATCTCCCGTTTTAGTGCGTGATATTGCGTTCTGGTGCATGATTTTATTCGCGATTTTGCATTTTTTCCCGTCATTTAGTGCGCTTGGGCGTGAATCTGCGTGCTTGGGTGTGTATCTGTGTTGTTGTGTGCGCGAATTTACGAACTTTTGCGTGTCTGGTGCGTATTTTGCGTGTTGAGGAACCTCTTCCCAGGTTCATCATAATCCACTGTCTCTCCCATCATTCCTCACTTTCCCGGCACCATCCCTGTCCCAATGGACCCCTGCTCCTTCTATCTGTACCAGTTCAGGAAAGTATCCCTTTCCCTGGCCAAAACCCAATCCCACATGCTATTCCTAAAATGCTGTCTAAGTCATGGTATCCCTCCCAACGGTCTAACATTAAAAATTCCATTGTCTGGATCCCACCCCTCCTTCCACAATGACCTGCACCTTTTCAGATTCCACCAATCCTTATCCCTCACGAACCTAGTCCTACAAAATCACCTCTCCATGGCTCATAAATCCCTTAGCTACCTTCTCTCCCTCCGTAAGATATTACTATTGTGTAACCAAAACTACCTACATCCCATCTCCCAGATCGAATCCTTTCCTCTCCAGCAACTGGAGGAGCATTCCAAACACCACCTCCACAAACTATCCAGCCTGCTGACATCATATTGCCGTCTTGGAGCACCCATATCCAATCCCTATCCGAACCACAGTGTTCCTCCTTGTGAGCCCCTCATAGGTCCCAGACCATGCTTAGCTGACCTCTTGAACCTACCTCATCCCTCCAAACTCCCTACCACCACTCCACAACATCCAATACCAAAACAACCCCAGAACACTGTGGTCAACCTATCCACAAAAAACCTAAACCCCACTGAAGTTTCCGTTCTATCCAAAGGTCTTACCTTTAGTCCTACACCCCAGTTTAATCATGTTGCTCTTGTCAAAGACCTACTCTCCTTTTCCCGATCCCTACGATGGAAACACTACTTTGCCACCAATCCCTCTGACCGCAATATACCTAATCCCAATATTGAACCCTGCCTGTCCCAATTCATACCACCATCCAACAAAGATCCCCCTGCACTCCCACCTAACCCCCCTCTGGTTACCCTCCAAGAGTTTCTCACCTCCAACTTGTCCTCACCATCCTTTCCCAAGTCCCTTCCCAAGAACTCAAACCTTTCAGCAGAAGAAAGAAGAGCCATCCAAAACCTTAAAACTAATCCTGACATAATCATCCTCCCTGCTGATAAAGGTTCCACCACTGTAGTTATGGATCACAGTGACTACCTGGCAGAAGGGCTCCGCCAACTATCTGACTCCTCCACCTACAAGATGTGCCAGATTGACTCCATCCCCAAAGTCCAACAAGATCTCCAATCCCTACTAAAATCCTATGGCCCCTCCCAGAAACTCTCCCCTGAATCCATCTCCCTCCTCACCCCAGCAGCACCCCGCACACCCACCTTTTACATGCTCCCCAAAATCCACAAACCTAATAATCCTGGACACCCTATTGTGGCTGGTTACTGTGCGCCTACCGAACGAATTTCAGCCCTAGTTGACCAACACCTCCAACCTATTGTCCAAAATCTACCTTCCCACATCAAGGATACCAACCACTTCCTTCACCGACTCTCCACCATTCCCACCCCTTTGCCTCCTGGATCTTTACTTGTCACAGTGGATGCCACCTCCCTATACACCAACATCCCACATGCCCATGGCCTTGCCGCTCTGGAACACTACCTCTCCCAACGTCCCTCTGAACGCAAGCCTGATACCTCATTCCTCATAACCCTTACCAATTTCATCCTACTTAACAACTACTTTTCCTTTGAGGGGAAAGTTTACCATCAAATCCAAGGCACAGCCATGGGCACCCGCATGGCACCCTCCTATGCCAACCTGTTCATGGGCCGTCTGGAGGAATCCTTCCTAGCATCCCAAAACCTCAAGCCTCTGGCCTGGTTCCGGTTCATTGATGATATTTTCATGATCTGGACTCACGGCCAGGACACCCTATCCTCCTTTCTTCAGAACCTCAATTCCTTCTCTCCCATCCACTTCACCTGGTCTTCCTCAACCAACCATGCCACATTCCTGGATGTCAACCTCCACCTCACTGATGGCTCCATCCACACTTCCGTCCATATTAAACCTACCAACCACCAACAGTACCTACATTTTGACAGTTGCCATCCCTTCCACGTCAAAAAATCCCTCCCTTACAGCCTGGCCACCCGTGGACGGCATATCTGCAGTGACAAGAATTCCCTTTCTGAATATGCTGAAGGTCTCACAAAGGCCTTCACAAACAGAAACTACCCCACAGACCTAGTCCGCAAACAAATCTCCCGTGCCATATCCTCACACACCCCCAAATCCTCTTCCTAACACTAGTAACCATCCACAAAAGAGCGCTCCCCTTGTCACCCAGTACTACCCTGGTCTCGAACAACTAAATTCCATCCTTCGCCAAGGTTTTGATTTTCTATCCTCGTGCCCTGAAATGAGAGACATCCTGCCCAAGATCCTTCCCACCCCTCCTAAAGTGGTGTTCCGTCGCCCTCCCAACCTTCACAACATCCTAGTTCATCCTTATGCCACCCCGAAACCCAGCTCACTGCCACAGGGATCATATCCTTGTGGAAGACCCCGCTGCAAGACCTGTCCAATCCACCCACCCAGCACTTCCTACTCCAGTCCTGTCACAGGCTTATCCTACCCTATCAGAGGCCGGGCCACTTGTGAAAGCAGCCACTTAATTTACCAACTGTGCTGCAAGCACTGTACAGCTTTCCATATTGGCATGACCACCAACCAGCTGTCCATTAGGATGAATGGCCACTGCCAAACTGTGGCCAAAAACAAGGTGGACCACCCTGTGGCACAGCATGCAGCGGAGCACATGCTTGATTTCAATGGCTGCTTCACAACCCGGGCCATCTGGATCCTCCCATCCACCACCAGCTTTTCTGAACTGCACAGATGGGAGTTATCCCTACAATACATTCTCCGATCCCGAAATCAACCAGGCCTCAACCTACGATAACTTCATTATTATTATTATTATTTCCCCCCCCCCCCCTTCCATACCTTACAGTTCCTACCTCTGTATCCCAAACCTCGCCTGATTTGAGTGGTGTGTGAATGTGTGATTGTGTGTGTGTATATGTATATGTGTGTGTGTGTGTGTGTGTGTGTGTGTGTGGTCTTGTGCACTTGCAGTGTACATGAATTATTTTACTTTATTTTATTTTATTTTATTTTCTCCCCTCACCCGCCTCCCCACTCCATTCCTAAGCTGCATCTCGTTATTCCCATCTAACCCATCCCCACCACCATGACGTAACCTTTCTATCCCCTCCCCCTCCCCTCCCCTCCTGTCCCCGATTCGCTGCAGAGCGTGATTCGAAGTGTGGCAGTCGGAGGTGATGGTTGTATGACTGTGTTGTGTGCCTGTGTGATTGCGTGAGTGCTCTATTTCTGAAAAAGGCCATGGCCGATAGCTGAATGTGTTGTATGTGTGTCTTTTGTATGTGCCTGTCGCAGCTCGTCGCCACGTCTTTGCGGTGAGTAGTAAACTGTCCTCACTATATTATTTATTCCAACCTGGACTTTCCATTAAAAATAGAAAACAGATGACTTACCAAAAGGACCGGCTCGTCGATAGAAACAAATAAAATAAATAAAATCACACACAAACACACATACAAGCTTTCGCAGCCTAGCTGCTTCGTCAGGCAGAAGGGAAGAAGAGGGAAAAGGAAATGATGAGGGTTTCAAGGGAGTGGATAAGGAGTCATTCCAATCCCGGGACAGGAAGGACTTACCTTGGGGGGAAAAAAAGAGGGCAAACAAAAACACACACACCCACACATTTACACAGACGCAAGTACACTTAGGCAGACACACTGTATAACTGTGAGGGTGATCCTCATTACCAACAAACACTGTCTGCCTGTGACCGTTCATGCGAATGGACAGTTCGTTGCTGGTCATTCCCACATAGAACGCTTCACAGTGCAGGCATGTCAGTTGGTAAATCACATGGGTGCTATCACAAGTGGCTCTGCCCTTGATCGTGTACACCTTCCGGGTTACTGGACTGGAGTAAGTGGTGGTGGAAGGGTGCATAGGGCAGGTTTTACAACGGGGGCGGTTGCACGGGTAGGAGCCAGAGGGTAGGGAAGGTGGTTTGGGGATTTGATAGGGATGGACTAGGAGGTTACGAAGGTTAGGTGGGCGGTGGAAAGACACTCTTGGTGGAGTGGGAAGGCTGTATATATATATATATATATATATATATATATATATATATATATATATATATATATATATATATATATATATATAATGCGAATATTATAGAGTAAAAATTCCTAAAAGGAAAAATATACGTAAAAAATAGATGAAGTACACTTACCAGGCGAAAGGGCACAGTACGAGCCGGTCCTTTTGGTAAGTCATCTCTTTTCTATTTTTATATATATATAAAACGATTATTAAGACGAAAAATTCCTAGCAGGAAAAATAAAATATAAAAAATAGACGAAGATTACTCACCAGGCGAAGGAGCACAGGTGTGACAGCATCACAAATAAATAAATGAATACACACACACACACACACAATCGCAAGCTTTCGCAACCCAGTTGCGTCTTCAGGCAGTAGGGAAGGAGAGGGAAAAGGAAATGATGAGGGTTTTAAGGAAGGGGGTAAGGAGCCATTCCAATCCCGGGAGAGGAAAGACTTACCTTGGGGGAAAAAAAGGAGGGTAAACAAATGCACACATGCCCACACATTCACACAGACACAAGTACACCTAGGCAGACATCTGCCTAGGTGTACTTGTGTCTGTGTGAATGTGTGGGCATGTGTGCATTTGTTTACCCTCCTTTTTTTCCCCCAAGGTAAGTCTTTCCTCTCCCGGGATTGGAATGGCTCCTTACCCCCTTCCTTAAAACCCTCATCATTTCCTTTTCCCTCTCCTTCCCTACTGCCTGAAGACGCAACTGGGTTGCGAAAGCTTGCGATTGTGTGTGTGTGTGTGTGTATTCATTTATTTATTTGTGATGCTGTCACACCTGTGCTCCTTCGCCTGGTGAGTAATCTTCGTCTATTTATTATATTTTATATATATATATATATATATATATTTCCTGCTAGGAATATTTCCTCTCTAATATATATGTTTAAAAATAAAGATTGTTTGACTTACCCAAAGCACATGCTCGCTGATAGAAACAAAAAACACAAATAAAAACACACAAACATTCAAGCTTTCGCGACCACTGGCAGCTTCTTCAGGAAAAAGAGGAAGGACGGAGAGGAGAAAGGGAAGGATAAGGGTTTTAAGGAAGTTGAAAAAGAGTCATTCCAATCCCAGGAATGGAAGGACTTACCTTAGGGGGAAAAAAGGAAGGTAAACAAATACACACACACTCACACATATCCAAACACAAACACACCTAGACAGACATTTGTAAAAAGCAAAGAAGTTGGACAGAGATACCAATTGAGGCAGAGGCTCTGTCCACAGAACCGAGGCAAAGAAGCTAAAGATGGTGGGCGGGAATTTGAATTTAGCGGAGGTTGAGACCAAGTTGGCAAAGGGAGGAGAGAATAAGCTGAAGTGTAAGTTCCCATCCCCGGAGTTCTGAAAGGTTGGTGTCAGTGGGAAGTATCCAGATAACCCGGAGAGTGTAACAATGTGCCACGATGTGCTGGCCATGCACCAAGGCATGTTTAGCCACAGGGTGATCTTCATTACCAACAAACACTGTCTGCCTGTGTCCGTTCATGCGAATGGACAGTTTGTTGCTGGTCAGTCCCACATAGAACGCTTCACAGTGCAGTGGTAAATCACGTGGGTGCTATCGCAAGTGGCTCTGCTCTTGATCGTGTACACCTTCCGGGTTACTGGACTGGAGTAAGTGGTGGTGGAAGGGTGCATAGGGCAGGTTTTACAACGGGGGCGGTTGCATGAGTAGCAGCCACAGGGGAGGGTAGGTGGTTTGGGGGTTTCATAGGGATGGACTAGGAGGTTACGAAGGTTAGGTGGGTGGTGGAAAGACACTCTTGGTGGAGTCATTAATGATGGATCTCATTTTGGGGCAGGATTTAAGGAAGTCATATCCTTGCTGGAGAGCCACATTCAGAGTCCACTCCAATCCCGGAAAGTATCCGGTGACAAAAGGGGCACTTCTGGGGTTCTTCGGTGGAAGGCTCTGGTAATTTGCTTCTTAACCAGATCAGGAGGATAGCTGCAGAATGTGAAAGCTGTTATTAGGTTATTGGTGTACTGGTTCAGGGATTCAGGACTGGAGCACACTCTTTTGCCATGAAGACCTAAGCTGTGGGGAAGGGAACGTTTGATGTGGAATGGATGGCAGCTGTCATAATGGAGGTACTGTTGTTTGTTGGTTGGTTTGATGTGGACGGATGTGTGTAGTTGGCCATTGGACAGATGGAGGTCGACATCGAGGAAACTGGCCTCCAGCAAGGATACGACTTCCTTAAATCCTGCCCCGAAATGAGATCCATCCTTAATAACATCCTTCCCACTCCACCAAGAGTGTCTTTCCGCCGCCCACCTAACCTTCGTAACCTCCTAGTCCCTCCCTATGAAATCCCCAAACCACCTTCCCTACCTTCTGGCTCCTACCCATGCAACTGCCCCTGTTGTAAAACCTGCCCTATGCACCCTTCCACCACCACTTACTCCAGTCCAGTAACCCGAAAGGTGTACACGATCAAGTGCAGAGCCACTTGCAATAGCATCCACGTGATTTACCAACTGACATGCCTGCACTGTGAATCGTTCTATGTGGGAATGACCAGCAACAAACTGTCTATTCTCATGAACGGTCACAGGCAGACACTCCACCAAGAGTGTCTTTCCACCGCCCACCTAACCTTCGTAACCTCCTAGTCTATCCCTATGAAATCCCCAAACCACCATCCCTACCTTCTGGCTCCTACCCATGCAACTGCCCCCGTTGTAAAACCTGCCCTATGCACCCTTCCACCACCACTTACTCCAGTCCAGTAACCCGAAAGGTGTACACGATCAAGTGCAGAGCCACTTGCGATAGCACCCACGTGATTTACCACTGCACTGTGAAGCGTTCTATGTGGGACTGACCAGCAACAAACTGTCCATTCGCATGAACGGTCACAGGCAGAGTGTTTGTTCGTAATGAAGATCACCCTGTGGCTAAACATGCCTTGGTGCACGGCCAGCACATCTTGGTGCATTGTTACACCGTCCGGGTTATATGGATACTTCCCACAGATGCCAATCTTTCAGAACTCTGGAGATGGGAATTTGCCCTTCAGCATATTCTCTCTTCCCGTTGCCTTCCTGGTCTCAACCTCCGCTAAATTCAAATTCCTGCCCACCATCTTTAACATCTTTGCCTCAGTTCTCTGGACAGAGCCTCTGCCTCAAGTGGTATCTCTGTCCAACTTCTTTGCTTTCTACAGTATGTCTGCCTAGGTGTGTTTGCGTTTGTGTATATGTCTGGGTGTGTGTGTATTTGTTTACCTTCCTTTTTTCCCCGAAGGTAAGTCTTTCCTCTCCTGGGATTGGAATGGCTCCTTACCCACTCCCTTACAACCTTCATCATTTCCTTTTCCCTCTCCTTTCCTTCTGCCTGAAGAAGCAACTAGGTTGCGAAAGCTTGTGTTTTTGTGTGTGTGTGTGTGTGTGTGTGTGTGTATTTGTTTACCTTACTTCTTTTTCCCATAAGGTAAGTCCTTCCACTCCTGGGATTGAAATGACTTCTTTTCCACTTCCTTAAAATCATATCCTTCCCTTTCTCCTCTCCTTTCTTCCTCTGTTTCTGAAGAAGCGACCAACGGTTCCAAAAGTTTGGATGTGTGTTTGTGTGTTATTTTATTTGTGTCTGTTGACGAGCCTGTCCTTTGGGTAAGTCATCTTTTTTTCTATTTTATATATATACTGATTTTTCCCTTCCTGCACCTACCAGTGCTACACTATCCAGTTCGTTTTTAATCACTCACCCTTTCTTCAATAATAAAAACACAGGCAGATACATGTATATTTTCCATATCCCTCCCTCTCTGTGAATCATTTTCTCATAATTTACCTAGACTTAATACATATATTACATGTTTATGTGTAATTTTACATGTATGTGCATGTTTGGATGCATTTTTATTCATTGGTTCACATTTTTATGTATTGTGGGCAATTTGTCATACTGTTACACACTTACAGGTATTGGTGCATAATTTTCTCATATAGATTCATGTTTCTCTGTACTGGTGCTTCATTTTGTGTGTGAGTATGAAATTATGTGAATACATTGTGTTCTCTTATAAACACATTTTTGCATATTTTCATGCACCTTTTCCAACTATCCAGCACCACTCCCAACCTCCCAATGCCTCCTTCTGTCTGTTCTCCATCATTTCATGTTTTCCAACAGTATCCCTTCTCCAATGGATCCCTGCTCTATCTTTCTGCACTAGTTCAGAAGAGTTTCCTTGTCCTTGGCCAAACCCCAGTTCCAAATTCTATTTCTCCAATGCTGCATGAACTATGGAATCCCTCCCAATGGCCTAAACATTAAAATTCCTGCCTCTGGATCCCATCCCTCCTTCCACAATGACCTTCACCTTTTCAGAGTCTACCAGTCCTTGTCCCTCATGCATCTAGTACTCCAAAACCACATCTACATTGCACAGGCATCCCTGAACCACCTCTTCTCCCTCCAGAAGATATTTCTAACGTGCAATCACCACTACATAAATCCTTCATCCCAAATTTAATTTCTTGCACTCCAACAGTTGGAGGAGCATTCCAGACACCACCTCCATAAATTATCCAACCATCCAACATCCTACTGCCACCTCCATGCACCACTCGCCAACCCATATCCCATCCAAAGAATTCCTCCCTGTGAACCCCTCATAGAATCTAATCTTGCCGTGCCTTGCCGACATTTTTCATTTGCCACATCTTCCAACACACACCACCAACAATCCAAAATACCAATGCCTAAACAGTCCCAGAACACTGTTGTTAACCTTTCTTTCCAGGACATCTCCCCTGAATCCATTTCCATCCTCAATCCAACAACACCCTGCACACCTAACATTTACATGCTCCCAAAAATCCATAAACCTAACAATCCTAGACACTCAGTTGTGGCTGGTTACTGTGCTCCCACTGAAATAACTTCAGCCCTTGTTGACCAGCACCTACAACAAATTGTTCGAAATCTAGCCATCCACATCCAAGATACCAACCGACTTTCCACTGTCCCCACCTCTTTACCTCCTGGAGTCTTACTTGTACTGTTGATGCACTTAAGGTCACCATACAGTATTGCGCCTTTACTCCCTTTGTATTTGCTTTCCCCTTTCTCTCTAAGCATACTCTGGTAGTCTTGGGGGCTTTGAGGAGGGTCTGGTAGGGGGGGAGGCTGCAGCTTGGTCTGGGGGGGCGGGTTCAAGGAGGGTCTGGAGAGGGCTACAGCATGGTCTGGGAAGGTTCAAGGAGGGCCTGGGAGGGGGGGGGGAGGTGCAGCCCAACAGCCCCCCCATCCTGGATACGCCACTGCAATACACCCATATCCCACATTCCCATGGTCTTGCTGCTCTCAAATAAACATTTCTGAGCACCCTTCAGACGCAAAGCCCAATGTCTTATTCCTTGTAACCCTTACCAATTACATCCTAACAAATAATTAATTTTTCTTTGAAGGAAATGTATATGATCAAACCTGCAGCATAGCCATGGGCACCCATATGGCACCCTCCTATACCAACCGATTTGTGGGCCATCTAGAGGAAACCTTCCTAGCCTCCCAAGACCCCTTGTCTACTTCAGGTTCATTGATCATATTTTCATGATTTGGACTTACGGCCAGGGCACCCTATCCTTGTTCCTTCAAAACCTATACTCCTTCTCTTCCATCAGTGTCATTTGGTCCTTCTCAACCAGGCAAGTTACCTTCCTGGATGTTAATGTCCATCTTCTGATGGCTCCACCCACATTAAACCTACTAATTACCAACATTGCCCACATTTGACAGCAGCCATCCATTCCACATCAAATAAATCCCTCCCACACTGCCTTGCCAAATGTTGAAAGCAAATTAGCAGTGATGAGAAGTCCCTTAACTGATATGCTGAAACCTCTCAAAGACCTTCAGAGGTAGACATTACCCTCCTGACCTAGTCTGCAAACAGATTTACCGTGCCTGATCCCCACACACCACCAATCCTCCCTCCTAACACCAATAATCAGTCAGAACGAAATATCCTTCTTGTCACCCAATACGAACCCGAACTGGCACAACTAAATCACATCCTTTTCATCAGGGCTTTGATTATGTGTCATCATACACTAAAATGAGAAGACCCCGATGCAAAACCTGTCCAATCCATTCACCCAGCACTTCCTATTCCAGCCCTGTCACAGGCTAATCCTACCCCATCATAGGTCAGGCCACCTGTGAAAGCAGCCATGTGATTTACCAATTATGCTGCAATCATTGTATGTCATTTTATATTATATGGTGATGAACCAGCTGTTCATCAGGATGAATGGCCACTGTCAAACTGTGGCGAAAAGCAAGATGGAGCACTTTGTGGTACAGCATGTGGCTGAACACAGCAAGCTGTATTTCACTGGATGCTTTACTAACCAAGCCATCTGGATCCTCCCCTCCACCAACAGCTCTTCTGAACTGCATGGATAGGAGTTGTCCCTTTAACACATTCTACAGTCCCACAACCTTCATGGTCTCAACCTAAAATAACTTGCAATCCATACACCCTTTTCCTAACATTCTCCTGTTCCCCTTCTCCACTCATTCTCCTGTACTCCTCCAATTCATGTCTTTTTTGAAACTGTGTCACCCCTTTCAATATCCCCTTAATTAATTACTTTTTTATTTTTTCCTTATTATTTTTATTGTTTCAAATCCACCCTAACTCCTCTACACCTCCCTTTTATCCTCTCCCTCCCCTTTCCTCCAGTGTATTCAATGCCTCATCTCGCATTACCATTTATCAGAGCCTTTACTATCCATTATGTAATGCGTAACTATCCATCCCCCACCCTTACCTGACATCCTTCCCTCTCCGCTTTCCACCTCACTCACAGTGAAGATGCTTGTGTCACTGGAGCTCTCAGACAGGGTGGTTGTGTGAGTATATTTGACTGAGTGATTGTGTGAATGTATGTGCGTCTTTTTCTGATGAAGGCCATTTTTCGTGCCTCTCAGCAGCTCAGCGAGCCTCTTTACAGTGAGTTGTTATCTATTCTCCATTTTTAACATAAATTGGATTACAGTTTATTAGGAACTAAACAAAACAAATCCTGGAAAAATATAAAGAAATCGCCTGGAAAATCTGGATAACTCAGGTAATTTGCACCTCACTGCAAAGACTTTTGTCGAGCCACAACTGGCAACTTGGCTTTGGGCACAGCCTTCTTCAGGAAAGGGACACATACTCTCATTCATACATTCTCATCTTGCTAGTCGACCTGATGGATCCTTCAAGCTAGTCAGCCAACATGAAGAATGGTGGTCTGTCACGACGGTGAATGGTTTGCCGAATAAATATGCCGGAACTTGTTGACAGCCCAGATAACTGCGAGACATTATTTCTCAGTTGTAGAGTAGTTTATCTTGGACTTTGAGACTACTCTTGATGCATAGGCTATCACCTTTTCAGCACCTTCCTGTTCTCGTACAAGCACTGAACCAATCTCATAAGCACTGGCATCTGTGTGAAGTTCAGTTTCCGCATTCTCGTTGTACAAGGCTAGAACTGGTGTGGAAGTTAGAGCCTCCTTAAGTGCCCGGAAAGCTCTTTATTTTGTCTCATCCCAGTAAAACGTGGCGTCTCCCTGCAGAAGTTCTTGCAATGGACGTCCCTTTTTACAAAATCCTTTTATGAAATGTCAGTACTATGAGCACAGCCCGAGAAAATTTCTCAGATCACGAATGTGCTGAGGAGTTGGAAATTCTGTGACTGCCCTTACTTTATCTGGATCAGGATGGACAACATCTCTGTTGACTAGGTGCCTCAGGATCTTTACCTCTTTGGTGACGAAGAGAAACTTCTTGGGATTGAGGTGGAGTCCTGCAGTCTGAACACACTTCAACACAGTTGACAGGTGACTCAGATGTTCTTCAAATGTTTTCAAGAAAATGACAATGTCATCTAAATAGCAAAGACAAGTCGTCCACTTTAGGTGTTGAAGCAAGTTGTCCATCATGCATTTGAACGTGGCCAGAGCATTGCATAATCCAAATGGCATTACTTTGAATTCATAGAGACCATCAGGTGTAATGATAGCTTGGGATGTCTGAAGGAAGTCCCATCTGAGAATGACATTATGATTACATTCTGTTAAAACGACAAATTCAAACAGCTGGATCCTGTTGTTGATGGTTATTCTTGCGGAACAAGTTCCTTCTGGCTGGATATACTTTCCATTTGTGACCTTCAGCACAGTTGCTTCCGTATCACAAAACATTGCCTTCTTTAGAGTGCAGCGGTAATTATCCTACAATACAGATAAAGAAGCTCCTGAATCAACCAGTGCCGGGACAGGTTGGCCATCGATTATGATGTTGATGAGATATCCCGAAATATTAGCGACTGTTGTCCATGGAGGATTTTCATCTGCGGTGGCCTCATCTCAGTAGATGGTCACCTCACTTAGTTTTCCTGGGCACAGTGGATAGGGGAATGGCTGGTACCTCTGTACAGCAAAGTTGAATGGCAGCGGCGCATCGGGGAGCGACCTCGTCCAGGGTACGATGATGAGCTTCTTCCCATAGGTCAACTGAACTCATCAGCAGGTGATTGCCTGGATAGAACTGCTCTGATGGCTGACGTCTTGCAGCAAAATAATCGTTGAATACTCGCCTTCTCTCTCTGCAGTAGTGTACGCCATGTCCAGGGCGCCCACAGTGGAACAAAGTGGTGTGTTGTCTTCTATCCTCCAAACATCTGTTCTTCTGTGGGGCATCATAGTTTTTGGGGGAATTGGTTGTGACTGCGTCGGCCGGTTCATGGGCTGCTGTTTGGCGGCAGCAGCGTAAGTTAGAGCAGGGCGACGCCATTCTTCACGTCGGGTGTGACTGGCGAGGCAGACAGGAGCAAATGTCTGTAATACATCTTCCTCAGTGGCATAGGCTCCCTCGTGACTTACAGGGCTCACATCCTTGGCCATAATCTGAGGCTCGCTCGGTCTAATAGTCCCGGCTCCCAAAAACTGTAGTAATTCTTCTCTCACAATTTGTCACATGAGACAAGCAAAATCATGCTGGTCTTCCACAACGGCCATAGGGACAACATTGGAGAGTCTTTCATACTTCTTTCATCCAGCCCTCCTTTGTTGCATCTCTTTAATACACTGGCACCACTTGATGAACTCTTCCATCGTAGTGACGTCTTTTATAAGAAGAGCTGGGTACATGTCTTCTGCAATACCCTTCATCAGGTATGTGATTTTGTCGGCCTCAGTCATATCCAGGTTAACTATGTTACATAAGGCCAAACAATTCTTTATGTAGACTGTGTCGGCTCACCACATCTTGGGGCCCGGTTCTTCAGTTGTTCTTCTGCCGAGCGGATTTGTCACTGGCAGTCTCAAAAGGTCTCCTTAAGTTCCACCTGGAACGTTTCCCAGTCATTCAACTTCTTTTCATTGTTTTCAAACCATTGCTGGGCTGTTCCGTCCAAGTAGAAATAAACGTTGGCCAAGCACATTGTATGATCCCACCTCTTATACTTGGCGACTTGGTCGAACCCTTTTAGCCATTTGTTGGGGTCCTGTCCAGTACCTCCAGAGAATGCCGATGTGCAGCTGGCTTACCGCTGGTTTCGTGTCCATGGATCATATGATAATATGGACTTTCGGAAGGGATGTACTCGGTATTCTAGTTCTAGACCGTGTGAGTGATGGCTTTTAGGTTGCCTAATTGGGTCCACGGTGATACAGCTGTTGCACAGGATACCCAGCACTCCACCATACAATGTCACATTGAAATGGAAGCATGTTTGACTTCAAAGGCAGGACTGTCAACTGAACACAGCACTTATACTGAAAGCAGGTTTATTGCGAACCGAAACATACACGCAACACTGACTGCCTATCGGACAGAGTGCTCTGCTATTTATACACTGACAGAATGTACCAGAAATTAGAGGAATAGTTAACATAAGAAACATTTAGAACATTCTGGAAATGAAGTATATTTTTGCCGATGGACAGGATTGAACCGGCGACCTTCAGCACCACAATCGGTGACCCTATCCCTTGCGCCATGCCAGCAGTCAGTTAACTTGGGGTCTTGCGACAATATTTCAGAGACAATATCGAGCGTCACCTGTTCACAATCTACACAGATCATAAACCCTTGGTGGATGCAATCCATAACCCCTTGCACAATCTTCCCCCACTGCACTTTCACCATATGATCTTGACATACCAATATCCTACAGACATATGATACATCTTGATCCCAACAATGTAGTTGCTGATCACCTGTCTTGTGTAAACATCATCACTACCCACTTAACCTTGCTAACCTGGTCCGGCAGCAAAGTGCAAACTCCAATATTCTCGGTTTACTGCATGACAACCCCTTTTCTCTCCAACTGGAGCAACACTCATTCCCCAACACCGCAGACAGTCTGGTGTAGCATGTTCACTGATAACCCCCACCTGCTCGTACTTGAGCCTCTCTGCCACTCTGTTTTCGACGTACTACGCAACCTAGCACACTCGGGCATCAAAGCCTTTACCAAGTTGGAGAGTGAATGTTATATGTGGCCCAGGGTTAAACATGATTGCAGAACATGAGCTCACACTTGTGCTCCATGTCAGAGAGCTAAAGTTGGCTGCCACACCTTTCCCCATCCAGGCACTTTCAACATCCCCCAGGAAAGTCGTCCACTTAGCACCTTTATTTTATAAATGGAACCTGGCAGTACTTTGCAACAGGTATTTGAATGTTTTCTTAAAATTGTCTTAAACGATTAATTAGGTCATCTTATAACATGTTACTCATCGTGAATTTGAGGATTTTTTTTAAAATAAAAGAAAGAAACTAAAGAACGGAAATGACCCGGGTTCAATTCCTTGGTCCAGTACTAATTTTCATGTGTTACAGATCAACTGTACATCTCAAAAAGAGCAACAGAAGTTGGAAAATTTAGCAATTTGCAAAGTTTGTGATCACTTCATGCGTGTATATCTGTGCAGGTCATTTTGATATTTTAGTTCACTGTTAATAATCATGCACTGCGACTGGAAATGTTTAAAGTTTTATTATGTACAGATTAGTGAGCTGATGTTTACATTAGCAAAACAGATGTTCATGACATGACATGCCAACAATTTGTATCTAAACTCTTTTTCTAATGTATTTGCTGAAGATGCAAATTTCATATCTGACTCCACTTTTAATATTTACACTAGTGATGCAGTACTTAAATATACAGAGTGTTCCATTTATCTTAAGGCAACATGTGCAGGTTGTGTTTCTCCATCAGCAGAGCCACACGGGTCATTCAAATGGGTGCCATATCTCCCTGCTAATAATGCACTGTGCGCCTTTTCCATTAGTGTCATTCAAACAGTGAAACAAAGGATGATGAATGAGACTGATCAATATTTTAGTTTAGATAAGTTTGTGATTGTATACTGTAACACTGATTCTTTAGTTCTGGTGTTTATTTTGCTTTTATTTATTTATTTAGCCATGTGTTGGCATACGTGGCGCCCCTGTATTTCAGCGCCTTGGTCGACTGCCCAGGTCTCCCCACCCTAAAGCCGTCACTGTCCATACCAATATCATTCATCCCCTCCTCCCCTCCAAAGGCTACTGATATACTCTGTCCATGGTTGACAGGGTCACTAGATTGGTCAAAGCAGTCCTCTTAGAAGAGATTTCTACTGTATTCTGTTGGCTGAACCAATCTCACACCTCACCTACCTCACTGACAACTAATCAAGGTAGACAGTTCAAATAAAACCTGTTCACCTCCCTCTGTCCATACTGCAGTGTTGCAAAATCTCACATGACCACCTATCACCCCCAAGGCAATGAATTTGTAGAGTGCTGGCACCGGATGTTGAAAGCTGCACTTATGTGCCACGGTGGCCAGTGAGCTAATGCTGTACCTTGGCTTTTGTTGGATCTCCAAGCCGCATACATTGACAACTTACAGGTCACCCTTGCCGAGATATTTTAAGGGGAACCCCTTGTCTTTCAAGACAAATTCGTCAAAGACACACTGCTTCTGAGCTCTTCAGAGTTCTCAGAACTCATGGAGCACGTCAGAGGGCATAGTGCATGCACCATGCTTCCCCTACCCTCTGCACACTGTACACCTTGCGTATTCATGCATAAGCAAGTCACCAAATGTGAATTTATCATATTATACAACGAAACCGTACAGAAAGCCTTGCAGCCCTTCCACAATATCAATACTTAACAGTGACAAGCTGCAGACTGATTCACTACACCAGGTGAAACCCGTATTGACCTTGCAGGAGACGCTGCAAGTGACCCTACCCTACACGCCACCTCTTGGAATGATGTCATGAGTGCTGGACTGGTGTTAAAATCACTCTCTTAAGTTTTATATAGTTTATAGTTTTCATTTAGTTGTTTAAGCAATTATTTGTTATAGTAATTGCTCTATAGGTTATTTACTTGTTGATTTGCATTCATCTCGGGTTTGTTGCACTGGTTTTGATTCGATTGGTGTTGAAAAAGTGGCAGTTAGTAATTAAAAGTTATTTTTGACCCATGATTCTTGCTGTTCTTGGTGTATTAGTGATTAGGGTAACTTTTGCTTACTGTGTTCATTAACATTTTTTTTTTCAAGTGTTCAGTTTTGTATCAGGGGACACTTGATTTTCTTTGTTTAAGACAACCAGTAGTGAAAAATATCTGTTGTATGACATAAAAGTTTTCTGGGTATTGAACCGCGTCATGACGTAAGGCTATTACTTAAATAAGCGACGTTTCGCCCAACATTACAGTGGCCTTCATCTGGGTATACTGATGTGAGCTGGTTTTTACTACACTTTATATTACTTTCATTTAGACATTACATCATAATTTTTAAAAATAAGCAATGTTATTGGTGAATTTTTGGCGGAAGAATGGAACTTTATTTTGATAGGATGCTGAGGTGGAAGGAGTGGGGGTTAGACGTTGCTTCTTGTATAGCGAGACATGATTGGTGTTCATCGGCGAATGGGGCGAGGGCTTCCGTTTCTCTCCTGCTGGCCGTGGGCCGTGCGGCGGCCATTGTTTACTAGTGACGCTCGTGTGTTGTGTTGTCGGTGTGGCCTGTTTTGCTGTGATGTCTGGTAGCCAAGAGGGGGCAAGCCTGAGTCCATCTTCTCTATTCATGTTATTAGGGTGTTTTACAATTTCGATGGCTTCCCGTATCTTGCATTTAACCATACCTGGTTGCTTAGCGAGTATTCTGGCATCGTTAAATTTTATCTTTTTGGTGCAATCTTGCTGGTGCTCGGCTATTGCAGATTTATTGTGTTGGCCTAATCGAATGTAACGTTCATGTTTGCATATGGGTGTTGCCACTGCCTTCCCTGTCTCACCTATGTATACTTCCCCACACTCGTATTCCACCTTGTATACTCCTGATGCGTGTAGTGCCTCTATGTTGTCCTTTGTGAACCAAGTACATCCTCGATCTTGTGACTACTATAGAAGAAAGGCTGGACTCCAACCCAGTGAAGATGTTTAGCAATCCGATCTGTGATGTTTTTTACATATGCTAAGTGTGCTGATGGCTGCTTTTTACTGAATTCCTACCTACTGCTGTTTCTTTTATTTGTGTCCATGGCGGTGTGAATCACTCTATAGTTGTAGCCATTTGCCAGAAATGTTGTTTCTAGTTTGTTGAGCTCAGCTGTTTTGTTGCCTTCATCACTTAGTCGCTGCGCACGAATCGTCAGTGAGTGGATAACAGAGTTCTTCTGTGCTGGATGGTGGTTTGATTGGGCGTGCAAATACCTGTCGGTATGTGTAGGCTTCCAATATACCCTGTGCCCAAGTGTGCCTTGCCTAGTTCTATAAACTTCCACATCTAGGAATAGAATAGCGCCATCTTTCTCGATCTCTAATGTAAATTGGATCTTCTTGTGCAATTTGTCCAGATGTTCATGAAACTTGTGTAGCTCCACCTCACCGTGAAATAGGCCGCACTGACAACACAACACGCGAGTGTCACTAGTAAGCAACGGCCGCCGTGCGGCCCACAGCCAGCAGGAGAGAAACGGAAGCCCTCATCCCATTCCCTGATAAACACCAATCATGTCTCGCTATGCAAGAAGCAACGTCTAACCCCCACACCTTCCACCTCAGCATCCTATCAAAATAAAGTTCCATTCTTCCGCCAAAAATTCACCAATAACATCGCTTATTTTTAAACATCATTATGACATAATGTCTAAATGAAAGTAATATAAAGTTTAGTAACAACCAGCTCACATCAGTATACCCAGATGAAGGCCACTGTAACGTTGGCCGAAACATCGGTTATTTAAGTAATAGCCTTACATCATGATGCGGTTCAATACTCAGAAAACTTTTATGTCATCTGACTCTGGCCGCGGAAGCCTATGTAATTATATCTGTTGTATGGTTTTTTTTACATAGATTTATACTGTTAATACTAGAGAGTAGCCTTGTGTAGTATCAGAAATTAGAAAGCATTATGTTTTAGTTTGTTATTTAGTAAGTTGTAAAACTGTATCATGGGTGAGAAATATCGGCTCTGCTATAGATTTGTGAGAAGTGGGTTATGGTATAAAATTTGTTTGAAATATTTTCATTTCAGTGGGGAAATCATTGGGCAATGTAGGGAGATACTCTCTTTCAGTTGCAGGTTATGCAACAGGAGTGTAATACCAGTGCCCTTCAGGTGCAGCTGCAAAACCCAAAGGAGAAATTAGAAAGGTTGAAGAGGGGGACAGGGCAATGGGATCTGGCAGTTGGCAAAAAGCAGTTAGGAACAGAAGGTGCTCAGATAGTTGACATCGTGTGTGATCAATAGGTGTGACCAGTTGTCAGAGTTGAGTGGAGTCAAGCCTCCTGTAGCTTTAGGTGTAGGTAACAAGCAGAAGACCTCAGCTGTGAGGAAACTTACAATGGTAGGAAAGCCTAATAGAAAGAAGAAGGTTCTGCTGTTAGGAAGCTTGCATGGAAGAGGTGTAGCGCAGCAGTTACAGGAGGTGTTGGGGAGCGAGTACTAGGTCACAAACATTGTAAAGCCAATGCAGGTTTGGATCAAGCAGCTGTTATAGGGAAGTTATAGAGGAATTTTTACATTACATAAGGCTCGGGCAGGCACTGATAGTGGAAACATTGCTCACATTTCTGTGGAACCAGTTGAGCCTATCTGCAGGTCAGATTTGACTAGGCATGGCCAGTGACGGAGGTCGTGTGTGCAAGTTATGCCTGAGTGATTGTGTAGATGTACTTCTTCTTCTGATGAAGGCCATGGCTGAAAATTTAATTTGTGTGATTATCACAGTAAATTTTATGCACCTATCAACAGCTCAGTGAGTGTCTTTATGGTGAGTACAATTTTATACACACACTAATACAGAATGGTATAGACAGGAAAATATGGTAGGATGGCTACATTAACAGCACAGCTTGTTATACAGAAGTGTATACAAAATATAATAATGGAAAGTCCAGGTTGGAATTAATAATATAGTGAGGACAGTTTACAACTCACCGCAAAGACGTGGCGACGAGCTGCGACAGGCACATACAAAAGATACAACACATTCAGCTATCGGCCATGGCCTTCTTCAGAAAATAGAGCACTCACGCAATCACACAGGCATACAACACAGTCATACAACCATCACCTCCGACTGCCGCACTTTCGAAGTGCGGCAGTCGGAGGTGATGGTTGTATGACTGTGTTGTATGCCTGTGTGATTGCGTGAGTGCTCTATTTTCTGAAGAAGTGTATACACCTATGAGGAGAATTTCTTTACACTAATTATTGGATGATAGGAGTAATTTTTTTATTTTTTTTTTTTTTATTTTGAGATTTGACAGGCTATGTCAATAGTTTTAGGCTATAGGCAAGAGAGATTAAATTTGTGAGGAATGGGTGTCCTTTAACCACATGATACAATCATTTGAGGCTGGGGAAAAGGTATAGAAATGAGATTTACGGTTTGTATAAGTTAGATGACTATCTTATGCAGCTGTAAATTAACCTACTTTAGACCAGAAGTGTTTCAGTTTATTTTAAAGCATCTTCAGCAGTCAAGTATGTGTGTTCTGTAGCACATTGCCATTTGCTGTCTGTTTACATTATTTACACTATTTACAATTACACTTTTTTTTTTATATAAAAGTTCTGAAAACTCACAATGGCCGTGGTGGAAAGATGAACAAGATTTCTGGTCAGGTGAGTACAGGGTTATAAGTACAAATCAGTATGGAATATTACAAGATTGGGTCTAATAATGAATAAGAAAATATGAATGCAGGTAAAATACTAAGAACAGTACAGCAACCACATTATTGTAGTCAAGATACATATGTTGATTGATTTCTTTATTAATCCATGTAACAATGTACATTGTGTGGATTTCGTCAGCAAATCATATCCAATACTATATAGTATACCTACAATTTATACACATAAAATTAATATTTTGCACACATTTTAAAGTATCTTACATTTGTTTTGCATCTTTATATAATTTTCTTATACTACTGTACAATTCTGGATTTCATCTTACAATTATATCCTCATATATTACAATGCAGGCTTCTTTAATTACACAACACATTTTAATTCAGATAGTCTATTACAGTATAATAACTTTTATTTAGTAAAAAAAAATATTGTTTTGTTTTGAACAGTGCAATTGTATCAACTTCTTTTATATTTTGAGGTAGTTTATTGTATAATAGCATTGTACAACAAGGTCTGCTGAGCTTTAACTTTATTTTTCCTCTCGAGGTGCAGATTGTATCGGTTTTTAGTTTCATAGCTGTGTACTAAAGAATTTTTAACATAGCAGTCAATATATATATATATATAGAAAACAGATGACTTACCAAAAGGACCGGCTCGTCGATAGAAACAAATAAAATAAATAAATAAAATCACACACAAACACACATACAAGCTTTCGCAGCCTAGCTGCTTCGTCAGGCAGAAGGGAAGGAGAGGGAAAAGGAAATGATGAGGGTTTCAAGGGAGTGGATAAGGAGTCATTCCAATCCCGGGACAGGAAAGACTTACCTTGGGGGGAAAAAAAGAGGGTAAACAAAAACACACACACATCCACACATTTACACAGACGCAAGTACACTTAGGCAGACACACTGACAGACTGTATATATATGTGTGTGTGTGTGTGTGTATTCATTTATTTATTTGTGCTGCTGTCACACCTGTGCTCCTTCGCCTGGTGAGTAATCTTCGTCTATTTTTTATATATATATATATATATATATATATATATATATATATATATATATATATTACTTTAAAAAAAGTCACCTGGGACAGTTAGGACTTCCAGCTTTTGGAAATGTTCAAGGCAGTGAGCCCTACTGCCACTCTTGGTAATTATATGTATTGCTGTTTTCTGTAATTTGAAAACTATTTACTCCCCAAAATATTATTCCGTGGGTAATAACAGAGTGGATCTAAGAAAAATATACAGATCTGACACATGTAGTATCACATACTGCAGTCAAAATTCTAAGAACATAGCACGCTGTAGCAATCCTGTTACTAATTATTTTCATATGTTCTGCTGGTAACAATTTTGGAACTTGTAAACAAAACCTTTGGCCGATCGATTTACATTATGAATATCATTTATGATTTCTTCTTGGCTACTGGTTCTAATGGAGTTGTCCATGAGTGAATTATCACGACTTTAAAATTTGTGATGAATCATTGTTTTTGCTTTGGATGGATTTTTCCATATTCCTTATGTTGTTGAAGTGTTCCACAATCTGCTGTGGCTGGATTTCAGGGTGAACATTGACTTTACAATTCGGAACCACTACATTTTTAATATGGAATCACCAATAACAAAGAAATCACTTTTGTCAATATGTTTTGTTGGATTGCTTTCACATTTATCTTTTTTCTTATGCGTCATAAAGCTAACACCAACCACAGTAGTATAAATTTATATGACAACTAGCTCTGCTGGCGATGACAAGATCAAATAAAGGTGTGAGGAGGTAAAGTAAATTATACAGACTGTTACGGGAGTGTGTGGTAACACGCAACGCGTATGTTTGAACGGCATGCCGCCTGTTACCAGGATTGGCCGTTCTGTGGCACTGCCTGGGCTATTGCGCTGCATCCTTCAGGCCACGTGGCCATTAAAGAGGGTGTTTATGAACTACTGTGTGCTTCTTGACTGTACTTTGCACTGTTCGCATGGACTGGAGTGGAAACTGCTCGCATCGTAGGTCCTCAGACCCCGAATGGTTGCGGCTTACATAGCTTGCATAGGTGTGTTACTTATTATAACACAAGTGGCGACGAGTGTGGCATTTGACTTGGCTTGTGTTACGTCATGGACAATGGTGAAAAACAAGGGACTGGGTCCGACAGACTTTCAACTGCACCCATGGGGCCAAATTCTCCAGCAATCTCTACAGACTGTGGTTGAGTCCGTTCAATGGTTAATTACGATCGTGTCGGGTCAGGCGGAACGTTTTGATTCCCTAGTGTCACGATTGCCATCAGCTTCTCTGCTGACAATTGCTTCCAGTTCTGTATCTGATACTATGGCATTTCTGCCTCCTTTCTCTGGTTTTGATGACTCGTTATAAGATGGGGACTCTTATGAAAACAGGCTGCACCAGCATTTCCTTGCATTCGGGGTGTCAGACCCAGCTTTGTGTAAGGCTTTAATTCTCATATAGGTATCCCCTCACATCTATCAACTTTTGCATCAACTTGCCCCCTTGCAGGAACCAGCTGCTTTGTCTTTTGATGAGATGTGTCTTTTGTTGTCAGCTCATTACCACCCACATATACATGTTATTGCGGCGCGGGTTGAATTTTTCTGGTCGCATAAGAAACCAACTCAGTCCTATCGGTCATGGGCTGCAGAGCTGCAGGGTCTTAGCTGTCACTGTATGTTCATTACTCCGACCCACAAAGAATCATAACCGGACAATATGGTTTGTGATACAATTCCCAGGCTTGCTCCAGATAGGGAAGTTCACCAACATGCCTTACAATTGGAAAATCGAACCTTGACGGATGTTCTAAACATTGCGCAATCTTTCGAAGTCTCGCGGGCTGCAGGGTAGCAAATTTAGACTTGGGGTGATGTAGCTGCAGTTTCTCAGTCTGGCTCGGCGCCTTCAGATTGTGAGGATGTCGCTGTAGTATGGGAGCACCCCACTCGCCGCATGCATGGTCATAAACAATCCACGGCTCGCAGCACAATCCTGCTTGTACAGCATGACGGCAGACTGCCCCAAGTGTTGGGTTGTATGTCACTTGTGCAAGAAAAAGTGTCACATGGCTTTTGTTTCCTGTTCCCGTCCGACTGAGCAGGACGATGAGATGGATGTTAATCTTGTCCAGAATGTTCACTCTACATCTCCCAAACTTTTTGTTGAAGTTCAGGTTTTCGACAAGGAAGTCACCTTACTTGTAGATACAGGAGCTTCCGTATCTCTTCATAATTATCTTACATATATACAGCTAGACTCGCCCCCCCTTGGCAGCAGTCACCGGTTTTTTACGTGGCTATGGTTACCAGTGCATCCCTATCTTGCGTAAACTTATGGCCTCCACAGAGTATAAATCTGTCACCAGGCTGGTCACTTTTCTTGTTGTTGATGACACTGCAGTAGCTATCATCTTCGGCCTTGATGCCTTTAGTGTTTTTGGCTTTACTATCAACGATTCTGTCAATCTTCTTTCACAATCAGTCGGCCGTAGTGGCCAAACAGTCTCTGCGGCGAGCCAGTCACGGTCTGCACGGCCGCTACGGTCATGGGTTCGAATCCCCCTCGAGTATGTATAAGCTAGTTCATAAGTAGTTTGTAAGTTTAGGGACTGATGATCCCACAGTTAAGTCCCATATGACTTACAAACATTTGAAAATTTGTTTTTCTTTCAGATTCAGTGCCTTTTCCAGAGTTGGATGCCCTTTGTCCGGAATTCTCTTATTTGTTTTCTGGTTAGCTGGGTTGTGCCGTGGGCTTTACCGCCTACATAACTTATAAACCAACGGCACGCTCCAAGTTTTTCATGCGTGCCTGGTGCCGATGGCCCTGTATGACCAACTTAAGGCTGAATTGGATTGCCTCCGAGACTGACAGGTCTTAACTCCTACTCCTTCCAGTGAATGGGCTATGCTGCTGGTTATTGTACAGAAACTTGCAGGGTCTTTACGTATCTGTGGGGATTTTAAAGTTACGATGCACACCTAGCTTTACTTTCTGGTTCACATTCTTTTTCTCATATAGATCTGGTGGAAGCCAATCTTCAGCTTCCTTTGGACAACGATACAAAATGTCTCCTGGTCATAAACACTCCTTTTGGTTTATACCAATATCAATGACTTCCTTTTGGGATCGCTAGTGCCCCTGCTATTTTTCAGTGTTACTTAAAGCAGCTCCTCCATCCAGTTCCAGGCTGTGATAACTACTTAGATGATATAGTTGTGACCCGGGCTTCACCCCACGAACATTTACAAAACCTACAGGCCCTTTTCTCTGTTTTCCAAGCAGCTGGCCTCCACTGCAACCTGACCAAGTCTTGTTTTTTCCAAACTTCTATTTGAAGTGTCTTCAGTGGGACTCCGCCCTTTCCCAGACCGTGTGGCTGCAGTACAGTCTCTGCCGCGTCCTGCATCTGTCAAAGATGTACAGGTTTTCTTGGGCAACATTGCCTATTACCATTGCTTCTTACCAGAGGCTGCCTCAGTGGCACACCCCTTAAACCGTCTGCTTCACAAAGGTGTTCCTTTTGTCTGGTCTTCTGAGTCTGAATGTGCATTTCACACCTAGAAGCAATTATTTATTTCTGCCCCTTATTTGACAGCATATATTCCTGGGCAACATTTGGTTCTGGCTACAGATGCTTCTCAACATGACATTGGTGCTGTTTTGGCTCATAAGTATTCTGAAGGGTCAGAGTGCCCCATCGTGTATGCATCTAAGACATTTACAGCTACCCAGCAGTGATACTCTCAAATTGAAATCAGGCTTTAGCCATTGTATATGCTTTGTAGACATTTCATGTTTACTTGTATGGGGTTAAGCTCCACCTCATTACTGATCATAAGCCCTTGGTCTCTCTATTTCACCCTACAGGGGCACTTCCTGACATAGCAGCTCATAGATTGCAGTGTTGGGCTCTCTTTCTTTATCAATATAATTATGAGATCCATTTCCGTCTGACAGTGCAATGTGCTAACACAGATGCATTATCTCGCCTCCCGGCAGGTCCTGATCCTGACTATGATACAGAAGAACTTTTGTGATTTTATGTGGATCAGGAAGCTAAGGCTACTGTTGATGGTTTCCCTATTACTGCACCTGTCTTGTCTAAGGCAGTGACGTCCAATCTGGTGTTGCAGCGTGTTTTTCACTACATTTGTGATGGGCTTCAGATCCCCTCCGCAACTATTATTCTTTCCGTTTTTGTCTGTCTAAATGGGGCAGGGTTCTCCTTTTGGCTAAAGATGGGCAATCTCCACAGGTACTGATCCTGGCGGAACTTTGTGCAAAAGTACTTCAGATGCTTCATGAAGGAGTTTCCTGCATGAAAACAATGGCTCACCGACATTTGTTTCGGCCCAGTATCAATGGGGGCATTACGAGGCTGGGGGCTAAGTGCCTGTTGTGCGATTCGCAACAGGCGGTGTCTCTGGTGTGTCTCTCTTCTTGGCCACATCCCCAACAGCCCTGAGAACGAGTGTATATGGATTACATGGGACCCTTATTGGTTTTTTCTTGTGGATGCTTATTCAAATTTTCTACACGTTTTCCGTTGTCTGCTGTAACTATTCAGTTGCTGTCTAAAGTTTTCACCTTGGAGGGTTTTCCACATACACTTGTTTCGGATAATGGCACTCAATTCACTTCTTATGCTTTTCAAGATTTTTGTACCCGTCTGGGCATTCACCACATTACGGCTCTTCTGTTTCATCCTCAGTCTAATGGTGAGGTGGAACGGCTTGTGCATACTTTTAAAGTTCAAATGCACAAATATGTGACCTCCTGCTCTGTGGGTGGTGCAATTATCAATTTCTTAATATCCTACCGATTCACGCCGGCAGGGGAATGCAGCCCTGCGGAATTGCTTCATGGCAGGCAAACTCGCACTCTCTTCCATTTGTTGTTGCCCCAGCCGTCGAGTGCTCCGGCACGACTACCAGGTCGCTATGTTCCACGTTCTCTTGTGTCGACGCGAGATTCCGGCTGTCATCCTCGTTTGCTGCCAGATACAGTGAAGACATGTCTCGGCCACCGCCTCTACACTGTAGATACTACTGTGGGATCAGTTGCGCCCGCACCTCCAGGTGAATCCGAATTGGCACCTCTGCCCACACCACCTCTAGGGCCTGTGTTGCCGACATACTCCGTGCCGACATCTTAGTTTGGGCCAACTCCTGCACTGAACACCGTGTCCACCTGAGCACCGTCGGCTGTACATGTGCCTACTCCTTCTCCTGCACCAGTTCCGGTGGTCACACCCTCAAGATAATGGACAACATTGTCACCTGCACCCTTGTCTGATCCTTTGTCGCCCAAGGGGGGAGGGCGGGGGGAGGGATGCCACTGCTACCAAAGTCATGGACGCCGAAATGGACGTGAACCAACCTGTGAGTACTGCAACCATTCCTTTTTCATCTCCATTGCTGGGATTGGATGGTGCGCCCTCATCCCCTGTGATCACGAGCAAAATTCAAAGATGTACCAGCCACTCTCGGCAAGTAATATCAGGACACTACTGGCCTTATGGGTTAGTGCCAGCCCAAAGCTGGCAGCCAGATATGGACGATGCATCCCCCATGGACATAGCATGGGTGCAACCCTGGAGATTACACCATGAATGGGTAGGAATGCGGTAACTCGTGGCACATATGTTTAAACTGAGCGCCACCCTTTACCAGGACTGGCCGTTGTGTGGTGCTGGCTGGACTATTGCATGCACACTGCCGGACATGCTGCCATTAAAGAGAGCTTCCAGGCCCAGCTGTAGCTGCTTCTATCTAGTATGGTTTCATCAGTGTTTATGAACTAGCGTGTGCTCGTAACTACTTGTGCTATTCGCATCGACCAGTGGAAACCCCTTGCATCGTAGGTCCTCAGTCCCCGAATGAGACAATTCAAGACTTCTGTACTGGTTACAGCTTACATAGCTTGCATAGGTGTGTTAACTCGTTATAACAGCGAACATATTTTGTTAGCACCCACGTACATAGGAAGACATGATCATAAAAATAAGAGAAATCAGATCAAAAACAGAAAGATTTAGGTATTCCTTTTTTCCACAAGCTATTAGAGAATGGAACTGCAGAGGAACACCATAAAAGCAGTTCGATGAACCTTCTTCCATGCACTTCAATGTGACATGCAGAAAATCTATGCAGATGTAGCAGAGCAACATCTCTGACATCCACATTCACCCTTCCCTACCTCAGAGCCTAGGTTGTGAGTGAATTATCCCTTCCTTCCTCTCCTACCTGACAAAGGAAACACTCATTTCTGAAAGCTAGTGGATAAATTTTGTCGTGTCACAATTTGTGTCTTTTTTGTGTGTTACTATTGGCAGCACCAAAGTAAGGTACATACTGGCCACCCATTTTATCTCTTTTTAGCATTATTTTCACAGCTCAGTAGAGAATTTCCATAGTATTACCTTTTTTGTAATATTAAACTGTCAGAAAGGAACTAGTATCTATAACAAATTTAGAATTTTAACAATGGAAAGTCTAGTCTGGAAAATCAATAATACCATTATGATAGGTTGCAAATCACTGTAAAGACAATTACTGAGCTGTGGAGAGACATTAGAAAAGACAATCACAATCACAATGCTAAAGCTTTTTCCATAGGTTTCAACAGAAAAGGGGCACACACACATTCATACAATCACAGGGACACAACACATGTGCATGATACCACCTCTGGCCACTGAGTCTCAAGTGTTTTGTCAACAATGAGTGCAATTCAGTAAGAGTAGGGAGTTAAGTAGCACGGTGCCCAGTAAAGACTAAGATTTTTATCTGTCATTTTTCATTCCTTTTGCCTTTGGCAGTGCTATTGATGTGGAAAGTGTCAAAATGCATCCTGGCTCGGAATTCATATTAAACACTATGTCCGCCTCTAAATGGCTAGGTAAGTCAGGTCAAAGGTCAGAGGAACGCAACAGCTTATCACCTCCAAAAAGGATCATGCCACATAAAGCATGGTGGTGTTCCAAACAACCTTTGGATTATTGACTGCTTTACTTTTTTCAGCGGTTGGTTAGGGAAGGGGGGAAGTGGGAAGATGCAAGGCAATGTTGGTGGTAGAGAAAGTAGCTCTGTCTGATGAAGAGTGCAGTAGTAGATGAATGGAAACAGATGTGAGAAACAGCTCTGAGAAGCAACAAAGGGAAGGGAAAGGATGGGGGCGAGCAGAAAGGGAGAAGTGGAGATAGGAAAGATACTAACAGGCTGTGGAGAGAGAGACATTATTTGGAAGGTGTAGGTTATAAGGGGGTGGCTATTAGTATTTATCAATATAAATGTATTACTAAAAATTATTTTCTCTGTATTTGTGTAGTACCTACAATATTTGGTTATTATTCTATTTAATCAATATTAATATTTCTAAGTCATAAGGGGAGAAGAAGTAGATGAGGATGAAATAGGAGATACTATACTGAGAGATGAATTTGACAGAGAACTGAAAGACCTAAGTCGAAACAAGGCCCCTGGAGTAGATGACATTTCCTCAGAGCTACTGAAGTCTCTGGGAGAACTAGCCATGACAAAACTGTTTCACCTGGTGTGTAAGATGTATGAGACAGGCGAAGTACCCTCAGACTTTAAGAAAAATGTTATAGTTCCCGTTCCAAAGAAAACAGGTGCAGACAGATATGAAAACTACAGAACTATAAGTTTAATAAGTCATGGTTGCAAAATATTAACACGAATTATTTACAGAAGGATGGAAAAGCTGGTAGAAGCCAGTCTCAGAGAAGATCAGTTTGGGTTCACGGCTTATCCTAGAAGATAGATTAAGAAAAGGCAAACCTACATATCTAGTTTTTGTAGATTTGGAGAAGGCTTTTGACAATGTTGATTGGAATGAACTCTTTCAAGTTCTGAAGCAAGCAGGAGTAAAATATAGGGAGCATAAGGTTATTTACAACTTGTACAAAAGCCAGACAGCGGTTGTCAAAGTTGAAGGGCATGAAAGGGCTGCAGTGGTTGGGAAGCGTGTAAAACAGGATTGTAGCCTTTCTCCAATGCTATTCAATTTGTACATTGCACAAGCTATAAAGGAAAGCAAGGAGAAATTTGGAGAAGGAATTAAAGTTCAGGGTGAAGTATTAAAAACATTTTGTTTTGCTGACAACATTATAATTCTGTCAGAGACAGCAAAAGACCTGGAAGAGCAGTTGAACAAGAATAATGCAGTGCAGTCTAAGAAAATCAGGTGATGCTGAAGGAATTAGATTAGGTAAAAAAACAATAAAGGAGGTAGATGAGTTTTGTTACTTGGGCAGTAAAATAACAAATGATGGTCGCAATACAGAGGATATAAAATGCAGAATGGCAATGGGTAGAAAAGCATTCTTTAAAAAGAGAAATTTGTTAACATCTAATATTGATTTAAGTCTAAGGAAGTCCTTTCTGAAGATTTTTGTGTGGAGTGTTGCCTTGTATGGGAGTGGAACATGGACGATAAACAGTGCGGACAAGAAGAGGATAGAAGCTTTTGAAATGTGGTGCTACAGAAGAATGCTGATGATTAGGTGGGTAGATCGCGTAACTAATGAGGAGGTACTGAACAGAATTGGGGAGAACAGGAATTTTTGGCATACCTTGACTAAAAGAAAGCATCGATTGGTAGGACACATTCTTAGACATCAAGGAATTGTGAATTTAGTGATGGAGTGGAGTGTGTGGAGTAAAAACCACAGAGGAAGGACCAATAGATGGATACAGTAAGCAGTTTCAGACATATGTAGGTTGTCGTTCTTATGTGCAGTTGAAGAGGGTTGCTCAGTATAGGGTATTGTGGAGAGTTGCATCAAATCAGTGGTAAATTTGTAACCAATTTGGTGTAAAAGTTTCACAGGATGTGTCTCATATCACTGCAAAATATTAACAATAGGCAAAAAAAACTAAATTAAACCTGCAATAAGTGTTGAAATTAACTTGAGGAGGAAAATTTGCTAACCTTACAATGTCCTTGGCCGAAACAGGATGAGAGAGACACCAACCACAATATACTCCTCTCGACAGATCTCCTAATCCCCTGCATTGCAAGTGATGGTGTAGTGGAGGTGAAGGCTTGACAACTGCTCCTATAGGTCTCTTGGAAATGGCAGAGGAATGCGTGTTGGTCGTACTTTCCGCATGAACCAAATCCCAATATTTGCAGTCAATCTTAGAGTAATTGTGAATGTAATATAATGGTGGGATGCTGTGAAAAGTGGGCCTATCTTAACAAAACAGGCAAATCTCTGAAAAGGAAAATATTTAAAGAATGAAGTGCATTAAAAATTCAGAAGATTTTAAATAGGTGACTTAGCCGGTACCGTGCAAGATTTGCTACATTCAGCATCTTTCCGCAAGCTGATATTTTAGAAATTTGTAGTGAAGTAAGTAGAACAAAGGGTAACAGTAAACTCACTCAGTTTTCTTTTTATACATAGTAAATTCAGTGTTGCTAGCAGAAGAGTTACGAATTCTATACTGCCGAAAAGTGTAATGCAATGTTTCTCAATTAGCTCCTGTTTACCAGTTCTTGTTACAACTCGCACTGTTAATTTTTCTAAAAGCAAAATGGTTTAATAGCAATAATTACAAATAAATTTCTAGTACTGTATATCAGGAATTTCAATACCAACCTAATATTTTTATATTAGCCTTTTTATCTAGGCCTAACTAAAAAGAAAAAAAAATGATATTGTAGCCTTTTCTCTCTGTGACATATTTCTTGTACAAAGTTCGGGTAATCAAATCAAATTTAATTTTGTAATAGGGCCTAGACATCAAATATACCAGCTGAAATACTAATACCTAGGCTATACATAGTTTTGTAGATATATATTAGTTGAATTTATACATAAATAAAAGAAAAGAACATATACAATTATTAATCTTCACCCGTACTGTGCAGTTACTCAGGTTTTCTTTTGTGCCTATGAGGAAGTTTATGCATCTGATGGGTATAAATTCGTAATGAGTTCAGATTCTTCCTATATTTTCCACTACCTGCTATACTCAGCATTTCTTATGGCAGCATCTCAAGTTTTCTTTGAATTCCAAAACACTGTAGGTTGTATTCAGAACGGCCAGTTTTTTAATTTTTCCCCCTTGTTGCTAAATTGGCATTTCTTTCAGAGTTTTAGACAGTTTATTAAATAGTTTAATATTCCTGTGTGGTTATGGTAGTTTTGGGTTTTCTTTAGCCTTACATTGGGTATGTTAACATACTGTTTATTTCATCTGTTGTGTAAAATGTACCTCCCCCTTACTTTGAAGTTCCTCAGATGGTTTTCCTTTGTGTCTACGAGGCATGGATATACAAACAGTGCAGCGAGTGTCATTTTCTGCTCCCTGAATACTGGTCTACATGACTACATGATTACTGGGCAATCCCTATATAACCCTGACTACCCTCTTCTGCCACCTAAAAACTTCCTGAGCCTCTGGAAAGTTTCCCTGAAGTATTATACTGTAAACCACATGCAAGTGAAAATTATACTATAAACCACATGTGAGTGGAAAAAGGCAAAGTATGCCTCTATTAGTTGGCTCTCACTAACACAAGTCCTCAGTTTACACAGTAAGAAAATTACTCTGGACAGTTTCTTACATAGTTGTTGTGTATGATCACTCTGGACAGTTTTAATTTGTTATGGTATCTAAATATATTCCTTGTAGCTTAACAGATGTGTTTACTGTACCTTCAGGTTTCACCTTTTGCAAGTGAAAATATATTGTTTCAGTTTTATTGCCATTTAAGAAAAGTTTATTGCTGTTCAGCCATGTAGTGGCTTCTTCTACCATATCTGTATTTTTCTCTGGTACAGATTCCAGATTTTCATCCAATGTTATTAAAGTTATGTCATTAGCATATAGAATGGATCTGTTTGGCAAGTAATGAGGGAAGTCATTGATATACACTTGGTAAAAGAAATGTGCAAACATTGAATAACTCCAGTTTCAATTTTGAGTATGTCTGATAGTTGGTTATCAATCTCAACCATTTGGCTTCTATTATCAAGGAACAATTTTATTAGCAATGATGGTGAGCCCTTTATTCCGTATTGAAAAATATAATCTCATGGGAAATTTTGTCAAAAGCCTTACTGAGGTCCAAGAGTGTAATACAAGTAATTAAATGTACCTTGAAATTGGCAATAATCTCAGTGATGACAGTGTCTACAGCTTTAACAGTTGATTTTTCTGTCTCAAATCTGAACTGAGCATTACCGGTATCAAACAAATTATTTGTTTTTAAGTACATACTTCAATAGTTATGTTTTCTTGCAGTATTCAATGACTTTTGATAGAATGGGTATAACTGAAACTGGTCTATAATTTATTTGGACAGGTTATCTCTTTTCTTATGTATATGAATGTGGTAGATATTAGATAAATTAGCAGTATTGTATTTACTTATCAAAGTTTTGGTAAGGTCAGTGCTAACAGCCATCATGAATTTAAAAAAAAATGCATCTTTAATCATTGGATTTTTTTTAAGTCCTTAAAATTGACTATATCATAGATAAAAAGGTAATAAAACAGGTTAGTCAACAGCATTAAATAAAATAGATCTGGATGAAAACAGCAGGAGTCACTTTGAATAAAATGTCATACCTACTAGATTATATTTGTTTTGACTATCTATTTTATTTAATGCTGTTGACCAAATGTTTTAATACCTTTTTATATTTGATGATGGTCCTGGACCGAAACTAGTCGATTTTAAGGATTTTATTAAAACAGCTGATGGTCAAAGATTCATTTTATTAAATATTTGAGATTTGTTTCAATATTTCATTATGTCTAGAGAAACCAAGATAATAATCAGTTTTGGAGTTACTCAATTCTGCTATTATTTTAGACACTTCCCTATGGGTGACTAGTTCCCAACTGAAATTTAATCCCTTAGTTATATTTAAGGTATAGTGGGAGTGATATTTTTAACACTGTCTACAAAGAACTTGTTAAGTATGTTTAATGCAATAATCATATATATATATATATATATATATATATATATATATATATATATATATATATATATATATGCGCTTTGCCCTGGTATAGCTATTATATCTTGCTGGTTTCGCTGTTTGGCTTTCTAGTGAAGAACAATTGTAACTTTACCAAGAGCTGCAATAATGAGTGGACCATTTGCAGATGTTTTTATTTTTTTAAACTTATTTTGATTATTTAATACCTTTGTTATCTCTGGGCATTATTTATTATTGTTAAAGATAATTGTTTCTACATGATCCTTTCTCCCAGCACATGAACTAGGTTTATGCCGCGGGCTTTTATCATTGCAACAAGGGACTATGTAACTAACTCTGCGACTGCCACTTTATTCACTCATATATTTGTGATGCATAATTTTTTACATCCCTTCTTTGAAAAAAAAGAATTTATGGTTGGTCACTAACGAGCTATCATTTCATAAATTATTCACGCCTATGGACTACTGTAAATAGTTGCACAATATAACGAAACTGAGTTGCCTTTTTGGTTATTTTAAGAGTTCCACACTGTATGCTCGCAAGAACAGAAACTAGCGGGGTGAGTGTATTGTAATAACTTAATTATACCACAATCGTTATACGGCACACACCCACATCTCCTCTGAGAAATCACTCGTATTTGCCGCAGTATTCACCAGATGTCGTTGCCAGTCCTGTCAGTGTCAGCTGTGAGCAAGGTAACTGACGTTCTCAACGAGAGGACAGTTTTTATCTAAGCAGTAAGAGCTCTTTCGTGACTCATTCTTGCCGTGACTTCACGTTGTGTAATTTGGATTGCAAGCATTCTGTAATCCACGTGGCGTGGATTTACATTTGTCTTTGTTGAGAATGAATTATTTTTCTATGTCCTGATACAAGGACGTAGCCAAAGGGAGGAGGGGGGAGGTCTTGGGGGTCCGGAGCCCCCTATCACCTAAACGATAAAATACTACTTAAACTTATGCTAAGGACAACACACACACCCATGCTCGATGGTGGACTCGAACCTCCAAAGGGACTAAATGAAATAAGACACGACCTAGCTACCGAGTAGTGAAACTGAATGATATTGTTATCAGTCATACACCGAAAAAGGGATACGCACTATCGACAGTTTTAAGCCATCTTTAGATTTTAATTATCGATACATGGATAACAGCATCGGCTATTGCCCAGTCGCCGCGGCGGAGCGGCCGAGCGCATTGAGGCGCTATGCTACGATGCGCGAGGCCTTACCCCGACGGGTGTTCGAATCCCCCCTCGGGCTGGATGTTTGTGCTGTCTTTAGTATAAGGTTGTTCATAAGTAGTTTGTAAGTTTAGGGACTGATGACCCCGCAGTTGTCCTTAATCTTAACAAATATTTTATTGCCCAGTCCTTTAGCCGTTGTCCATTGTTGGCCTTGCTCCATTACTGCTATGTTAAGTACTACATTGGAATGCTGCTACTGCCGTTTATTTCTTTAGTGTTGTTAAGATAAGTTTCCAATTATGAATAAGTTCATAACACGAAAAAAAGAGAAAAACATACTTTCATTTGTCCACTAGCGTAATGGTAAGTTAATATACGTACTACTATAACAGCTTATTTATCTATGTTCAGCCGTGGAGTCGTTATTTGGAGTAGCAATATATAATAAGGCACCTCACTCAGTATGTGTAATACTTCTTAAAGTTAGGTTTAAGAGTAATATTTTTATCTAGAGGATGGATACGTTGCAATGCCAACAAGAGTAAAAGAACCAATAATCTTGGAAATAAAATTATAGTCTTACGCTTCCTAAATCAGTATGCAAGGTATTTATACTGGTGCACAAATTAATGCAGATTTTGCGAAACACCAAGCTGCAGTCGTAGCTGACAGGCAGCGAACTTGGAAACATGCAACCGTGTCGTATCCAGTGTTCAAATACAAAGAAACACTTCTCATCTGATAATCTGGCTTCGTTCGGAATATCAACTGAAGGTGCTTCTGGCGTATATTGAAACAATTTTTAAGAAATGTTTTCCTCAATTTTGTATATAAAATATTGCAGTATTTATAAGGAGGTCCTACAAACACAAACTATGTGCATAAAATATAAAAAATATTTTAGCGTAAGTTTGCCTTTGGAATAAACGGAAAACATGAGCCTTTGTAAATTTCTCTTTAACCATTCGGATCCCCCCTTTGACAATATCCTGGCTACGTCACTGCCTGATATACGTTGTGCAAAGAGCTTTTTATACATGTTCCATGAACTTTTTAATAATTCCTTAAATAGTAATTACTCCTTGCTCAGTCAGTTGTCGCTTGTTACTTGCTAATGCATATTGTAAGAAAAAGTTATATTAAAGTGTACTCCTTTAAACAAATAAAATGGTTACTTATCTTCAAAACAAGAATTTATCATCAGATTATAGGCCCAAATACACGCAATAAGAAAATGAGTTCCGTAACTATTCGTCAGTTATTGTAAAGGAGCACACAATCAGGTCAGTGATGTATTGCATATCAGTAAATGGACTGAAGTAGCGTCAGCTGGCAAGTTACTAACAGTGAATGAAAAATCTGGAATTTGTTAATCGTCAAAGTTCGATCAGAAAAGTCAGTTGTGTTTTAAAGTTCACTGATCTGATAGTATATTTAGTTGTCAATGGATTCTGTTAAGGCACAACTGGAATTATTGTTAGAGGATCATTACGGAAATTTCAATAACGTCTCTTGGCGATTTGAACTAGACTTAACACTGCTTCACTTTATAGATGTTAAAAACTGTTTATTATTATCGCAATAGGCCTATTTCGGCACTGTGGCCATCATCAGGCTATTTCCAAATGGCATCGTGGAGGTATAATTTATTACAATGACTGCAATGATTGCAGTATATATATATATATATATATATATATATAAATTTATTACAATGACTGCAATGATTGCAGTATATATGTTCTTTAGATGGTATATATATATATATATATATACCATCTAAAGAACATATATACTGCAATCATTGCAGTCATTGTAATATATATATATACCATCTAAAGAACATATATACTGCAATCATTGCAGTCATTGTAATAAATTATACCTCCACGATGCCATATGGAAATAGCCTGATGATGGCCACAGTGCTGAAATAGGCCTATTGCGATAATAATAAACAGTTTTTAACATCTATAAAGTGAAGCAGCATTTTGGCATTACTTAGATTAACAATATGTCCTTAAAAGACATACACAATGCTGCAGGCCCAAATGAAATGAAAAAAACATGTAAAGTCTTGGTTCGAGAAAAATAATGAAGCGCAAATGTTTGTAGGTTTCAATGTCAGCAGCATCATAGCCAAGAAAATTTCAGTTTTCAAGTCTGCTAGTCAAATGCTTAAAAAGTTAGTTTGAAGTCAGATTTAATAATTAAACGTTTACAGCCGCGGCCAAGTGCATTATGCTGCGATGCGCGAGGACATTCCCCGTCGGGGTTCGAAGCTCCCCTCAGGCATGGATGTTTGTGCTCTCTTTAGTATAAAGTAGTTCATAAGTAGTTTGTAAATTTAGGGACTGATGACCCCGCAGTTAAGTCCCATAAGCTTTAGAAACATTTGAACATTTCTGAACGTTTACAGAGAAATTTCTTTAGTTACAAGTATTCAGAACTTTATGCAGATACAAGAATACGCGGAAGATTTAACGGCAGAAAGCGAAGCTGTTAAAGAGATCTGGACTATGTCGCGAATTTTCGGACTGTTACCACCGAAACTTCATAACTTCGTACTGCATACTCCGCCACTAACCCCTAGCTAATTTGTGGCGAAATTGTCGATTTCACACTTCTTCGTGAATTGTAGTGTAAAATCGACAATTTCGCCGCAAATAAGCTAGGGGTTAGTGTATTTTGTGCAGTGTATAGATGTTTTACAATAGCCATTACATTTTTATAAAGGCAAAACATGTTTTCACCATGGCTCTACAATCTACATCACAGTTCCCCATGTTCAGAGGTGTTGACATATATCACAAGAAAAAGTTGGTCATAATTTCACTCTATTCAACTGCTACAAAAAGACTGTTAGTGTTTGTTGTGGCATGAGGCAGAAAGTGTTATTACTGTTCGTGGGCGGTATTAATATATTAGTAAACGGCGCATGCGAATTTGCGATTCTTTACGGTCCCATTATGTCATGTTCTATTCATCTCAGAGTGAAGAGGTAAAGTGTTCTGGATAAATCTTGGCCTAGTGATCATTTGTGTACATATTAGAAGAATGGGTATACTCTACATCAGTATATACAGTACATCGTCAAAATTTTTAAAGTTACACACTTCCTGGAGCCCATCCAAATTGGACAAATCAGTTGGCTTTTGTACATGACGTGTAGTCTATGTTGGGCTTTAAACTGCTTACAAAAGAACCATTCATCCATGGTCGGTTTCTGAGAAAATCTAAAAAAGAAATTATGATTTTTGGGTACCAAATAAACTAATTTTGGGGATGGTCACTTCGATACTTTCTATTCATTGCAAATCATTGAAAATTTTTACCATATGTTCTTATGATGATATTCTCGAGGCCGTTTTTTAAATCTTATCGATATCGTTATTCGTTACCGAGATCCAGAGGTTGAAACTTATCATAGTTTTGCACAAAATCCGATTTTAGCCGTTTAGCACCGTGAATCGCAAATATCTCAATAACTAACCATAGAAAAATGTTCAAATATTTACAATACATCCTGTAGACATTTATCTGCAAACGGCATTTTTCAGTTTTCGTAAATCTTAGTCGTTGGCAAGATACGGCCCAAAAAACTCGATATTTCGGTAGAAAAAGTACGAATTGTGCTGAAAGACGGCATTCGGACAGCTTTGAAACTTACCATGCGATTTGAAAAAAGGTACTCGGCGAAAAAATTTGATTTTTGTACATCTTAAAATTGAAATCTTCGGTCGATGAAGAGGTGATTTTTGTTTTCGTTTACTTTACAGTAAACAGTAAACGGTCCGTGAATGATATCACGCGATAGTAATAGGTTTCTGATTGTGAGGTAACGTGTCTTGATGAATAGGAAATGACTAAAATGTGTATGTTGTTTAGGTGTTTATCTGGAAAATCCGTTTCCCGTTTTTGGAAATGTGTATTCGTTATCTAGATACGCTATAAAAATCATAATTTTTTGTATCAAAAGATCCAACTGCATGCATTGGCAAATCTACACTTCTATTCATGGAAAATCGTCGAAATGTTTACGATGCGTTCTAATATTATGATTCTGGAAAGCTTTGAAGGTTTTTCCGATAATACTATCCATTACCGACATCTGTAGATTCCAAGTTACCGCACATATTCTTGACAAATATGCACTGTAATTAATCCATTGATATTTCATCAACATTCACGTCGTTCAGGCCACTGGACGTACAAAATTCGTCATCGTAATGGTTGGATCAACGTGAACGACTTGAATTATCGTGGAATAGCAGCATCATATAAAACTAAATTCTCAGCTGGACTCGAAAATATTTACATGCTTTTTATGGAACGATATTGATAGTGTTTAACAATGTTCTTTAAAATAGTTAAACATGTTTAGCAATCATCTAAATGTGAATCTCTTTTTAGAAAGTAATTTACTACATAGTCAATTTTGTCTGACATTTTTACAAATGTATCAAGGTGTATAAAATACTACACAAATTTTACTCACAACTCTGATTAACAAGAAAAAGACGGGAACCAGCTGAAAAATGCTCCTTCTGGAGCACAGAAAAGGCGAATATGTTCTCTGACACAAAAGTGTGGATCCAGCTGCCTCAATCCTCATTCCGACTTCCTCGCGAAAAATTTTGGCATGCGAACATATTTACGCTTTTTTGGGTGAATGTAAGACAGAGACAGCGCAACAGGCAGAGAGAGCTATATATGGTGGGACAGAGAAAGTGTCAGTTCAGGAGAAATGCATAATCATGTAAACAGCAGTGGGAAGCGAAACGAGATGTCGGAAGTCAGGAACAGTGGCAACAACAAACTAGGACAGATGCAGATAGTAGCAATTGGAGCAAAAGAGAAAACAGTGGGAAACTAAGACGAATGGAGACCATACATAGAGCAAGGGCGTGCGGCTCTCCAATACTATAGTACGAAACAATTTGTCCACTTTTTCCCATGCCCAGTATCCGCGTGCTAAAGTTTTCCTGTCTACAGGTCAACCCCGAGCAAACCATCCCCATGGACATATGTGTAAAGGAGACAATCGTGATTGAAGACAATGAAAGCCGACTCTAAGTGAGAAAGAAAGGATACTGGCAACAGGACAGGAAGTGAATGGGACAATGTCAGTGGGGCAGAGAGACGATGAAAGTGGCAGATACTGACAGCAGTGAGGTATCACGAGGGAAAGGGATGAAGACATTGAAAGTTTAACACAGATAGAAAGCGGCAGTGGGAGGGACAGAAAACAAATGGACAGAAACATTTATAGACACTGAAAGTGAGACGACATTGCTAAATATGACGGCTTATCTGGACAAAAGTATTTACAAAGTTATGCGCTAAAAGTGCATGCGAAAATTTTTGGTGAGGAAGTCGGAATGAGGATTGAGGCAGCTAGTTCCACACTTTTGTGTCAGAGAACATATTCGCCTTTTCTGTGCTCCGACAGGAGCATTTTTCAGCTCGTTAAATTTGCTTCAATAATGCTCCACTACATCACCGAAGAAGTAGAATTGGCTACTGAGGAAGAAATCATCCTTTATAGTGATGGCTGTTCGGTGTTCATACCAGAACGGGTTATGTTACTCTTTCCAATGCATTTTTGCGTTTGGTACTTTGTATTAGGGCACATTCAAATAGAGTGTTCAAATGTTTGTCAAGCTTATGGGACTTAACTTTGGGGTCATCAGTTCCTAAACTTACAAACTACTTATAAACTACTTTATACTAAGGACAACACAAACATCCATGCCCGAGGGAGGATTTGAACCCCCGACGGGGAACGGCCTCGCGCATCAATGCGCTCGGCCGCTCCGCCGCGGCCTCAAATAGAAAATTTGAATTAGACATGCATTTTCTTTTTGAACAGAACAAAAATTTTCCAAATACAAGGCAATTCTAAATGACAAAATGTGTGGATTATGTTTTTTTTATTTTTTACTTTTTTAATACGACGAAAACAAATATTTATATATTTAATGTTTTCCTCAGATGAGGGGTCACGTCGAATTCTCGGCTATGGAGCGGACTAACTAAGTTAATAATTAGGCTATAATTTGAATCAAATTGTTTCGATTTGAAACTTTTCCTGAATATTACAAAGGATCCAAATTGGTGGATCATTAAAAATTAGTACTGAAGAAAACTGGCTATGAGGAAACTAAATTTTCTGCAAATAGTGGTAAGTCTTTCCATAGGTTTGTTCAAATGTTTGTTAAGCTTATGGGACTTAACTACGGGGTCATCAGTCCCTAAACTTACAAACTACTTATGAACTACTTACGAACTAGGACGGCACAAATATCCACGCCCGAGGGGGGGATTCGAACCCCCGACCGTGGTGGCCGTGCTGACCGTGACTGAAGCGCCTGTCACCTCGGCCACCGCGGACGGCGTGTGACAACTCTGGAGCAATAACGCGTTAGCATCAAGTTTTGTTCAAACTAGGCAAACGGCGTCGTAGACCCATTGTACGTTAGTGCAAGTGTTGGTGTTGAAGCAGTGTCTAAAAAGTGTGTTTGAATGGTTGCAGAGATCCAACTAACCTTCGAACGATTCCACAAGTATCGTTTGCTGACAGTTACAAACTTAGGGTTACCATACGTCCTCTTTTTCCCGGACACGTCCTCTTTTGAGGCAAGAAAATGTGTCCGGCCGGAATTTATAAAATTCTACAAAATGTCCTCTTTTTCGGGTTCCGAGAAAGAAAATTTATTTTTGTGTCATTGGCGACAACATGCTTATTCGCACTGTAGTTCCAAACTGTTCGCAACTATTACGCGCATACACAAAGTGAAATTGCCGTTCACAATTTCGCACTCTGCATGGGTCTGACAGTTGCAAAAGATTCGAAACTTCTCTGCGAAGGAACCCGGTTTCTATCATGTATTCATAACGTTCTATGGCGTTGCTTTTGATACGCTTTGTGGTTTAGGTTAAAGCTGTATTGTGTGTTCGAGATCGTAGGTAGCCTTTTGCTTCAAAATAAATTACGAACTTAAATATGACATAATGCCGAAGAGAAAGTCAGTGTTAAATATGTGCCCCTGGAGAAATACAAATCATTCAAGAGAATGATCAAACGAATGTAAGAATTAATGATACATCTTGCTCCGATCAGCTTCGTAATTTTATAAAATTTTTGAAAGATTATCAAAGTAAACAGAACATACCAGCAACTTAAGTGCGGTGTGCATATTGAAATCAGTCATCTAATGTTGTTATATTCTGAACTGCTGAAAATTGTAGACTTCTTTTTGTCTATAACTACTCATAATGCCGACAAAGAACGTGTGTTTTCTCTTGTGAACACACAGTAGACAAAAGACAGGAATAGATTTAAAATATACTGTAATTACACTGTATGTGTACAGTATATTTTCAAACATTTGAAATGCGTGAGCTTTTCTCAGTACTTGTCTTTAAAAAAAAAAAAAAAAAAAAAAAAAAAAAAAAAAAAAAAAAAAAAAAAAAGCTCTTGAGAGAGAATTCGTCGTCCACCAAATATAGTTGGTTCAAAAGTGAATAAGACAAGAATGAGACAATTGACAGTAGTGATGAGGAATAAACCGTCAAGGTTCATAATATTTCGTTTTCCAACAACCACACAGGGTTACTGGTTTAGTTTGTAGTAGTTTTACGTGGTTCATTAATAATGTTGTAAATTACATTATGTTAAAGTGTCCTATATTGGTGATGAACGTATGGTAACCCTATACCAACTGCTGTACAACCTATATCAGAAGTGAAATGTAGCCATTGGCAACTACTTGAAGGGAAGGTATTTTGTTTGTAACTCTTTGTTTCCTATATTTCCTGAGACCATTCACTGGACTTGTCAGACGCACTTTATAAATCCTACTGAATTTGTCAATGGTAAAGGGTTCTTATCATTCGCTATCAGAAATATAAGAAGCTCGCCGATGTTATAACTGTTTAATTAACATGAGACTCTAAGTGTAAAAATTGAACTAAAATAACACTATTGTTGTTCGTAATTTTTCGCGGCTTTCATAAGGTTACACTCGGTGGCGCCGCTGACCTGCTAAGCAGCGTATGAACAATCGACTCGTAACTTCAGCCCAATAGTAACAATAGCGGCAGCATCAAAGCTGGTCGCGGCGGCATTAAAACCGCTCACAAAAACAGCAGCCCCACATTCTCAATGGCGGCATCACGTTGGCGACCCATTGTCACGTTAACTCGTGTCTGGCAAATTATAGGTACGTTGCGATTTATTACATGTATACTATTTCAAATTTTCGGTGCCGGCCTGTTTAAAAAATAAAAACAATAAAAAATAAATTAATTAAAAAATCTTTGGAAGCCGCCACCCTTCCCCGCCGCCCCCCCCCCTCCTCCCCCGTCCGTGACTGCGCTACTAAATTGATTGGTTGCTGAGATCCAATGCTTCCAAGAATTCCACAAGAAGCGTTTGCTCACAGTTTCCAACTGCTGTACAACCGGTGTCAGAAGTGTAATGTAGCCAATGGCGATTACTTTGAAGGCCAGAGAAGGAATTTTGTTTGTAACTTTTTGTTTTCTATATTTCCTGAGACCATTCACTGGAATTTTTAGACGCACATTGAGTTCCTGATAAAAAAAAATAGGAGTCTGGTGCGCAGTTAGTGGTGACAATAATAAGACCATTTTAACAGTGAAAGATATGTGAAAAACATTTTGCTGCGGTTATTTGATTTACTTACTGAAAGAGAACAATGCTTCGCGTTTTCTTTCAAAGGATTTGGCAAGGGCTCATACGGCCAACGTTTCTTTGCGTGCAATTAGCAAAGTGCTCCACGACAGTCATTAGCAACAATATCTGCGCCGCTCGAAGTCCCAGTTTAACCCCGTGTGGGGTGCACTAAAGGATAAAGTGTACGGAACAAATCAGCGCATGTTTCAGGAACTCAAGAATAACATCCGCGTGCCAATTAATTCAGTTTCTAACAGTGAATTACATCGTTCATCAGAGACGAGTGTATCGTCAGGCGTGCCCCAGGGGAGTGTAATAGGACCGCTATTATTTTCTATCTATATAAATGATCTGATGGACAGAGTAAGTTGTAATTTGCGGCTGTTTGCTGATGATTCTGTGGTGTTTGGGAGGGTGTCGTCTTTAATTGTTTGTAATAGCATGCAGGATGACGTAGACAAAATTTCTAGTTGGTGCGAAGAATGGCAGCTAGCTTTCAATGTAGAAAAATGTAAGGTGATGTGCATGAGTAGGAAAAAAGATCCCATAAGGTTCGAATACAGCATTAGCAGTGAGCTTCTTGATGCTATCGCGTCATTCAAATATCTAGGCGTAACTTTGCAGAGCGATATGAAATGGAACGAACATGTAAGGACTGTTGTGAGTAAGGCGGACAGCCGACTTCGGTTTATTGGGAGAATTTTGGGAAGATGTACTTCACCTGTAAAGGAGACCGCGTATAAAACGCTTGTACGACCACGACTTGAGTATTGCTCAAGTGTTTGGGATCCGCAGAAGATTAGTTTAAAGGAAGATATATAGGCAGATCAGAGGCGAGCAGCTTGATTTGTTACTGGTAAATAGGGTTGCCAGATCTCCGGGCGCCGCCCGGATTGCCCGGGCTTGGAATGAATTCTCCGGGTCTACGGGCCAATGACTCTCGTCTCCGGGCTTGAATGTAACCTTGATCTTAACTTTTTTTATCTCTCATAGAAAGGAAAGCACTATTACGGTTAATCATTTTATGCCCTCAAGTTTACTTCTTTACGCGGCAGCAAATGGTCGTAACAGGGAGCAGATCTTCTCGGTGGCGCGCGATCCTTCACAGTGCGCGGAGCCGCAAGCGGCAACTCTTCGAAGCTTTGATGCTGCCGCCATTTCTCATTTCTGCTGCAACGCCGACTGAAGTGTGTCGATTGTTGATCCACAGCAACTGGCGGCCTGGCCGGTCAGCTGCGGCATGTGAAGGCTACCCCTAGCAATGTTCCACCGGGAGGGGGGATACTTGCTGGGAGAGGGGAGATGATTAGATGATTTTTTTTTTTCAGAATTCACGTGTAATCCTGGTTGAGGGGGGGGGGTGTTGGTCGCAGTTGGGTGGGGGGTGAATCATTGGCCAAGGCGGAGGGGGGCACGTCTGGTCACAGACAAATATGGTCTGGTCTCCGGGCCTGCCTCGAGTTCAATCTGGCAACCCTACTGGTAAGTTCGACCAATGCGCGAGTGTCACGGAAATGCTACGGCAACTCAATTGGTGATCGCTGGAGGAAAGACGACGTTCTTTTCGTGAATTTCTGTTGAGTAAATGTAGAGGCCCGGAATTTGAAGCTGAGTGTAGTATGATCTTGCTGCCGCCAACTTACATTTTGCGTAAAGATCACAAAGACAAGATAAGAGAAATTAAGGCTCGTACGGAGGCATATAGGCATTCTTTTTTTCGTCGTTCTATTTGGGAGTTGCTCGCTGTCGGAGGTTCGAGTCCTCCCTGGGGCATGTGTGTGTGTGTGTGTGTGTGTGTGTGTGTGTGTGTGTGTTGTCCTTAGGTTAGTTTACCTAGGCTTAAGTAGTTTGTAAGCTACGGACTGATGACCACGCAGTTTGCTCCGATAGATTTACAGACATTTGAACATTTTTGAATGGATGACCACGAATGCTTGGAAAACAATGGCAGACAGTTCCAGCTTCTCCTTGCATGACATTGTTGAGGACCTATTTGTTTTACGGACCTCGGTGAGTACAAAATTTATGTAACGTACTTTAAATGTAGTATGCGACAGTAAACGGGCGACATGCCAAATGTTTCGCCCCATAACGGAGCGCTCGACTCGCGGCATCTAGAGTGCCAACAGATAAATAGAACATCAGGTATTTTGAAAGTTGTTTTTTTTTTTTTTTTTTTTTTTTTTTTTTTTTTTTTTTTTTTTTTTTTTTTTTTTTAAAAAAATCTATCGGACTTAACTTCTAGGTTATCAGTCCGTAGCTTACAAACTACTTAAACTAAGGTAAACCAACCTAAGGACAACACAAACACCCTGGGGGACACTTGAACCCCCGACGGCGAACGGCCGCGCGCACCGCAACACGGCGCTCCAGTACGCGCGGCTAATCCGCTGCTGCTTTGAAAGTCTTCTGCAATTGAAATACTCCTTTGGTCATGAAATACGTAATTAAACAGTTAACAATATCTTTGCAATTCAGAATCAACCTGACAGCTGTGATTTCCATGCGAGTGGAAGTTCCCTAAGAGGTCGAGAACTCAAGTGACTGATAATATAAAGGAACTATACCTAGGCCTATTACAACAGGTAAATATGATCGATCCATCAGTTAAAACATGTTACCTATGCAAATTTTATTTGTTTTATCACACTTGGAACATTAGAGGCTTTATGACCTTTATATCAGAAGAAAGTATAACCTGCTCTGGTTTACAGTTGATCTAAGAAGTTTTTGCTTGTAGGTGATGGATGGGTTTATGTTAGAAGAACCTCTTAGGTTTTCTGTATTTTATAGTTCAGTACCTTCTATGTCTTAAAAATATGTAAATCTTGTACTGAATGACTTTCCATTTTTATAATTAAACGTCACTTAATTTTGACGTTTATTTATTACAGCATATCTGTGTTTTAATTATCTCCCAACTAAATGTTTTATGCCTTTTTTGTAAAACGTTGTGTATTAGTTTTGGAACTTTTGATAGTGAGCCGTCATAATGAATATTTGATTTCGTAGGGAGCTTCGCTTTCACTGTCTGCCTTTTAGTGTCTGTCTAATAATTGTTAAAATGATGAATAGTTTCGCTTTGTTATTAGTAGTTTTCGTCAACTTTTGTATACTGTACGTGACAATAAAACAATTCTTAGTAACCTCTGAAAATCCCCACATGCCTGCCGCTTGTTTATTTTGTTATTGTTAGCCGTTTAACATCAAATACTAGATGTATGTCCATAGCTCTTCACAGCCTTACGGTCATGTGCTACAGGCTTCCATATCGATCTTGTACGTGATATTCATAGCAGTAATGTTGTTTCAAAATACTGTGCAGAAGTGTGTGACCAAGATCTGCGTAACATTTATGCTGGAAAAGTCAGTTAGAACTCTGCCTTCTTCGCAACTCAACACTCGACGGTATGAACTACCGACTGATTTGCTTGCCTTGCAAAACACAAGCAGATATCATGCACAAGAAGTTCTCTGATATTTCAATGGACAAGAAAAAGCTTCATAGCAGTAAAGATTCGTAAACCATAAGAACTAATTACAAATTAAACAAAGTATATAATTTTCTGTGAATTTTACTGTTCTAGTTACTGTTTCAAACAAAATTAAACAATTACGCTGATTGAAAGCTCATATGATATTACACGGGTAGTGTGACAACTGTTGCAAGAAAAATTAAACTGTGTGCTCACTGGACGGCTGACTTGATTTTTATCTGTCAGTTGTGAGAACTGCCACAATGGAAATAAATATCTCTGTATGCTGTCATAAAATTACGTCTTCAGTTTCCTCTGTTACTGTGAACAATCATTCAGAGAATTCATACATCCAAAGTACCATATGTTGCATACGTATACATCTTCAAGCTCACTTCCGAATCTTCCTACTGTTTCTTGCGGATATTCGTTAGGGACGGATTGATTTTTTTATTTTTTTTCTGTCTCGGCAGGAATTGATGCACTTTTGAATTCCACTCTTACTCTGTACGATACACAGAACAAACGAATCCCAACGGTTTTGCAGATTCCTCTACTATACTGTAAATCGTAAATCCGATTCTTACTGAGGTACAATATTTATGACGCCGTTTTATATCTCCCGCATAAGTCACCATCATAATGACGCCCCCTGCACTCGTAGAAAGGTGAGAGAAAGAATATACGAAACGACGGATCAGCTACGTTGGCATCGGTCGTGTATGGGCATTTTCTATATTCCCAAACATAAAACACATTCTACAATCAGAAAGTTGTTGTTATGGTCTTCAGTCCGGAGACTGGTTTGATGCAGCTCTCCACCCTACCCTATCCTGAGCAAGCCTCTTCATCTCATCATAAGAACGGCAACCCACATCCACTTGAATCTGCTTACTATACGCGTCTCGTGGTCTCCCTCAGCGATTTTTACCCCACACACTTCCCTCCAATGCAAAATTTACGATTCCCCGATGTCTAACAATATGTCCTACCAAGCGATCCCTTCTATTAGTCAAGGTATGTTAAAAATTCCTTTTCTCGCCAATTCTATTCAGTACCTCTTCATTAGTTATGCGATCTACCCACCTAATCTTCAGCATTCTTCTGTAGCACCACATTTCAAAAGCCTCTATTCTCTTCCTGTCCGCACAGCTTATCGTCCATGTCTCACTCCCATACAAGGCAACACTCCAGACAAATGCCTTCAGAAAAGACTTCCTTACACATAAATTAATATTCGATGTTAGCAAATTTCTCTTTTTCAAAAATGCTTTTCCTCCCATTGCCATTCTGCATTTTATATCCTCTGTACTGCGACCGTCATATGTTATTTTGCTACCCAAGTAATAAAACTCATCTACCACCTTCATTGTTTCGTTACCTAATCTAATTCCTTCAGCATCGCCTGATTTTCTAAGACCGCATTCCATTATTTTTGTTTTGCTCTTGTTAATGTTTATTTTATACGCTCTCTTCAACACACTGTCCATTCCATTCAACTGCTCTTCCAGGTCCTTTGCTGTCTGTGACAGAATTACAATGTCATCAGCAAAACGCAATGTTTTTATTTCTTCCCCCTGAACTTTAATCCCTATTCCATATTTTTCCTTGCTTTCCTTTACCGCCTGCTCGATGTACAAATTGAATAACATCGGAGAAAGGCTACAACCATGTCTTACGCCCTTCCCAACTAATGCTTCCCTTTCATGCCCTTCAAGTCTAATAACTGCGGTCTGGCTTTTGTACAAGGTGTAAATAATTCTCCTTTCCCTGTATTTTACCCCCGCTGACTTCAGAATTTGAAAGAGTGTACTCCAGTCAACATTGTCAAAAGCTTTCTCTAAATCTACAAAAGCTAAAAATGTAGGTTTGCCTTTCCTTAATCTATCTTCTAAGATAAGCCGTAAAGTGAGTATTGCCTCACGGGTTCCTACGTTCCTCCTGAATCCAAACTGATCGTCCCCGAGGTCAGCTTCGACTAGCTTTTCCATTCTCCTGTAGATAATTCGTGTTAAAATTTTGCAACCATGACTTATCAAACTGATGGTTCTGTAATTTTCACATCTATCTGCGCCTGATTTCTTTGGAATGGGGATTATTACATTTTCCTTAAAGTCTGAGGGTATTTCGCCTGTTTCATACATCTTACACACCAGTTCAAATAGTTTGGTCATGGCTGGCTCTCCCAGAGACTTTAGTAGCTCTGAGGGAATATCATCAACTCCCGGGGCCTTGTTGCGACCTAGGTCTTTCAGGGCTCTATCAAATTCATCTCTCAGTATCGTATCTCCTATGTCATCTTGATCTACTTCCTCTTCCCTTCCTACAACATTGTCTCTAAGTTCATTTCCTTTGTAGAGCTCCTCTATGTACTCTTTCCACCTTTCTGCTTTCCCTTCTTTGCTGAGAACAGGTTTTCCATCTGAGTTCTTGATATTTGTAGAACTGCTTTTCTTGTCCCCAAATGTTTCTTTTATTTTCATGTAGGCAGTATCTACTTTTCCCCTTCTTATACATTCTTCTACAGATTTGCATTTGGCTTCTAGCCACTCCTGCTTAGCCATTTTGCACTTCCTGTCAATCTCATTTCTGAGTCGTCTGTACTCCACTTTGCCTGTTTCATTTACTGCATCTTTATATTTTCTCCTTTCATCAATTAACTGTAGTATTTCCTGTGATATCCAAGGATTTTTTGTAGGTCTTGCTTTTCTACCTATTTTGTCCTCTGGTACCTTCACTATCTCAACTCTCAATGCTACCCATTCCTCTTCTACTGTTTTATTTCCCCCCGTTTCTGTCAATTGTTGCCTAAGGCTCCCTCTGAAATTCTTAAGAATTTCAGGGTCCCTCAATTTATCCAAGTCCCATCTTCTTATATTCCTACCTTTCTGCAGTTTTTTTCAGTTTCAGCCTACAGTTCATGACCAATAAGTTATGGTCAGAGTCTATATCTGCCCCTGGGTACATGCCTTACACTGTAAAACTTGGTTCCGGAATCTATGTTTTACCATTATAAAATCTATCTGATACCTTCCGGTGTCTCCTGGTCTCTTCCACGTATACAACCTTCTTTTGTGATTCTTAAACCAGGTGTTTGTTATGATTAAATCATGTTCCGTGCAAAATTCTGCCAGGCGACTTCCTCTTTCATTTCTTCTGCCCAGTCCATATTCACCTACTATTTTTCCTTCTCTTCCTTTTCCTACTACCGAATTCCAGTCTCCCATCACAATTAAGTTTTCCTCTCCCTTAATTGTCTAAATAATTTCCTTTAACTCCTCATACATTTCTTCAATCTTCTCATCATCGGCAGAGCTAGTTGGCATATAAACCTGTACTACTGTTGTCGGTGTTGGCTTCGTATCGATCTTGACAATGATAATGCGATCACTGTGCTGCTTATAGTAGTTTACTCGCATTCCTATTTTCTTATTCATTATCAGTACTACTCCTGTGATACCCCCAACTGATTTTGTATTTATAATCCTGTACTCACCTGACCAGAAATCATGTTCATCCTGCCACCGAACTTCACTAATCCCGCTATATCTAACTTCAACCTATCCATTTCCCTTTTTAAATTTTCTAATTTACCTGCCCGATTAAGGGATCTAACATTCCACGCTCCGATCCGTAGAATGACAGCATTGTCTTTCCTGATGACAACATCGTCCTGAGTAATCCCCGCCCGGAGATCCGAATGGGGGACTATTTTACCTCCGGAATATTTTACCCGAGAGAATGCCATCATCATATTTTCATACAGTAGAGCTGCATGTCCTCGGGAAAAGTAACGGCTGTAGTTTCCCCTTGCTTTCAGCCGTTCGCAGTAACTGTGTGGCAGAGCCACATTAGCTGATGTTACAATGCCAGCTCAGTCAATTATCCAGACTGTTGCCCCTGTAACTACTGAAAAGGCTGCTGCCCCTCTTCAGGAACCACATGTTTGTCTGGCCTCTCCACAGATACCCCTCCGCTGTGGTTGCACCTACGGTACGGCTATCTGTATCGTTGAGGCACGCAAGACACCCCACCTCGGCAATGTCTGTGGTTCATAGGGGTGGAAACAGAAAGAAGTACAAATAAATCCATTATCTGCTTTTAAATTAAAATGAGATCGGGTCTGCGCGAACGCAGTCTCGACTACCAAAAATTATGCACCCGAGTTACCCACATTATGGGTAATCGCAGGGGTCAACCAACCGAAGTACGACGAAAGAGCTTCGTCCTGGAGGAACCCCCTCTTCATTTATTTTATCTATTTATTTGTTTTTAAATTAGTAACGGATACATAACTTTTCGTTACTCTCCCAGCTCTACAGTCCACAGCCTAGTGAGACATGAAAAACAAATTATGAATATTTACAAATATTGTACCGCAAGTATGAACGACAATTGATAATTCGCTACTAGTTCTAGCATTCAGTACAAGCTGTTGAGAAATATGGTAATATTGTTTACTTTCAACGAGGTCGGCTCTGTGCGAACGCACCCAAGTCCAGTCAATGAGTGCTCAAAAGAGGGGTGTAGAGTGCATGGAATATGCGAGAATTTTTGACTTCAGGACTTTGTTAGGGATAGTAATGAGGTGAACATCAGTGGCGGCGCTAGGCGTCGGCGACCGCCGACGGCCTCGAGCCTGTGGAGGCCTCGCAAAACGTTGTTAAATTTCCAGAATGAAACTTCACTCTTCCGCGGAGTGTGCACTGATATGAAACTTCCTGGCAGATTAAAATTGCGTGCCGGAACCGGGACTCGAACCTGGAAACATCCCTTAGGCAGTGGCTAAGCCATGTCTCCGCCATATCCTTTCTTCCAGGAGTGATAGTCTTGCGTGTTTGCAGGAGAGCTTCTGTGAAGTTTGGAAAGTAGGAGACGAGGTACTGGCGGAAGTGAAGTTGTGAGGCGGCATCGTGAGTCGTGTCGGGATAGCACAGTCGGTAGTGCGCTTGCCCGCGAAAGGCAAAGGTCCCGGTTCCGGCACACAATTTTAATCTGCCAGGAAGTTTCATATCAGCGCACACTCGCTGCAGAGTGAAGTTTCATTCTGGAAACATCCCTTAGGCTGTGGTTAAGCCATGTCTCCGCCATATCCTTTCTTCCAGGAGTGCTAGTCTTGCGTGTTTGCAGGAGAGCTTCTGTGAAGTTTGGAAAGTAGGAGACGAGGTACTGACGGAAGTGAAGTTGTGAGGCGGCATCGTGAGTCGTGTCGGGATAGCACAGTCGGTAGTGCGCTTGCCCGCGAAAGGCAAAGGTCCCGGTTCCGGCACACAATTTTAATCTGCCAGGAAGTTTCATATCAGCGCACACTCGCTGCAGAGTGAAGTTTCATTCTGGAAACATCCCTTAGGCTGTGGTTAAGCCATGTCTCCGCCATATCCTTTCTTCCAGGAGTGCTAGTTTTGCGTGTTTGCAGGAGAGCTTCTGTGAAGTTTGGAAAGTAGGAGACGAGGTACTGGCGGAAGTGAAGTTGTGAGGCGGCATCGTGAGTCGTGTCGGGATAGCACAGTCGGTAGTGCGCTTGCCCGCGAAAGGCAAAGGTCCCGGTTCCGGCACACAATTTTAATCTGCCAGGAAGTTTCATATCAGCGCACACTCGCTGCAGAGTGAAGTTTCATTCTGGAAACATCCCTTAGGCTGTGGTTAAGCCATGTCTCCGCCATATCCTTTCTTCCAGGAGTGCTAGTCTTGCGTGTTTGCAGGAGAGCTTCTGTGAAGTTTGGAAAGTAGGAGACGAGGTACTGACGGAAGTGAAGTTGTGAGGCGGCATCGTGAGTCGTGTCGGGATAGCACAGTCGGTAGTGCACTTGCCCGCGAAAGGCAAAGGTCCCGGTTCCGGCACACAATTTTAATCTGCCAGGAAGTTTCATATCAGCGCTCACTCGCTGCAGAGTGAAGTTTCATTCTGGAAACATCCCTTAGGCTGTGGTTAAGCCATGTCTCCGCCATATCCTTTCTTCCAGGAGTGCTAGTCTTGCGTGTTTGCAGGAGAGCTTCTGTGAAGTTTGGAAAGTAGGAGACGAGGTACTGGCGGAAGTGAAGTTGTGAGGCGGTATCGTGAGTCGTGTCGGGATAGCACAGTCGGTAGTGCGCTTGCCCGCGAAAGGCAAAGGTCCCGGTTCCGGCACACAATTTTAATCTGCCAGGAAGTTTCATATCAGCGCACACTCGCTGCAGAGTGAAGTTTCATTCTGGAAACATCCCTTAGGCTGTGGTTAAGCCATGTCTCCGCCATATCCTTTCTTCCAGGAGTGCTAGTTTTGCGTGTTTGCAGGAGAGCTTCTGTGAAGTTTGGAAAGTAGGAGACGAGGTACTGGCGGAAGTGAAGTTGTGAGGCGGCATCGTGAGTCGTGTCGGGATAGCACAGTCGGTAGTGCGCTTGCCCGCGAAAGGCAAAGGTCCCGGTTCCGGCACACAATTTTAATCTGCCAGGAAGTTTCATATCAGCGCACACTCGCTGCAGAGTGAAGTTTCATTCTGGAAACATCCCTTAGGCTGTGGTTAAGCCATGTCTCCGCCATATCCTTTCTTCCAGGAGTGCTAGTCTTGCGTGTTTGCAGGAGAGCTTCTGTGAAGTTTGGAAAGTAGGAGACGAGGTACTGGCGAAAGTTAAGTTGTGAGTTGTGAGTTGTGTCGGGATAGCACAGTCGATAGTGCGCTTGCCCGCGAAAGGCAAAGGTCCCAGGTTCGAGTCCTGGTTCTGGCACGCAATTTTAATCTGCCATGAAGTTTCATTGTTAAATTTATTTTATTTTATTTTTTATGTTTAACGGCGCTTTCCAACTGCTAGGTTGTGTAGCGACGACCTACATCTTGCTTAACCTAAGGACGAACACAACGTCTGTTTAAACAGTGAAAATAATCCAACTGCAACAATGCAGAGACGCCAGGTTGTTAGCACACGCTGTGCATTTGACAACGTGCATCGTTGACGACTGTTACCGATCAGTTAAGGGTCACCTGTCGTGAATCTGTGTATGCTCACTAAACGACAGTGACGAAATGACGCACAAAATGCAGTATCAAGAGACTCGCACGTAGAACACTTCCGTCTGCGTTTCTTGTCTTTACTGAATTAAAAATTGGTTGTTTATTGTGAGTTATTAAGTTTATTTCGATACATTTATCACACTGTTGGGACTGATTTCCAATTTGTAAGGTAAGTCAGTATTAAGATATATTTCTTAGCATATTTGTCTGTAAAGCATAATTTACTTTACTGTTGTAAATTTTATGTAAGTGGTACGCTCTGATTAAAATTGCTTGATAGTTGAACCAGTGGTGGACTGCCTGTTTGAGGCTTCGGGCGGCGTAGATAAACTGAGGCCTCCCAGTGGTAAATGCCACATCGGTTACTATCTTCATTTGGTGTATTAAAAAAGTACGTAGTTGCATGACAATATGGTTCAAACTGACCTTCCTCGTTACTTTTTCTCTGTTGTTCGGTTTTATTATTTATGTCTCACGATGAAGCAGCTATATAGCGAGCATAGGCGCTGGCTGTTACCGGTACTAGACTAAGACTCATGTGCAGTGGGTGTGTCCAGCAGAAAATATTGGTGATCATGATGTCTACAATTGATAAAAATCATTGATTAAATGTAGATGTCTCTCTGTTTAAATTTTGAGAAAGTAATTGTAGAATGTAATACTAGAGCTGAAAATTAATAAATCTGTGGCAAGCTTTTCGTTGCACTTACGTGCGTATTTTTATATGGTACTTGTAGTACATCGATGTAGATAGCACAGGCTTAAAAATATTGGATCAAATTCTTGATATAGAATTGGTAGTTGTTCTACACTGTTCCATGTATCTGTTTATGAAACTTGTTGTTTCTGAAAATGTACCTTTAGAGACTTAAGTCGTTTAGCAACTTCACGAATTATTTAAACGCAGTTGCTCCATATATCGTGAAGCAGAAGAAAACAAAGAACAGACAGGTGTAACTCATTTTGGGATAGACCTACTGGTTCGCTTGTAACGATTAAAGCTTAAACTCGAGTCTCCATAATAAATCCTATGGTACGAGGAGATGTGGAACACACACACACACACACACACACACACACACACACACTAACATCCGTTTTATAGTATGTATAGATTTCATAAGTAATTCTTATATTTTATTACTTGAAGTTCTGGCATCATATTTGGACAAATATAAAAACTATGTTGCCATGTATGATGATACCGCGTCCAATTCGATCTTGTGAGATTACAGCCTAATAGAACTACCGGTAATCAATAGCATTTGATAATTAAACAGTATGAAGTTCACTGCAAACATTGACCATGCCAATGCACTAAATGCTACACAATTTTAATCTTATTAATTATGGTAGCAATGTATGTACACAGTTGGGTGACAACATTTATAGTTAGGCCATAGGTAGAAATTCTCCACGTTGAGATTTGCTGTGTGCTTGTAGCTGACGGGAGGCCAGCGAGCAGGCCGACGTTGGTGGCTTGTTCCAACTTAGGATTTTCCAGTTCGTTTCCAGTGAGGGGAGAGAGGGACAATGGCGAGTGCCAGGCACAGTGCAATGCACAAATATTGTAATACTACTGGCATTTGAAGTAATACGATGCAGTTAGGAACCTTTAAGGCCCTCATTACAAAATAGCCTGTTGACAAATAAACAATACATTAGCTGATATAGTCACATCTGACGTAATACAATGAAAAGTAATAAATTACCAATAAATACAAGACAGTTACACAACTAGCAAACTGCATACACTGCGCTTGTCCGTCCATTTTTGGAGTATTGCAGCCCAGTGTGGGATCCTTATCAGGTGGGTTTGATGGAGGACATCGAAAGAGTCCAAAGAAGGGCAGCTCGTTTCGTATTGTCACGATACAGGGGAGACAGCGTTACGTAAATGATCCAGGATCTGGGATGGGAATCATTACAACAACGGCGCTTATCGCTGCGGCGTGGGCTACTTGCGAAACTCCAATCGCCAACATACTCCTCCGAATGCGAAAATATATTGTTGCCTCCCACTTACATAGGTAGAAATGATCATCAGAATAAAATAAGAGAAATCAGAGCTCGAACAGAGAGATTCAGGTGTTCTTTCTTCCCGTGCGCTATTCGAGAATGGAATGGGAGATAAATAGTATAATTGTGGTTCTATGAACCCTCTGCCAGGCACTTAAATGTGATTTGCAGAGTATCCCATGTAGATGTAGAATGTTTGTTTATAAAAATAATATATTAACTATTTCTCATTTTATTTTCAATTAATCTTGTGTATTTTATCTTAAAGTATTCAGTTAAATCACTTATCTGTGACATAAGAAATTGCACGATTATGATAAATAGTACAAAGTATGCTTATACCAATATAAAAACCTAAGAAGACAATTTATTTAATGTATAGTGTAATTATTTTGATTTTAAGTAAAGTTTTAGAAATGTATTGGCTGAGCGCTGTACGTTGGCAAATCGGTTAGAACAGCTCACATGCGGAAGTTGATGACATAGGGGGGAAAAAACCCCGGCAGTCGAGCTTTCGGCGGGCGCGCGCGCGCGAGAGCAAGAAGTGAGGACTCCGGAGCACGTGGTGAGCTGGCCGGGTGGTGTCGCTCTGCTTCAGTCGGCATGTGGATCTCGAGGTGGTGACTTGACAGTAGGTGCAACCACAGCGGAGGGGTATCTGTGGAGAGGCCAGACAAACATGTGGTTCCTGAAGAGGTGCAGCAGCCTTTTCAGTAGTTACAAGGGCAACAGTCTGGATGATTGATTGAGCTGGCCATGTAACATCAGCTAATGTGGCTTTGCCACACAGTTACTGCAAACGGCTGAAAGCAAGGAGAAACTACAGTCGTTACTTTTCCCGAGGACATACAGCTCTACTGTATGAAAATATGATGATAGCATCCTCTCGTGTAAAATATACCGGAGGTAAAATAGTCCCCCATTCGGATCTCCGGGCGAGGACTACTCAGGAGGATGTTGTCATCAGGAAAGACAATACTGGCATTCTACGGATCGGAGTGTGGAATGTTAGATCCCTTAATCGGGTAGGAAAATTAGAAAATTTAAAAAGGGAAATGGATAGGTTGAAGTTAGATATAGCGGGATTAGTGAAGTTCGGTGGCAGGATGAACATGATTTCTGGTCAGGTGAGTACAGGATTATAAGTACAAAATCAGTTGGAGGTATCACAGGAGTAGAATTGATAATGAATAAGAAAATAGGAATGCGGGTAAACTACTATGACCAGCACAGCGATCGCATTATCATTGTCAAGATAGATACGAAGCCAACACCGACAACAGTAGTACAGGTTTATATGCCAACTAGTTCTGCCGATGATGAGGAAATCGAAGAAATATATGAGAAGCTAAAGGAAATTATTCAGACAGTTAAGGGAGAGGAAAACTTAATTGTGATGGGAGACTGGAATTCGATAGTAGGAAAAGGAAGAGAAGAAAAAATAGTAGGTGAATATGGACTGGGCAAAACGAATGAAAGAGGAAGCCGCCTGGTAGAATTTTGCACGGAACAGGATTTAATCATAACAAACACGTGGTTTAAGAATCACAAAAGAAGGTTGTATACTTGGAAGAGACCAGGAGAGACCGGAAGGAATCAGATAGATTTTATAATGGTAAAACATAGATTCCGGAACCAAGTTATAAACTGTAAGACATACCCAGTGGCAGATATAGACTCTGACCATAACTTGTTGGTTATGAACTGTAGGCTGAAATTGAAGAAACTACAAAAAGGTAGGAAAATAAGGAGATGGGACCTGGATAAATTGAAGGAACCTGAAGTTCTTAAGAATTTCAGAGGGAGCTTTAGGCAACAATTGAAGGAAACAGGGGCAAATAAAACAGTAGAGGAGGAATGGACAAAATTGAGAGATGATATAGTGAAGGTAGCAGAGGACAAAATAGGTAGGAAGGCAAGACCTACAAAAAATCCTTGGATATCACAGGAAATACTAAATTTAATTGATGAAAGGAGAAAATATAAAAATGCAGTAAATGAAACAGGCAAAATGGAGTACAGACGACTAAAAAATGAGATTGACATGAAGTGCAAAATGGCTAAGCAGGAATGGCTAGAAGCCAAATGCAAATCTGTAGAAGAATGTATAAGAAGGGGAAAAGTAGATACCGCCTACAGGAAAATAAAAGAAACATTTGGGGACAAGAAAAGCAACTCTACGAATATCAAGAACTCAGATGGGAAACCAGTTCTCAGCAAAGAAGGGAAAGCTGAAAGATGGAAAGAGTACATAGAGCAGCTCTACAAAGGAAATGAACTTAGAAACGATGTTGTAGGAAGGGAAGAGGAAGTAGATCAAGATGAAATAGGAGATACTATACTGAGAGATGAATTTGACAGAGCCCTGAAAGACCTAGGTTGGAACAAGGCCCCAGGAGTAGATGACATACCCTCAGAGCTACTAAAGTCTCTGGGAGAGCCAGCCATGACAAAACTATTTGAACTGGTGTGTAAGATGTATGAGACAGGTGAAGTACCCTCATACTTTAAGAAAAATGTAATAATCCCCATGCCAATGTAATCAGGTGCAGACAGGTGTGAAAATTACAGAACCATCAGTTTGATAAGTCATGGTTGCAAAATTTTAACACGAATTATCTACAGAAGAATGGAAAATCTGGTAGAAGCTGACCTCGGGGAAGATCAGTTTGGGTTCAGGAGGAACGTAGGAACCCGGGAGGCAATACTCACTTTACTTCTTTTCTTAGAAGATAGATTAAGGAAAGGCAAACCTACATTTTTAGCTTTTGTAGATTTGGAGAAAGCGTTTGACAATGTTGACTGGAATACACTCTTTCAAATTCTGAATTCAGCAGGGGTAAAATACAGGGAAAGGAGAGTTATTTACAACTTGTACAAAAACCAGACCGCAGTCATTAGACTCGAATGGCATGAAAGGGAAGCATTAGTTGGGAAGGGAGTTAGGGTTGTTGCTTTTCTCCGATGTTATTCAGTTTGTACATCGAGCAGGCGGTGAAGGAAAGCAAGGAAAAATTTGGAATAGGGATTAAAGTTCAGGGGGAAGAAATAAAAACATTGAGTTTTGCCGATGACATTGTAATTCTGTCAGAGACAGCAAAGGACCTGGAAGAGCAGTTGAATGGAATGGACAGTGTGTTGAAGAGAGCGAATAAAGTGAACATTAACAAGAGCAAAACAAAAATAATGGAATGTAGTCTTAGAAAATCAGGCGATACTGAAGCAATTATGAAGGTGTTAAATGAGTTTTGTTACTTGGGTAGTAAAATAACATGCGATGGTCGCAGTACAGAGGATATAAAAGGCAGAATGGCAATGGGAAGAAAAGCATTTTTGAAAAAGAGAAACTTGCTAACATCAAATATTAATTTAAGTGTAAGGAAGTCTTTTCTGAAGGCATTTGTGTGGAGTGTTGCCTTGTACGGGAGTGAAACATGGACGATAAGCAGTATGGACAGGAAGAGAATAGAGGCTTTTGAAATGTGGTGCTTCAGAAGAATGCTGAAGATTAGGTGGGTAGATCGCATAACTAATGAAGAGGTACTGAACAGAATTGGTGAGAAAAGGAATTTTTGGCATACCATGACCAAAAGAAGGGATCGCTTGGTAGGACACATTCTTAGACATCGAGGAATCGTAAATTTAGCATTGGAGGGAAGTGTGTGGGTTAAAATCGGAGAGGAAGACCAAGAAACGCGTATAGTAAGCAGATTCAAGTGGATGTGGGTTGCCGTTCTTATGATGAGATGAAGAGGCTTGCTCAGGATAGAGTAGGGTGGAGAGCTGCATCAAACCGGTCTCCGGACTGAAGACCATAACAACAACAAGTAGTTGATAACATCGATCAATCTTTCGACCAAGTTATACCAATACTTTTGTGATCCCCTAATCTGTCTCTCGTTTTCCTTATCTATCGTCTTCCCTTCTTTCATTCCTTTATAGAATTCCATCCACTTAATCATACACTCCGTGTGTTGCTGACTTTGTTCATGACTGTGCATTATCATCCACAGATCTTTCTAGTCACAACTGCCTTCTTTTACCATCTGTGTCTGCGAATGTGAAAAAAGTCTACATGGAAAGCAATAAATTTTATCTATAGATCTGGAGTAAACTACCCACCTGCGATGTTGATCTTCACCATTACTCAATTTTCTAGTAAAATGGAATTTAGTAAAATGTCTTACACTTGCGTCTTTGGGGTAGCTCTCAACAGATTTCTGGAGGTTTTGAATTACGTCATGACGCTGTGAATCTGTTACTCGAAACACCCACTTTTCCGGATCTAATTCTGTAAATGACTCTGTTTGAATCACAAATATTTTCACTTCTTAACTCCTAATTCGGCTCTGAATTTTGGGTAACAGCAGTTTCGCCCAATTCTAATGGTGTATCAGAAAGGGTAATATTCATTCGACCCTGGTTCTGTTTCTGCAACTACAGAAACTTGGAGGACAGATTCATCTGAGGCATCTGGAGCAGATTCGCCTGAAGTAGGTCACTTCAGAAATTTCATCATGCTCAAACTCATAGCTTGGTTGGATGTAGCTGTCTCAGCCTTTCTTCTTCTACTTTTTGATGCACCAGACTCCCATTTCCTCCGTATGTCTCTTCCTCTTGAGGATCCTCCCGATGATCTAAAAATTATTTTTTTTAGTAAGTACATTGACAAATGCAGTTCCATCAAATGGGGTGATTCAGGACTGTTTTGAGGTTGATTTTACCATAACTTCCACAGGTTGCCTAGATTTCATTCTTTTTCAGTCAAGTGGGGGGTGTATGTAGAGCGAATAAAAATCCAAAAATAGAAAAGTCGATGTGCACCGATATTTGCCTGAGACACACAAAAAAAGTGTCTAATGACCTGGATGACAAATGCAGTTAAAATGCTTTTCCCTTTTTTTGACAATAGAAAGTTTAGAATTCACGATATTGCGTGAAATTTCAGCCTCGAGACTTTTAATCGAATATATATCATGGTTTACATAAGACTGAAAACAAAAGTCGCGGAATGCGACAATACAATTTCTCACTTAAAATAATTAGTGTACGAAAGTGAAAGTGAGCGTCAAATTGTTTCTATGCAGCGCGAAAGAACAAATATACCATACTGTCCTAAATTACCTCATTTGACGGTGCTTAAAAGTACTCATTGTTATAGTACAGACTGCGAGCGTGAAGGTCGGGGTGAGAGTTTAAAATAGAGAAAGTTTATTTTTTAAAACTCACAACCACCAGCTGCGAACCAATTTCCTAAACATGCAAAAACACTGGAACTGTGATTGCGACTGTTTGACTCATTTTCTAGGGGATGATAGCACACATTCGCAGCTTTCCTTCCCTGCATATGATTAACAAAACAAATTCATAATAAAATCAAGTTCATGAGAGAAAAGGATGTACTAACTACTATTTTTGAAAACACGTGAAAGTTCACTTTATGTTGTTTATTTTACAATATTTGAACCCTGTGGCTGATACGTCTGTACGTCGACACATTTACCAAATAAAGTTATAGCTCGTGAGCCCCCAGACAAAATGAATATTTGTCGCGAATTGTTTTCACACCACGTGGCTGTCTCAAACACCGTTTATGTTCGTGCCTATGCGACGACACGTTTTACATTAACAAATCACAGTCACTTTAATTCAATGCGATGCACACCTTGTTCCACCGGCTAAATATTCACAAACACACAGTAGCACTCGATTTAACTTGGTACAGTCTACGATGAGCAACCACACGTGGCGATTGCCACAGACAATCGTCGAGGCAAGCAAGCCACCCCACCTCGGCAATGTCTGTGGTTCATGGGGGTTCATGGGACACAATCTGGCATTTAGAGGTCATCGGGAATCCCTTAACCTGAATGACCCTGGTAACAGTGGAAATTTTATAGACCTATTTAAACAGTTATCCAAATATGATCTAACACTAAAAGAGCACTTGCAACGAATAATGAAAGGCAACTTTCTCTGCATTATCTGAGGCAAGTGATCCAAGATAAATTAATTTCATTACTGTCAAAATCTGTCATTGAGGAAATTGTAAAAAGGGTCAAACAAGCTAAATATTATGCCTTCATGCTCGATTGCACCAGGTAAGTGAGCAATGTGGAACAAATGTCAATAATACTAAGATTTTGCAATTCCTTAGCTGGAGAGATAGAGGAACTCTTTGTTGGGTTTATTGCCGTTGCAGAAACAATGGGAGAGTATTTAACAAATGCAGTTTTAAAGGAATTAGAAAATAATGACCTAGATACAAAAAAACTATCGGAGACAGGGATATGATAACGGCGCCAACATGGCTGACATTAATAAAGGTGTTAGAACAAGAATACTCAATATTAATCCATGACATTCTTCGTGCCATGCGGATGCCATTCTTGGAATTCGCTTCTCATAGATGCAGCTAATCATCTACAGCAGCTACAACATTTTTTCGGCTTCATCAATAAAATGTATGTGCTCTTTACAAGGTCTAGAAAGCGTTGGGAACTTATAAAAAGTAAATTAAAATTGACATTGAAACCTCTGTCTGAAACAAGATGGATTAGTAGAATCGGAGCTCTAAAAGATATATTATTTCAGTTTGATGTAATCGAAAGCGTAATGACCTAAGAAGTAAAAGTATTGATTCTGAAACACTTAGTGACTGTGAAGCAGTCTTGATCGAAATGTTAACTTTCGAGATTACTGTTGCAATACACGTTTGGTACGATATTTTCCTACGTGTGAACAATATAAATAAACAATGACAGTCGGTTCAAATGAACCTGAAAGTGAGTGTTGGCTCTTTACTTCATTTCGCGACGGGATTCGAGGATTCCGTATTATAGAATTTCACACATGCGTTGTAAAACTCGATTGTTTGAAAAAAAAAAAGTAGTTGTTACGAAGTTGAGTTATGAGTTTAAAAGGAAAATCATATCATAGAAAAAACGAATGTTCGATTTCGAACAAATTAATGAACCAATACAATCTGCAGAAATGCAGAACAGAGTTAATTTTTTAACACAATGATAGATGCTGTAACAGTCGACAGTGAATGTTGATTCAAAGCGCTCGAAGAATATTCTTAGCGATTTGGTTTTATTTATGATATCAATTATTTGAAATCTGTATCCAAGGAGAACCTTCTCAAGGATTGTAATGATTTAGTTATGGTACTCTGAGAAGGAAAAAATAGTGACATACAGCCTTTAGAACTTTACGAGGAACTCCAGCTTTTAAAATCCAATTCACTAGACTCAAAGACGCAAAACAACTTCTTCAGTACATTTTAAAAAACAATTTGGAAGAAGTATTTTTAAATGTTTACAGATCACACACTGAAACGTGGCCCCTGAGCGGATAATGTTGGGAGCTGAAGCTTGCATTCAGCTCGTAGGGCATTGACTGTTAGAACAAGTCCCGCCTCTTTCTTCCAGTGGCGCCAGCTTACGTCGTATAGCTTACAGGTTTTAAAAGAAACACCATCTAAGGGGTTAAAGCGTCACAGATGGAACACGAAATTAAGTATCACTTTAATGTTTGAGTAATGGAAAACTGGAACGTATATCAACGAAAAATTAATATTTTTAAGAGGTGTAGCAACGCCTTCTCTTTTTACTGTCGTAACTGAATAACAATCAGAATTAACATTTTTCATGCCACTTTCAAGGACAGCCTTCCTTTTTCTAAAAGAAGTCGTAGGGGTATGTGGACTTATTTTAACAAATAACAAAGTGGAAGATAATAATCAATACCAAGCAAAAATCAACAATACATTGACGATGTCTCTGATGTAAAATACTGTTACGAGGTAAGGTTGGTAGAGAGCATAAACATTCCGTAGACACACGAACCCAGCCGAATTCCGCAGATCACAGAGGGGCCACGAAAAAGTGCGTGACCTGTATAGAACAATTAGAATTATGCTGACAGTTCCAGTCAGTACAGCTTCGGCCGAGAGAAGCTTCTCAAAGTTAAAATCGATTAAGACTTACTTGAGAAGCACAATGAGCCAAGAAAGACTGTCTGCGTTGTCAGTACTATCAACTGAAGCCGAAATAGCGGCTAGTATCAGGTATGATATGATCTCAAAAAAAATATAAAAAAAAAAAAATTAAAAAAAAGAATAAGTGAGGCGAAAAGCCGAAAAGTTTCTCTATTACGTTTACTGTAATTTTTGTCATTTCATTAATACTTGTGTATTATAATAATAAAATTTTAGTATAATGATTATTGGTGTATAATTTAGCTCATTTTATTTAACGTTTTCTTCCTTACTGAAAAATGAAAGGGACCTCGCAAAGATGATTTCGCCGACGACCAGTTTTCGTCTAGCGCCGCCACTGGTGAACATATTAAAAGTCCCCGTCCCTGGGGGAGTGGAGGTGAGCTAAAGCGGGGAGGGGGGTGGAAAGGTACCCTTTTTTGGTTTTCTGCTTATAATTTGAAAACGATCGGCTTTAGGAAAAAATTGTTCCGAATAAAAATGAGAGATAATTGAATTTGCTATAAAATTGTTTCCGTATATATAAGTCGAATTCCCAACGGTTTTCGAGATATACGTTATTGAAAATCAACAATTTCGGAAAGAATCATCTTTACCCCATTAATTTTGTCAAACATTTACTTATTTATAAAACGGTGGTCTGGTTCAATTGCAAGTGCCTTCTTGTCATTGTTAAACTGTTGTTATTTACCATGCTAGCACGTTTCATAAGGTAAAAACGGCACAGCCCCTCAAAACACTCATTTCTGGAGGGACATCGAAACAGTGCACACCTTATAAAGGATGTTAACTTCTGATTGGCTGAAGATAAGGTAGCAAATGTGCATGTCAAATTGAAGGAAATTTAATGCGCTACAACTTCCTTTCTGACAAATGCTCTGTGAAATGATCGAGTAAGTCACTGGAAGTAAATGTTTGACAAAATTAGTGAGGTAAAAATGATTTTTTTCCGAAATTATCGATTTTCAATAATGTATATCTCGAAAACCGTTGGGAATGCGACGTATATGTATGTAAACAATTTTATAGCAAATACAATTATCCTTCATTTTTAATTGGAACAATTATTTCCTAAAGCCGGCCTTTTTCGAGATATAAGTGGTAAACCAAAAAATGTTACCTTTCAACCCCCCCCCCCGTCCCCACTTTAGCTCACCCCCCAGGGGTGGGGACTTCTAGTATGTTCACCTAACTATCCCTAACAAAGTCCTGAAGTCAAAATTTCTCGCATTTTCCATGCAATCTACAATGCATTCATTTAAATGACTATTAGGAGTAATCGCAGGGGTCAAACCAACATAGGTGCAATGGAAGAGCCGCGTCTTGGAGAAACCGCCTTGTTGTTGTGGTCTTCAGTCCGGAGACTGGTTTGATGCAGCTCTCCACAATACCCTATCCTGAGCAAGCCTCTTTATCTCCACATAAGAACGGCAACCTACATCTGTCTGAATCTGCTTACTGTATCCATCTCTTGGTCTTCCTCTGTGATTTTTACCCCACACACTTCCCTCCAACCGCATTACATTTATTTATTTGAATAGCTCAAGTAATGTTTAAAGTTAGCTCTAGCTCATGCTGTTATAGCTATTTATATGTTTTATTGTTATAAGACCGGGTCTGCGCGAACGCAGTCCCGACTACCAAAAATTATGCACCCGAGTTACCGACATTTGCGGTAATCGCAGGGGTCAGCCCAACCGAAGTGCAATGGAAGAGCCTCGTCCTGGAGGAACCGCCTTCATGATCACGGTATCCCCTGTGCCAGGTAAGTATGCTTTCATCGCCAGATATCTGCCCTTTTATAAAGTATACTGTGAATCAGTTGAAGCGAGAGCGTATCAATATTCAACTTATGTCAGATTATTTCTGCTATAGACGACACCAGAATCGACAGAGCAATATATTTGTTAATAGTTTCCAAAGGAACAAACGGCTCTTCAAGCGCCCAATAGACAAAAACTGTTCTCTACACCCCAGAACATGTAAGAAACGTGATCTGGGGTACACCATAAGCGCGGGCTGGCCCGACTTTTTCCTTGCAGGGACAGGAGATGGCTCTCCAATCGCACCGAATGCAGTGAAGTCTAATTGGGCCGACTAGTTCCGTGCAGCGATAACAGATGGCACCACGATCGTACCTTACACAGAACGCATGCTGGTCTAATTGGCCCGATTTGTTTCTCGCAGCGACAGGAGATGATACTCCTTAGCTTAGGCCAGTATTACACTATCATATTATTGGTCGTAATGTAATGGGAATGTCGTCCAATATTTCATCAAATCTAAAGGCCTCAGCTTAAATCTGATCAAAGAAATCGCTCGCCTTCTGTTTCCCGTAGTGAGAAATGTGACCGCTTGGAGCGCTAGTAGTAATCGTACAGCATAGACCATAATACTATCTATGGTCTATGTCGTACAGCGTCCTTGCCACCACAGCTGTTTTATTTGGAGGTTAATGTTTGACATAAACGGACATACTATTTGTATTCGTAAACATTGTTACTAGTGGCAAGTTTGTGTAGTGTTTACCAGAATTAACAAAATTGATAGGAATGTATAAATTAAATAGGGCGACGTATAACACGCGACAAGGCTAATGAACTCTGTCCGTCACGTCAATTTGCTTAACCCAATGCCCTACAGTGAAACTGAAGGTTATGAGTTACACTCTGTGATGTAAAAAGTCATAATATACTATCCGAATTGAAGAAGTAACACCCCTATATCTTATTTACGGCCAAAGCAGACTTTATAATGTATGACTTTGGTCAATTCGGTGTGCTAAGTGCCAGGTCAGTGAAGCAACATTCAAAACACTGACATCTGTTTGCAAGCGACAATATATACCGTACATACAAACATGTCAGGCAATTTTTGTAAGGAATTAAATAGAGCCTATTTACTTTATCAGCTATGTTTTCCCCCCTTACATTGTTAATAATGTCATAAATAACTTAGATTTTCCTCTTTGTCAGTGCTGACATTTTCCATTTATAATGTTATTCAATGAAACTTGCATTTTCAACTTACAATCTTATTCGTATATACCATTTGCGACAGCCTTTTCTATTACTCTTTTGCAAATTGTAAAGAATGAAGAACTACAAAATAATTAGCAGTGAATTACGGCCCGGCTGTACTGCCGATTATACAAAAAAGAAAGTCTGTAGCACACTGTTCATTATTATACAACATTTAAGATTTATGTTTCCATATTTTTTATTTACTTCTATCTTGCACACCACATGCAATGGGAGCGTAATTACAATGACAAGAGAAAAACAGTTTTTTGTGCTCTTTTTTGTTAATTCTCAGAGAATACCAATTAGCTTAAGATAGAGCAGAAACAAACAAATACAAATAACCCCTTCTCAGTCATACAGTCACTTAACACTGCAATTCTACAACTAATCTTGCAGGAACTTTACGACCAGATCTTGTTCTTCTAGGTTTTCCACAGTCGGTTGTGCCCAGTTGTTTGTCATGTGCTGACTGCTCAACTGAAGTGTCTTCAGGCTGCTTCTTATTATGATTCTTGAGGTATGCAGGTTTCAATCGATCAATTGAGATATTTTTTCCTGGTCTTTTATTTTAACACCAAAAAATTTGGGGTCCTTTCTATTGCTTCGTATGGGCCTTCATATGGAGGTTCTAATGCTTTTTAGACTATGTCAAATTGCACAAATCCATGTGTTGAATCATCAAGATCCCTGTGTATGAATGGTCTTTCTTTCGCTTTGTGGGGGTATTGTACAGGCTTCAGACAATTCATGTACTGCTTTAGTTGTGAAACAAATTGAGATATGGCTGCATCTATTTTTGTTCCATACTCTTGAAAATAAATCACCTAGTATTCTGATGGGTGAGCCATAAACCATTTCTGGAATTGTAGCATTACTGTTCTCTCTGATGGAGCATAGGAGACTGAGGAGAATTACAGGTATTACTTGAGTCCATTTGGCAGTTGCACGGCTACAGATGGCTGCTTTAAGTGTGCGATGAAATCTTTCAGTTTTTCTATTTGATGAGGATGATATGCAGTAGTTTGTGTTTGGTTACAACTGCATAGTTTTGTAAGTGCTCGGAATAGCTCAGAGTTAAACTGCCTTCCTTGATCAGTCACTATTTGATATGGTGCTCCAAATCTAGTGATCCAACAATTGAAAAATGCTTGCGCTACTGCTTCTGATTGTATGTTCTGAAGAGGTACTACTTCTGCCCAGTTTGTAACTGTCAATGCATGTTAAACAACAAGTACATTCAACAGAAGGAGGTATTGGTCCTATAAAATAGAGGTGAACAATTTTGAAACGTTAATAGTTACTGGGAAAGTGTCCTATTGGTGTTTGAATGTATCATGATATTTTGTTTTTCTGGCATACAATACATGTTTTTGTCCAGTTGTGGACATCCTTTTATTAATTGATCCAAACGAATCTTGATGAGATCATATTTACAGTTGTCTTAATGCCTGGATGAGCTAGATTATGATAGTGTTGGAAAATAGGGTATCTAAATGGTTCAGGAATATAAGGATGAATGATTTGTGTTGACACATCACACGATAGTTATTTTCCTCCATGTGTTAGACGGTATTTTAACTTAAGTGATGAATGAGTGCTGATCTGTAGTTGACTAAGCTCATCATAATCTTCTTTTGCTTGGGTTATCTCATCATAGTTAAATGGAACTAGTTCTTCAAGCCATGATAGACCATCAGCAACTACATTTTCTTTACAAGATATATGACGTAGGTCTGTGGTAAATCGTGAAATATACTGGAGGTAACATAATTGAATTGGTGTTGCTTTTTCATTCTTTTTTTTAAATGCTTACAGTATGTTAGAGCAGCATGGTAAGTATAAATAATGAAATCTCTTCCTTCCAAGAGATATTTGATATATTTGACAGCTATATAAATGCTAAGGAGCTCTATCAAATGTGGAATACTTCTTCTGAGCTGTTGTAAACTTAAAAAAAAAAAAAATCAAATGGGCTCCACTGTCCCTCTTGCCACTATTACAATGCAGCACCTTCTGCAAAATCTGATGCATCCACAAATAATGCAAACTGATTGTACAAATCAGGAAATGTCAAAAGTGCAGCATTTGCTATATTTTCTTCGCATTTTTCGAAGTGAGCTATTGCTTCTTCAGTCCTCTTAATAAGTCATCAGTCCTTTTTTGTTGTTCCTTTTACGAAATCAATCAGCAAACCTTGGTTTTCAGCTGCATGCTCCAAATGTGGACCATAAAAATTGATGATCCCTAAGAATTTTCTAAGTTCATTAACTGTTTTGGGTTGTTTGTAGTTCATTAGTGCTGCAACTCACTCTGGATCTGGCTTTGTTCCAGCAGGTGTAATTAAATTTCCTTATAATGTTAGCTGTTGTACACCAAATACTGAATTGGAAACATTTATGACTAGATCAACTGTTCAAAAAGCAAATTTAGATACTCAACATGTTGCTCTAGTGATTCAGATGCTATTAAAATGTCATCAAAATATGGAAAACAAAATTATAATTCTCTCACAACTTTACGTATAAATCTTTGAAATGTGCTAGGTGCATTGCAGGGCACATCATTAAATTCATAGAGACCAAATGGTGTTATAACAGCTGATTTTGGTTTATCTTCTTCGGCTAGTGGAATCTGATAATAGTCTTTGAGTAGGTCTACGTCTGAGAATATATATTTATTTTGAAGCATACAATTTACATCATCAGTTCGTGGAATTGGATACTGGTCTGGGAGAGTCCTGTCATTCAAATAGCGATTATCTCCACACACTCGCCATTGATCACTTGGCTTAGTAAGGTGTAGTGGACTTGCCCATTGTGATTTTGATGGACGAGCCTTACTGTATACTGTGAAAGTACGTGGTCTTTAAAGTAAGTATATTATATGTGAAACTAAGTTCCTTATTGGATTGATGCAAACATTTTTTTTCTTCTATCTGTGAAAATCTGATTTAAGGGTCGCCACTAGATTTATTTTATTAGATACAAAAAAAAAAAACCTAGAAAAAAATATAAATCCGTAAAGTGAATTTACTGTATACTACTGTATGCAGTGGCGACATGCAATCTTTTTAGTTGCACACTCTGTGCAATGGAAATATTTCCCCCTGACCTACCTATCCTTAGAAGAATTTTCCCTCCAAAATATTTACGGTTAAAGGTGGTTGAAATTAGGTTTTGTACAATTCCCTTTTGAGTAGGACGCCCCATCGTCCCTATAAGAAGAACTTTTATTCATTCTACTGGTTTCCTGACGGCTGTTGTGTAGAACAATCTCATTGTCACTGAAATCAACATGAGAATCATGGCCAGACAAATTACAATTTTTTTACTCTTGTGACATATCGCAGCGTTTACGAGATAACCGACACTTTTGTCTCTCGTTTTCCATCTGACTGTCTTTGTTATCACTCATCCTGACCGAATTCTTACTACTGCAACCTAATAATCTTGCACGATACCTTGCTAACATTTACAGAAATATGCCAAACATCTACAAATTGGTCTCATTCTCTGCATGCAACGATCACTAGAGAATACTCGAATACAGATTGGCACTATAAAATGATGATATTTGCGAAGATGAATAATCTACAATTAATATTTTCAAAAATAAAATTATTTTCCCACCCTTTCAACGATGTCAGTGAGGTACAGCAACAGCTACGGAAAAATAAGATTAAGCACAGCGCCACATTTATATTCTTAAAACTATTGGACCTGTCCTGCAAGGAAAGCAAAGTGACTGCATCTCAGCATCATCCACTGCTCGAAGATCCTGCCAGGGTCGCCAATTGAAGGAACGTGGTCTTTAAAATAAGAATGTTATATGTGAAACTAAGATTCTTATTGGATTGATGCAATGACCTTTATTTATTTATTTATTTTCATTTTTTATTTATTTATTTTTTATTTTATTTTATTTTATTTTATTTTCGCTTCTACCTCTGTGGAAATCTAATTTAAGAGTCGCCGCTAGCTTCATTTTATTAGATACCAAAAAAACTAGAAAAAAATAAAGATATAACCGTAAAGTGAATTTACTGTATATTGTTACTAATTGTACACAGTGGCGACATGCAAGCTTTTTAATTGCACACTATGTGCGATGGAAATATATCCCCCTGACCTACCTATCCTTTGGAGAATTTTCCCTCCAAAATATTTACGGTTAAAGGTGGCTGAAATGAGGTAGGCACAAATTTGAATAACAACTATATTCACAAATTCTATCTTACAACCTGCCTGATACAACAGCACATTTGACCATATGCCACATATATATATATAAAATTTACAAATAGGTCAGTTTTGAAAGACAATAAAATACACTTAATATCTAAGTGGGTGACTTTACATGAAAATTAGAAATTAACTAAAGTTGGAACACGAAATAAAATGGGTTGACTGGCTAAGTCACAGGAGGGAAGTGGCAAACCCACGAAGTATAAAATTAAATACAAAAATGAAAATTTACCCCAACTCAGATCAAGCCTATTTTTGATCTACAAGAATAAGGACGTCCCTTCTGGCTCACGATAAACTCCCACTTAATACTACCATTCAACTCCCATTTCTCAGCAGATGCATTGGCACAACTTTACTGTGTTTCTGTTGAACGGCATTGCAGGTGGAGAAGACCAGCTGAGGGCAGTGCAGTGTTGACAGCATGATCGCAAATGTGGACTGATACGATTAGAACATGTTTTGTTGGTTAAGCTGATGACACTACTAAAGTTAAAATAAAACTGTACTCTCAAGAAACGGTAAAAGTTCTGATTACGAGTGGTGTAGCTGACGCACTTCAGAATATTACAAGTTTCAATTTACTCTATTGTAGCCATGCAGGACTAACACCAGACAGTGGAGAAAGCATACTGAAATAATTCAATGTTAACACCGAAAATTACACAACTCAAAACAGCGCGCTCTGATCAGGAGCGTGCCCCAGACCAGAGTCCCCAGACGTCGCAGGAGCGCCGCTCTAACTTCCCCAGAAATCACCTCTGACAATTTACACAAACATTCGCAGACGCCCGCCCCTGGCGTTCCAAACCTCGGGTGCACGTGCAGACCAGAACGACGCCAACTTTTACTGCCTCTGCTCATTGTACTTTAGCGCCCTTCCAGTGCGTCATGACCGGAGTGCCTCCCTATACAAAAGCACAGAGAAGCAGAACCCCCTAAACCACTGTGCTATGCTCCCCTCGTAGTTCTGTAAGATGCTAGCAGGTGGCAGGCAGTTCCCTGGTTTAGTACCGGTAGACCACACTAGAGGCACTTCTGAGGGTGCCTCTTGCCACAGAGTAACATATACAGAGAAGCAGCCCACCCTAAACCACTGTCCTACGCTCCCCTCGTAGTTCCGTAAGATGCTAGCAGGTGTCAGATGGTTCGCTGGCTTAGGGTGCCTCTCGCACGTCAGAGGGTAGCGTGGAGGGGAGGCTGATGGGAGAGCTCGTGCCGCCTGCCACGAGGCCACGGCTGTGTCCGGCTTGGTGGCGTTTGAGGGGAGGTGGTGGTGGGGACAGCCGCTACCTGCCGCCTGCTCTGGCCAATTTAAAGGGTTGCTTCTGACCGCAGCGCCATCATGGGACATCTTACGGAACTGCTTCAGCACCCCCCGCCCCGCACCCCTGAGCGTGGGACTGGGCCCTTATGGAGGTTTCCCGTCTGTATATATTTGTCTGTGACGAAAGCAGCATCGAAGCGGTAAACAAACGACCTGGACTCTGGTCAGCCACAGACGTGACCAGCCCAAATATAAATGTCCGTCTGCAGACAGAGTGGTTTCACCATGGGTGGTGGTGGCTAGCGGTCACCCTCCGGGCAGTGTCGGCAGAATGCCTTGAAAGCAACATCGGAGAACGTGCATGCGTATGAACGCAGCACAGCTAATATTGAGCCCAAACGGCAACCGTTTGAAACGGTAACAATTACCGAATGCTATAAACGCCGTATACTGCCTGCACTCAGTTGTGGCATGTCATATATTGGTCAGGCAATCAGGACTGTGGAAGACCGGTGTATTGAACATAAACGTTACACGCGCTTACAACAGCCCAACAAATCCGCTGTTGCAGAACACTGTCTTGACACCGGTCATCCTATGGAATACAACACGGAGATCCTGGCATGCACCTCCACCTATTGGGATAGTGTTATTAAGGAAGCTGTTGAAATTAAACTAGCAATCGACCTTATAAACAGAGATGGTGGTTTTTGTTTAAATTCTGCTTGGAATCCGGCACTGTCTCTCGTCAAAAAACAGAGGGATAAAATTAATGCTGCCTCACCTGTTGATTAAGTCACTAACGATATTTTTGATGTTTGGTCACCTTTGGTTGTGTTGACTCTGCTGTGACTTGTACTGTGTGTGTTATCTTCCTTGTTTACACCTTGCAAACCGAGGTATTAAATACGCTTGCACATTGCTTCCTTAAGTGCAGTTGTGCCTTGAGAATGGCAAGGTGTCCTCCTGCCGAAATATCGGCCGTTGTCCACGACGTCACCCGGCAGCATACCCGTAAGTTGTTTGAACAACATTTCGAAACATTGACATCTATTTTCAAGCGAAAAAATAAACATATGAAGACATCAAACCATACTTGTAAGAGCATAAGTAGCGCCTGTATACTTCACCCATTACGATTTGCTCGCTGACATTGTTAACACCGTCGTAAACAACTGAATTTTTGTCTTTCATTAGAACTGACTTTTTCTTTTAAAGTGTTATTTACTGAAAAATGCGTAATCAAATTACAATCTTATTCAAATAAACAGTTTGCTTCAGCCGTTTCTGTTACAATGTTACGTAACATAACCATTTTTTGGTTTCAGATATCCGACCTCGATTTTAGGGGGACACTCAATTGACAAAAATATTCAAGTCGTCATGAAACATTTGAGATTTATCCCTAAAACGAGGTACAACAACAACACAAAAATGAATAAGACACATTTGCATATAAACAGTGCAATCGTCGACTGCAACATGTAATTCGCGTGACGAAAATAGCTTTAACTTCCGATGTTAGCAGACGGCCGTTCCGTCAAAACATTCTTCTCGAGAAAGCTTGACGTGACGTGACGGTCCGGTGACGGACTGTGTGAATGCCGCCATTAGAAATACGTTGCGGAATGTTCTGACGGACGGTGACGTGACGTGACGAGACGGACAGTGTGAATTGGCCTTATTACAAGTTTCAATATACTCTATAGCAGCCACGCAGGACTAACAACAGACTGTGCACAAAGCACACTGAAATAATTCAATGTTAACACCGAAAATTACACAACTCAAAAATGTCCGTCTGCAGACGGAGTGGTTTCAGCACGGGCGGCGTCGGCAGAATGCCATGAGAGCAACATGAGAGAAGGTGCCGCCAGCGACCCCCGCCCCTCGCGTGCCCAGCCGGCCTGCGGGTGTCTCTAGAGCCTTCCGCCTCGGAAGACGAGTTATCCCATCGGCGATACTTACAGTAATCAAAAACAGAGTCATACTCCGAGACAACAGAAATTTACCTCCCGAACTCCTATCCTCTGATAATTATAAGACAAAATGAAAAAAACTGAATATAAACAAGATGTTGTTGTTGTTATGGTCTTCAGTCCGATGACTGGTTTGATGCAGTTCTCCTCCCTACTCTATCCTGAGCAAGCCTTTTCATCTCCTCATAAGAACGGCAACCCACATCCACTTGAATCTGCTTACTATACGCGTCTCTTGGTCTCCCTCTGCAATTTTTACCCCACACACTTCCCTCCAATGCTAAATTTACGATTCCTCGATGTCTAAGTATGTGCCCTACCAAGCGATCCCTTCTTTTGGTCATGGTATGCCAAAAATTCCTTTTCTCACCAATTCCGTTCAGTACCTCTTCATTAGTTATGCGATCTACCCACCTAATCTTCAGCATTCTTCTGTAGCACCATATTTCAAAAGCCTCTATTCTCTTCCTGTCCGTACTGCTTATCGTCCATGTTTCACTCCCGTACAAGGCAACACTCCACACAAATGCCTTCAGAAAAGACTTCCTTACACTTAAATTAATATTCGTTGTTAGCAAATTTCTCTTTTTCAAAAATGCTTTTCTTTCCTTTGCCATTCTGCATTTTATATCCTCTGTACTGCGACCATCGCTTGTTATTTTACTACCCAAGTAACAAAACTCATCTACCACCTTCATTGTTTCGTTACCTAATCTAATTCCCTCAGCATCGCCTGATTTTCTAAGACCGCATTCCATTATTTTTGTTTTGCTCTTGTTAATGTTCATTTTCTACGCTCTCTTCAACACACTGTCCATTCCATTCAACTGCTCTTCCAGGTCCTTTGCTGTCTCTGACAGAATTACAATATCATCAGCAAAACACAATGTTTTTATTTCTTCCCCCTGAACTTTAATCCCTATTCCAAATTTTTCCTTGCTTTCCTTCACCGCCTGCTCGATGTACAAATTGAATAACATCGGAAAAAGGCTACAACCCTGTCTTACTCCCTTTCCATCTGATGCTTCCCTTTCATGCCCTTCGAGTCTAATAACTGCAGTCTGGTTTTTGTACAAGTTGTAAATAACTCTCCTTTTCCTGTATTTTACCCCTGCTGACTTCAGAATTTGAAAGAGTATATTCCAGTCAACATTGTCAAACGCTTTCTCCAAATCTACAAAAGTTAAAACTGTAGGTTTGCCTTTCCTTAATCTATCTTCTAAGATAAGACGTAAAGTGAGTATTGCCTCACGGGTTCCTACGTTCCTCCTGAATCCAAACTGATCTTCCCTGAGGTCAGATTCTATCCGCTTTTCCATTCTCCTGTAGATAATTCGTGTTAAAATTTTGCAACCATGACTTATCAAACTGATGGTTCTGTAATTTTCACCCCTGTCTGCACCTGATTTCTTTGGTATGGGGATTATTACATTTTTCTTAAAGTCTGAGGCTATTTGGCCGGTCTCATACATCCTACACACCATTTCAAATAGTTTTGTCATGGCTAGCTCACCCAGAGACTTTAGTAGCTCTGAGGGTATGTCATCTACTCCTGGGGCCTTGTTCCGACCTAGGTCTTTCAGGGCTCTGTCAAATTCATCTCTCAGTATAGTATCTCCTATTTCATCTTGATCTACTTCCTCTTCCCTTCCTACAACATCGTCTCTAATTTCTTTTCCATTGTAGAGCTGCTCTATGTACTCTTTCCACCTTTCAGCTTTCCCTTCTTTGCTGAGAACTGGTTTCCCATCTGAGTTCTTGATATTGGTAGAGTTGCTTTTCTTGTCCCCAAATGTCTCTTTTATTTTCCTGTAGGCGGTGTCTACTTTTCCCCTTCTTATACATTCTTCTACAGATTTGCATTTGGCTTCTAGCCACTCCTGCTTAGCCATTTTCCACTTCCTGTCAATCTCATTTCTTAGTCGTCTGTACTCCATTTTGCCTGTTTCATTTACTGCATTTTTATATTTTCTCCATTCATCAATTAAATTTAGTATTTCCTGTGACATCCAAGGAGTTTTTGTAGGTCTTGCCTTTCTACCTATTTTGTCCTCTGCTGCCTTCACTATTTCGTCTCTCAATGCTACCCATTCCTCTTCTACTGTTTTATTTCCTCCTGTTTCTGTTAATTGTTGCCTAAATCTCACTCTGAAATTCTCCAGAACTTCACTTTCCTTCAATTTATCTAGGTCCCATCTCCTTATATTCCTACCTTTTTGCAGTTTTTTCAGTTTCAGCCTACAGTTCATGACTAACAAGTTATGGTCAGATTCTATATCTGCCCCTGGGTATGTCTTACAGTTTATAACTTGGTTCTGTAATCTATGTTTTACCATTATAAAATCTATCTGATACCTCCCCGTGTCTCCTGGTCTCTTCCACGTATACAACCTTCTTTTGTGATTCTTAAACCAGGTGTTTGTTATGATTAAATCATGTTCCGTGCAAAATTCTACCAGGCGGCTTCCTCTTTCATTCATTTTGCCCAGTCCATATTCAACTACTATTTTACTTTCTATTCCTTTTCCTACTACCGAATTCCAGTCTCCCATCACAATTACGTTTTCCTCTCCCTTAACTGTCTGAATAATTTCCTTTACCTCCTCATATATTTCTTCTATCTCATCATCGGCAGAGCTAGTTGGCATATAAACCTGTACTATTGTTGTCGGTGTTGGCTTCGTATCTATCTTGACAATGATAATGCGATCACTGTGCTGCTCGTAGTAGTTTACCCGCATTCCTATTTTCTTATTCATTATCAGTCCTACTCCTGTGATACCCCCAACTGATTTTGTACTTATAATCCTGTACTCACCTGTCTAAAAATCCTGTTCATCCTGCCACCGAATTTCACTAATAAACAAGGCAATAGTATTGATATCCTTCCGGAATAAATCCAAACAATATTATCCAAATAAAAATGGAGCAAATAATTCTAAAAATAGGACCACCACCTCTCAACTGGTGGACCAGAAGATGTAGTGACATAATGCTGCACAGTATGCTTTAATGCCTTTGGTACTATAGGTGGTTTATTTAGATCAGGAAAATTCTCTAAAGGTTTTGAAAACTGGCATGTTGCATAGAGTGAGCTTACTGAATCATTAACATCCACAGTGGTTACTTCTGCTAAAATTTTTAATTTGGTGGTGTTGTCTATCAACTTTTTATTTTTGAGATCAACGAGTAGCCCATAATGATGAAGAAAATCGGCTCTCAATATGCCTTTTGATACTTCTGCTACTATGAATGGCCATTCAAAATTGCGGTCCTAAAATAATGTTTAACAGTTTTGAACCATAAGTTTTTATCTGTGACCCATTTGTGGCATAAAGATTGAAGTCAGAGGGTTGACCTTTCTGGCTTTTTGCAACTGCACCGCTATCTACCAGAAAAGAATCTTCCACAATTTCGCCCTTTGACAAATAGACTATTTTGGCGGCCTACTGAGTGTTTTGGGGTAGAACACTCAACCGCTATAGAGTCTACCATTTCTAGTTTTCCTCATGTTGTCATTGGCAAGGCTCAACACTTTTTTCAGGCTTACATGGTGTAAAAAATCTAAAACGGCAATAGCAGTATTTACCGTATCTTGTTCTGCTTCTACTTCTACTGCGCGATCTTTGCCTGCGAGTGCGAGTGTTTCGAAGCAACTTAATCTCATTTTGCAATTCATCAATTATTATGAGACGGTCTTGTACTAACAAAGATAACGATGTTGACGGGATGGAATGGGCGGCTGCAGTTTTAACCTCCTCAACAGCGTTTAATTCGATCATACGGTCCACCATTTGAGCTATCTCATCCACTGCCTCGACAGATGTAACTAAAATGTTTCGAATACTACCTGGAAGTTTGTCAAGCCAAATTGTTTTTAGAATCTTCTCTGATACATTTTCGCCTGCATAGCAACATCATTTTTCTTAATACGCAACTGGGTAGTTTTCATATCCCAAAGTGGTTTTTTTTTTTTTTTTTTTTTTTTTTTGCGCTCTTTCCTTTCTCCGAATATGTTTAGCAGACGTTCTTTTGCGAGAGAATATTTGTTGTTCTCGTTACTTGTAACTATATCCCATATGTTTTCAACAACTTTTGGCTCCAGTTAGGCGAGCAAATAATTAAATTTAGTCGCCTCCGTAACAATACCAGCGATCGTAAATTGCGCTTTGGCTTGACAAAACCTGATGTCGGGCTTTTCCGTCCAAAACGGTGGTAGCTTAACGCTTGCCTTATCAATTTCCATCTTACTGCTACGTCCAGGATGAGTCACCTCATTACCGTTTTCTTCTCCTGTCGACATTTTGCGTATTATAGACACAGAATACGTCGAACTCAAGTTGGAAAACGCGTTGAATTTCGTCGCAACCGTCGTCTTGTCGATCACGTCGGCGTCACTAATTTTGCAGCACACTGTCCATTAAATACTAATTTTAAGATTTATATTTCCATATTTTTATTTACTTTTATCTTGCACACCACACGCCATGGGAGCGTAATTACAATGATAAGAGAACAGTATTTTTTACTCTTTTTTTGTTAATGCTCAAAGGTAATAACAGAAAATACTAATTAGCTTAATATAGAGCAGAAACATACAAATACAAATAGTCTTGTCTCCACAAATCCTCCCGTTCCCGTACAAATTTTATTGAACACTTATTTATCTCACCGTGACATAGACGGTTTCATCCAAGTACGTTTCCTTTTATTTTGTCCCTCCTTCTCTTCTAAATGCAGACACAACGCAACTGTAGTATAAACAAAGCTGAACACAACACCGCAATTTTGAAACAACTTTGACTGGCTACCTCTCTCTCTCTCTATCTCTCCCTCCCTCTCTCTCTCTCTCTCTCTCGCTCTCTCTCTCTCTCTCTCTCTCTCTCTCTCTCTCTCTCTCTCTCTCTCTATATATATATATATATATATATATATATCCCTTCTGTTGACTCAATTAAAATGTCTAAAAATAAATTTTACATTTGTATTCCCTTTTACAGTCACATTTTCAGTCTGTTATTCCCTTTCGTCCGTTGTACTTGTGTTAAGAACAACATTTCATCACAAACGTTATCGGCTGGCAATGCAATGCAAACAACTGTGCAGTTTCAACCAATTCCCTAAACTGTCCACATTTCTTTTGGATGATTTCATATTTCCTACACATTCTTCCATGTAAGTGCGGAATAGATTTTAAAAATCAGGGCTCTTGAAACAAGAACACTCATTAAATGGTTGTATCCAAATATTCAGATACTCACACCAAAACATCAAGTGTGAACAATATGAATCGATATTTTTCGTTTTACACGTTAGAGCGTATGCAGTGGTCAGACTGTAATTTTCGTAGCATACCAGGTCGATGATAAGCAAATAAAAAATTACGTAATTCAATAGCCGAAGTAAAAAGTATATACATTGTTGATTATAAGAGATGAAAACAAAAATCAAAATATCATTTCCCGACACTATAAAATGCGGACATGCCCGAAAAAATGCGGACGTGTGGTAGCCCTATTCTGTCCTGTAAATCTGTCAAGGACTAAGGCATAATCTGTGTCCGCGTAAACAGCAATCATACGTTCATTAAAATCTGTCACCAGTTTTTTCTCCATTTTGCCAGTCGCACAGCAATTCACAATGACATTCAGGGTTTGAGCGAGTGCCTTATTCACCTGTTGATGGAAGTGCAGTCCAAATACACATTTTTTTCCCTGGAAACACAAATAAAATGTAGATCAAAGAAATTCTGATTTGTTTAGAGCATTTTGTGTGGTATAATTGTGTGAAGTGGTATCGCGCTGGTGTACAGTATCGTCTTCTGCAACTAACGATAACGTGTGGAGCGATTTCATTTCATTGTTAAAACCGAGCTGATTTGACGACATATGCGCTTTCAAACTGTCGAAATTTGACGTTAGTTTCTGTAACAAACTTCTTGGAACAGTAATCAAGTTCTTCCAGTTTATTGGCTTGGTTCTTGCTTATATACTTGGTAATATTTCTGTTCGTAATTTTATATTTCCTTTTGATCGCGAATAGCTCAAATAAAATGTCTGTATACCTAATTGACCACACTGCTACGCTCATCAGTTCCTAGACTTATAAACTACTTAAATTAACTTAAGGTGACCATATTTTTGGAATCCGTTTACGCGGTAAGTGGCCTCATCCCCCTTCCCCCCCCCCCCCCCCAGACCACGAGCCAGGGGAAAGTAAAATATATGGTGTAGTCACATGAATTTCAAAGAATTTTTAAAAAAGTTGGTATATAAGAAAGAGAAACCCCCCTACAGTAACTATTCACTACTCGAAATACAACAATGTTCTATAATTGTTATACTTCATTCAAGTTTACATGAAATAAGTAACAGGCATCAAATGACAATATAACAAATTTAATATAAAACAAAAGACACATTCACAGTTACTATATAATAATGACGCAGCAAAATATTAAAAGTTAATAAAACATTTACTTAGATAATTATATACAATTTCTAAAAATTCAGCTGCTCATGCCCTCATATTTCTGTGATGAATGAATTTTATTTAACAAATGTTTGCTTTCTTTTAAGTTTAGAAAATCATAGAATTCTGGAGAACTGTATTTCAGATTAATTTGAACCGTTAGAATTGATTTCATTGTCTCTATTTTCATTCGAATGTTCTCAGATGTCCATATCCTATTCATCAAAGAAAAGACGCGCTGGAAGACACAATGCAAATTGCACAATCCTTGAAATATTGTCATAAGGAATTTGTTTCGTTGTGAAGTTCGTTTCATTTGTCTATTTTCTGAGGAGTGACAAACTGCTGAATATTAAGACACTCTTAAAATAATTCATTGTCATTGATGTTACAGTTTGGTAATACGTTCATGAGAGATTCGTGGCAGTTTTGGACCTCAGCCCATGCAGGTACAAAGTTTGAAAGAACCATTTGAAGTCGAAAACGTATTAAAAATGATCCGTCCACTGCTCAGTGTATCGTGCACTATCATAAACTGTACAGATGGTTTCAGTGAACTTAATAACGTTTATCATTGTCCTCCTCAGATTCAAGTTTGCTTAAAGCTCGTCTTGTAACGTGTGGCACACATCTGTTTTTCTGTTATATTTACTTTTAAATTATGAATTGCTTCTCCAACCTCGTCATATGTAACATGCTGGCCTCTCTGTCTTCAATAGTGCGGCATGAAAAGTTGACGATTGATGATGTAAAAATATGGGTTTTCAGAAAAATTCCTTAGTATTGTTGGGAATATTTTTTCACTAAAAATATTATTGTAGTGGCCCATAGAGCCGTAGAGCTCTTTCAATGGATGACATCAACGCCAACCATCTGGTACTGCTGTATCCAAGTAATTATTTGCACTCTACGTCTAAAATGTACAAAATTCCTTTAGGCCTTCTACACGCACAGAATATGTGTTGAAGTAACAATAAATCTTGTGAATGTCACCCTCTAGATCAACTGGTAAACAATCTGCAGCTGTCTTTATAGCATTATGCGCTGCACATCCTACACCAATAATCTCACGACCAAGCCAGCTTAAATTTCATTTAACACACCTGCTATCTATGGTGGTTACAGAAACTTAACTACTACTTAGGGGTATATCAGACCGCCATATTATCTATATATTTTAATGTAAAACAGTTTTTTTGGTGAACATAAATGTTTATGAATTTCCTGTTTTCTTTTCCTGCTTTGTAAGTACTGAAACGATTAAAATCGGACCTTGCGTTTGGAAGTTATGATGCCACTGACATACACACATACACATACTTTGAAGTTGTAACACACCTCTGTGTCGCCGGTTAGTAAGGAAAATAGTTCTAGTATGCATGCATCACATCCAGTAAGAAGAGCCCACTACGATTTGCGTGGGTTTGCCATATAATGTATCACAATAGGGACAAAAGAAAAAAAAATGTTGTCCTCTGAGAGACAATCCATAGAAGTTGAAGGTTAATTAAAAGCAGAGTTACCCAACTGTTCATGACACAGAATTATAAATACGTAACTTACCTCTCTTGGTGTTCGAAACTGAAAACGCAGCGACGTTTGGGCATTGCGAAGCTGGTTACAATATGTACGCGCTACAATACTCACGCCAACCAGACAATCACAAAAGGGCTACGGCTAGGGAAATCCAGCTCAGTAATAGCAACTTTTTCAGCGCAAGTATTATTGAAGGTCTCGAACGCGTAGCAGACAGGTCGTGTAAACGCATTCTATAATGTGGTATGTTAGGTTTAACCCATAACGTCCCAGGTGCGGTCTCACAGACTGCAAGCACTTTTATTGTTGGTCAGTTGTTAATGGACAGGGGTGGGGGAGGATAGTAAAGCGTTGTGTAATCGTTGCTTCCAACACCTGCACTGTTTTCCATTGTCAGTAGTCACGAAAAGTTCAAATGTTTGTATAGTCTATGGGACTTAACTACGGGGTCATCAGTCCCTAAACTTACAAACTACTTATGAACTAACTAATACTAAGGACTGCACAAATATCCATGCCCGTGGGGGGATTCGAACCCCCGACCGTAGCGGCCGCGCCAGTAGTCACGTTAACACGAGTCGGAGCTGTATTACTACATCTTCTTTTGTGCTAGCGGCCTCTGAGACCGCACCTGGGCCTTTGCGTTATGGATTCAGCACCGAGCTCTTCCTCTGCTGAGCGGCCAAATAGCCTCAGACTTTAAGAAAAATGTAATAATCCCCATGCCAAAGAAATCAGGTGCAGACAGGGGTGAAAATTACAGAACCATCAGTTTGATAAGTCATGGTTGCAAAATTTTAACACGAATTATCTACAGGAGAATGGAAAAGCGGGTAGAATCTGACCTCAGGGAAGATCAGTTTGGATTTTACTGCGGATACTGAGAGCATATTCCTACTTGTCCGGTTCGGATTAGGTTCTAGCGCCGACTGACTACAGTGGCGCGCAGCCGAGACCGCCTACCAAATTTCGTGTGTCGTCGTAGATGTTCGGAAAGATCTAGTCATTCATTTATTTAGTTATCTGAACAATATTAAACAAAGTAACATTACCAGCACCGACTTTTGATGATTCCTGGCTGCTACTACAGCCTGCATGCCACTAAACATTGTTAAATAATAAATAATAATAAATTAAAAATGATAACTTGGCGCCATAGTTTTGGGACTTCCCCGGCTTGTAGACGCGGCGGCCGCAACGGAATATCTCACGGCAGCAGCGGTCTGGAGCTTTCGCTGCCCCACCTCCTCGACTGACGCCATATGTTGCGTCTCGGCCGTGGGAAACTATAACGGCTCTTGCTGTCGGCGAACTGCCTAGCCATGCCTAAAGTATTTGTCGCCGGCTCGCGCACAAAATCTGTCCATTAAATAAATATTGTTGTTGTGGTCTTCAGTCCGGAGACTGGTTTGATGCAGCTCTCCACGCTACCCTGTCCTGTGCAAGTCTCTTCGTCTGAGAATACGTTCGGCAACCTACATCCTTTTGAATCTGCTTACTATATTCGTCCCTCGGTCTCCCTCTACGATTTTTTACCCACACGCTTCCTTCTAATGCTAAGTTGACAATTCCTCCATGTCTCAGAATGTGTCCAACCAATCTATCCCTTCTCTTAGGCAGGATATCCCAGAAACTCCTTTTCTCCCCGATTCGGTTAAGCACCTCCTCATTAATTACGTGATCTACCCATCTAATTTTCATCATTCGTCTGTAGCACCACATTTCAAAAGCTTCTATCATCTTTTTATCAGAATTCCTAATCGTCCCGTTTCACTACCATAGAATGCTACACTCCAAATGCTTTCAGAAAAGACTTCCTAACATTTAAATAAATACTGGATGTCAACAAATTTCGCTTCTTCAGAAACGCTTTTCTTCCCATAGCCATTGTACATTTTATATCTTCTTTACTTCGGCCATCAGAAGTTATCTTGCTACCCAAATAACAAAATTCATCTACTACTTTTATTGTCTCATTACCTAATCTAATTCCTTCAGCATCGCCTGATTTGTTGACATTGCATTCCATTACCTTCGTTTTACTCTTGTTAATGTTCATCTTATATCTTCCTTTCAAGACATTCATTGCCCATTCCATTCAATTGCTCTTCCAAGTCTTTTGCGGTCTCTGACAGAATTACTTTGTCATCGGCACACCGCAATGTTTTTATTCCTTCTCCCTGCACTTTAATGCCCTCTCCATATTTCTCCTTCCATTCCTTCACTGCCTACTCAATGTACAGATTGAACAACATTGGGGAAAGGCTACAACTCTGTCTTACTCCCTTCCCAACCTCTGCGTCCCTTTCTTGCCCTTATACTCTAATAACCGCTGTCTGGTTTTTGTACAAGCGAATGTAGCTCCCTATATTATACCCCTGTTACCTTCAAAATTTGAAAGAGTTTATTGCAGTCGACATTGTCAAAAGCTTTCTCCAAATCGACAAACGCTAAAAAAGTAGGTTTCCCTTTCCTTAGCCTATCTTCTAAGATAAGCTGTAATGTGAATATTGCCTCCCGTGTTCCTACATTTATCCTAAATCCAAACTGATCTTCCCCAGGTCGGATTCTACAAGTTTTTCTATTCGTCTATAAATAATTCGTGTTAGTATTTTGCAACCATGACTTATTAAGCTAATAGTTCTGTAATATTCACACTTGTCTGCACTTGCTTTCTTTGGGATTGGAATTACAATATTCTTCTTGAAGTCGGAGGGTATTTCCCCTGTCTCATACATCTTGCATACTAGGTGATACAATTTTTTCGTGACTGACTCTCCTAACGACATTAGCAGTTCAGACGGAATATCATCTACTCCAGGGGCCTTGTTTCGACTCAAGTCTTTCAGCGCTCTGTTAAATTATTCTCGCAGTATCATATCACCTATCTCATCTTCCTCCACTTCGTCTTCCATTTCTAGAACACAGTCTTCAAGTTTATTTACTTTGTATAGGCCCTCTATATATTCCTTCCATAGTTCAGCCTTCCCGTCTTTACTTGGTACTGGCTTTCCGTCCGAGTTCTTGATATTCATACAGCTGCTTTTCTTGTCTCCAAATACCTCTTTTATTTTCCTGTAGGCGTTATCTATCGTTCCCCTAGTTCTGCATTCTTCTACGGTTCTGCGTTTGTCCTCTAACCACTCCTGCTTAGCCAGTCTGCACTTCTTGTCAATCTCATTTTTCAGACGTTTGTTCTCCCTTTTTCCCGTTTCACTTGTTGAATTCTTATATTTTCTCTTCTCATCAATTAAGTTCAGTATATCCTGTGTTATCCAGGGATTTCTATTAGGCCTTGTCCTTCTGCCTATATGGTCCTCTTCACTACCCTATCAGAGATACCCATTCTTCTGAAATAAAAAAAAAAAAAAATTACTCCTCCATACAGAACCCTTACAAGTTACCTGTTGAAACGTCCCATGACCGAGACTTGGATTTGATTCGTAAAGACGGGAACATTTAGGCGTATCGGCTGAACAGGGGGATAGGACTCCAACCACCGGAAGTGTCCCGGTCAAATCGGGACGTCTGGTCACTTTACTTACAAGAAGTACAGCACACACACACTCGTGCCCGAGGGAGGAGGAGGGCGCGAATTTCCGCCTGGAACAGCCGCCCAGTGCCTTATTTAGACCACACGGCCAATCCGTCGGCAACGTGAATAGCTAGTGAGGTGAAGCCTCGAATAGTCAATGAGGTGAAGCCTTGTCCGCCGATTTGCTTAGCATACTGCAATCCCCAAAGCTTGAAGTCTGTATCATGCACTGCACTCAGTTCATTTCTGGCTTTAAGCAATTGTTGGTATATATGATCTTCTAGTTCACTGAACTTCCAACTCTTTCCACGTCTTCTTTACAATGTTTAACTGTGCTTTTTTCCTCAATTCCTTTAAATTTCTAATGTATATTTGTAACTTCACTCCATGATCTATTCTAGATATCAGATACGCCTGATACGCAAAACACTGCTTCTTTTTTTTTTTTTTTTTTTTTTTTTTTTTTTTTTTTTTTTTTTTTTTTTTTCGTCCAAACATATTTCAGCACCTCTTTGCCATCATCAGTGGGTTCATTTTTTTATTTACGGGTTGGTTTTTACATCAGATGGTCTTGTAGGACTCTTTTAACGTAACTGAGCAGTGTTAGCGTTGTCATTGATTGTTTAGAAGTACATTTTCTTTTCCGCTATTCAGTGGGCACCACACACGCATTACACATATTTCTAGGAGTATTTCCTTTCCCTGTAAACTGGCTTTTAAAGATAAAGTAATAACACTCAAAACAATATGCGCGTATAAAAAAGACGACTGAGGTGTAAAAATGTGCGAATCATTAGATTCGTCACCGCAATGGTGGACTAAGGGGGAGGGAGGGCGGAAGGGGCCTCAAAATGCCTCGAAAGCACGTGCTTTTTTATTTATTATTATTATTATTCCTCGGTAGAGTGCCAGACTACAAATCCAAAGGTCACGTGTTCGATCCCCGTCAGGTCTGAGGGTTTTTATCAGTCACTTTCCACTTCTTTCACCTCTGGTAGTATTGCTCATGTGAAAAACACAGAGTAGCACCGTGGTTCGGAACCGACGTTAAACTGTAGGCCCCCCTATAAATGGCTGGATAAGTCAGTTCGAAGGTCGCAGGAAGGCACCGGCATACCACAAATGTTTGTACAATTTATGGGACTCAACTACGGGGTCATCAGTCTCTAAGCTTACAAACTACTTATGAACTAGCTAAGACTAAAGACAGCACAAATATCCATGCCCGAGGGGGAATTCGAACCCCCGACCGTAGTGGCCGTACTGACCGCGACTGGAGCGCCTCAGTCCCCTCGGCCACTGCGGCCGGCGGGCATACCACCTCCAAACAAGACCATTCCTAGTAAAGCACTGTGGTGTTCAAACCAATCTTCGTATTGTTGACTGCTTGACCTTTTCGTTTTGGGGCCTATAAGTCTCCAAAGCTATTTTTTTAGACTGACCCGTGCCTCTCGTTGTGAGAGGCCTCCAAATCTCAAAAGTTACTTTCTTATAGTAATACATATATTTCCAAGTGGACGGGATACTGTAGCAGCATCTGACAAAAACCTCGACACATTACCGGTGTTTGAACGCTTGCCCCTGGAAGAAGACAGATTAAATGAGACAGAACAGTCAAACGTGTCCCGAAATGATCTTGCCCCAAGGCAAAACGAATATTTTATTAAAGCAAGTCAGCAGGAAAAGTCTACAGTTCAATGTTAAATGTGGCAGACTCGATCATGTAAAGAAACATTGCAGAAATAAACCTTGTGCCAAATATTTAGCATACTGTAAGGACAGTTATTCATGCAGCAACTGCAAACAAAAGGGTCATTTTGCCAGGGAATGTCTAAATGTAACATTAGACAGAAATGACTCAAACGAATAACCCGACAGCAAAGAATCAAAAAGTTTTAAACGAAAAGCACTAGTCAATATTGGATTTTTTATTTTATTTATTTATTTTCTTTATTGAGTTTTAATGCCCTATTACAGGCAGGCTGACAGTAGCCTATGATGCTGCTCTACAGCCGAAGGAATGGAAACAAGAGACAAACAGAATATGAAATTAACAAGGTGATAAAATGGCGCTTTTACAAGTACAAGAAGAGAAAAATGGGAGCATGTTAAAAGACAACATGACAGTGGACAGAACATACATGGTTGTTAAAACAAAACATTGCCACAATGGCTAAGCAAACTGCAGACGACGAGACATAACTTGACCGCGTCATTAAGGTAAAAAACACTGAACACTGGTTTCCCAGAAGCGTGTACGCAACGTTAAAAAACACTGGGCGACGAAACACTATACACACGAAGCACTGAACACTGTTAAAACACTAGCACTGTACTGGCCCTGCAGGGGGAAGGGGGAGGATGGAGAAAGCGCGGGGGAAGGGGGAAGGAGGTGGGGGAGGGAGGGGAGAAGGGGGGTTGAACCGGAAGGACTCCCGGGGAGGCGGAGAAGGAGGGATGAGCCAAGCGGTGGACGGGAGAGGGAGGGAGGAAAAAATGTTCAAATGTTTGTAGAACTTATGGGACTTAACTACGGGGTCATCAGTCCCTAAGCTTACAAACTACTTATGAACTAGCTAAGACTAAGGACGGCACAAATATCCATGCCTGAGGGGGGATTCGAACCCCCGACAGTAGTGGCCGTGCAGACCGTGACTGGAGCGCCTCAGTCCCCTCGGCCACCGCGGCCGGCGAGGGAGGAGGGGGCGATAATCTACAGAGAGAGGTCGAAGTTGGAAGGAGGGATAGATGTCGGGACAGTTGTGGAGAACGTCGTCTGAGAGAGGTAGGTGACGGAAGTCACCCTCGGAGAGGATGTAGAGGGTGTGGAGGTGAAGGGAGGGAGGGAGAGATGTGGCAGTAAAGGCGTGGCAGGGGCCCGGATCCAGGAGGAGAGGAAGTACTTGTGGGTGTATGTACTTGAGACGTATGTACTTGAGGCGGATGTGTCGAAGAAATTGGACCAGGTGTGGGAATGGGATGAGGGAGGGGGAGGGGAGGGGGGGCGGATGCGGTAGGCGAGGCGAAGGGCGTGGCATTTGAGGATTTTGATGGATTCATAATAGGAGGGGGGAGCGGAGATCCAAGCGGGATGGAAGCAGCAAAGGACAGGACGCATGAGGGAACGGTAGGTATACAGGATGGTGGAAGGATTTAGTCCTCATGTCCGGTCAGAGAGGCATTTCAAGAGGTTAAGGCGGGAGAGGGCTTTTTGACGGACGGTTTTGAGGTGAGGGTTCCAGGAGAGGTCTCTATCTAGGGTTAAGCTGAGGTAGCGGAGGGTCTTCTTTTGCGGGATGGGACGGCCATGGAGGGTGAGGTAAAGGTCTCGGTGGCGAATCAATATTGTATTATCTACTTCCAATATAAATGAAATAAATTTAGAGTCAAATCGAGAAAATACTTGGTATCAAGACTGTGGTGCCTCGAAACATGACATTTACAAAGGATTGGTTAATAAAATATGAAAAATTAGTTCATTATACAAAAGTGCTGATGTGCGATGCGACTAAATTAGTAGGAATGTAGTGGTATACATTGAATTAGAGGCATTTGATGGAGAACAGTGGTTATGACATAGTTCTAGAGAACGTTTTATATGTGCCAAGTATAAACTTTAATTTATTTTCTGTTACACAAGTTAGACAAGGGCTATCTGCAGAGTGCAAATGCAGACATCTGAGTTTTAAAAACTGCTGGCAATCTGGAAACAATAGACAGACACGAGAATCAGCTGTACAAAATGTTGTTTCATACAAAGTTGATAATAATTTCACGGCAAATGTGAATATGCAGACTTTATCATCTGATAACAAAAGTTTACTTGCAAATTATTCGTAGAAACGGAGGGAACTGCACATATTGCACCGGCTGAGGGCAGCCTCTGCAGACTCTACTCATTGTTGTGGGCCTAAAGCACCGCGTTGTACGCAAAAAGGCGAACTGCGCCTGTCGGCGACATCAAACATATCTGGTGTTCCGACACAAATCGACGGCTGACAGGGCGACGAATGGAAATGTGTGTTGTCGCTGGTTCACGTGAAGTAACACTGCCGTGGTATTCAACATTACTGTCCCTTTAAAGAAAAAGTAGAGACCACGATAAAGGTGCTCTCATGACGGGGTTAGTGTGAATGCATCATGTTCATATTCTAAATTCGATGATTTTTCCCCTTTCACTAGGAAACAAGACTCTTCGTTAAATAGTGACAAATTTCGAAGGCGATCATGGCGGGACCCCCGGCGGCCACGGTAGGGATGGCGGTTATTGCTGAAACAATCGGTTTTCGGTTATACAAGTTCTTTTCATCTCCAGCTTAACCGCACTGTAAAAACTGCTCAAGATAATCGGTTTTTTAAATAACCGGTTTTCGGTTTTTTATTGCTATTATTTCCAGTACAGTTCGACCGAAACATATTTTGCGGCCGAAACAGCAACCGTAATCGAATTTTCGCTAATTCTAGTATCGGCCGAAACCGAAATTTAGTTAAAATTTAGGTAAATTTACGTTATACGACAAATCACTAGTCTTTCCATATTTTGCAAGATCCCCTCCCAAAACTATGCTTTCTCGAGTATGTGTAAGCCTAGCCAGGAGTCCGTAGAAGATGATGATATACAAAGCATACAGATTTACTGGCCTAGTATTTCCATCCGGCAGTTGCGAATACTGAGCTAACCACTCCGTAAGTTGGACTTGTTCAAAATGTTTGTTAATCTTATGGGACTTAACTACGGGGTCATCAGTCCCTAAACTTACAAACTACTTATGAACTACTTACGAACTAGGACGGCACAAATATCCATGCCCGAGGGGGGATTCGAACCCCACGACCGTAGTGGCCGTGCTGACCGTGACTGGAGCGCCTCAGTCACCTCGGTCACCGCGGCCGGCAGTTGGACTTGTGAGCCAGCGCATACGAATATCTCGTAATATACACAATATAGTTACAGTCCACCCCCATGAACCACAGACATTGCCGAGGTGGGGTGGCTTGCGTGCCTCAACGATGCAGATAGCCGTACCGTAGGTGCAACCACAGCGGAGGGGTATCTGTGGAGAGAGAGGCCAGACAAACGTGTGGTTCCTGAAGAGGGGCAGCAGCCTTTTCAGTAGTTACAGGGGCAACAGTCTGGATGATTGACTGAGCTGGCCTTGTAACATCAGCTAATGTGGCTTTGCCACACAGTTACTGCGAACGGCTGAAAGCAAGGGGAAACTACAGCCGTTACCCTTCCCGAGGACATGCAGCTGTACTGTATGAACATATGATGATGGCATCCTCCCGGGTAAAATATTCCGTGGGTAAAATAGTCCCCCATTCGGATCTCCGGGCGGGGACTACTCAGGAGGATGTGATCATCAGGAAGACAATACTGCATTCTACGGATCGGAGCGTGGAATGTTAGATCCCTTAATCGGGTAGGAAAATTAGAAAATTTAAAAAGGGAAATGGATAGGTTGAAGTTAGATATAGTGGGGATTAGTGAAGTTCGGTGGCAGGATGAACAGGATTTCTGGTCAGGTGGGAACAGGATTATAAATACAAAATCAGTTGGGGGTATCACAGGAGTAGGGCTGATAATGAATAAGAAAATAGGAATGCGGGTAAACCACTATGAGCAGCACAGTGATCGCATTATCATTGTCAAGATAGATACGAAGCCAACACCGACAACAGTAGTACAGGTTTATATGCCAACTAGCTCTGCCGATGATGAGGAGATCGAAGAAATATATGAGGAGCTAAAGGAAATTATTCAGACAGTTAAGGGAGAGGAAAACTTAATTGTGATGGGAGACTGGAATTCGGTAGTAGGCAAAGGAAGAGAAGGAAAAATAATAGGTGAATATGGAGTGGGCAGGAGGAATGAAAGAGGAAGTCGCCTGGTAGAATTTCGCACGGAACATGATTTAATCGTAACCAACACGTGGTTTAAGAATCACAAAAGAAGGCTGTATACGTGGAAGAGCCAGGAGACACCGGAAGGTATCAGATAGATTTTATAATGGTAAGACATAGGTAGTGCTCCTCGGTTGCACAGTGGTAGAGTGCCGGACTACAAATCCAAAGGTCCCGGGTTTGGTCCCCGCCAGGTCCTAGGATTTTTATCTGTCACTTTCCACTTCTTTCACCTCTGGCAGTACTGTTCATGTGAAAAATACCGAGTAGCACCGTGGTTCGGAGCCCACGTTAAACTGTAGGTCCCCCTATAACTGGCTGGGTAAGTCAGTTCGAAGGTCGGAGGAAGGCAACGGCATACCACCTCCAAACAGGACCACGCCTAGTAAAGCACTGTGGTGTTCAAACCAATCTTCGGATTGTTGACTGGTTTACCTTTTTTTTAAGACATAGGTACCGGAACCAGGTTATAAACTGCAGGACATACCCAGGGGCAGATGTAGACTCTGACCATAACTGTAGGCTGAAGCTGAAAAAACTGCAGAAAGGTAGAAAATAAGGAGATGGGACTTAGATAAATTGAAGGAAAGTGAAGTTCTGGAGAATTTCAGAGGGAGATTTAGGCAACAATTGACAGAAACAGGGGGAAATAAAACAGTAGAAGAGGAATGGGTAGCATTGAGAGATGAAATAGTGAAGGCAGCAGAGGACAAAATAGATAGAAAGGCAAGACCTACAAAAAAATCCTTGGATATCACAGGAAATACTAAATTTAATTGATGAAAGGAGAAAATATAAAAATGCAGTAAATGAAACAGGCAAAATGGAGTACAGTCGACTAAGAAATGAGATTGACAGGAAGTGCAAAATGGCTAAGCAGGAGTGGCTAGAAGCCAAATGCAAATCTGTAGAAGAATGTATAAGAAGGGGAAAAGTAGATACCGCCTACAGGAAAATAAAAGAGACATTTGGGGACAAGAAAAGCAATTCTACGAATATCAAGAACTCAGATGGGAAACCAGTTCTCAGCAAAGAAGGGAAAGCTGAAAGGTGGAAAGAGTACATAGAGCAACTCTGCAAAGGAAATGAACTTAGAGACGATGTTGTAGGAAGGGAAGAGGAAGTAGATCAAGATGAAATAGGAGATACTATACTGAGAGATGAATTTGACAGAGCCTTGAAAGACCTAGGTCGGAACAAGGGCCCAGGAGTAGATGACATACCCTCAGAGCTACTAAAGTCTCTGGGAGAGCCAGCCATAACAAGACTATTTGAACTGGTGAGTAGGATGTACGAGACAGGCGAAATGCCCTCAGACTTTAAGAAAAATGTAATAATCCCCATTCCAAAGAAATCAGGCGCAGACAGGTGTGAAAATTACAGAACCATCAGTTTCATAAGTCATGGTTGCAAAATTTTAACACGAATTATCTACAGGAGAATGGAAAAGCTGGTAGAAGCTGACCTCGGGGAAGATCAGTTTGGATTCAGGAGGAACGTAGGAACCCGGGAGGCAATACTCACTTTACGTCTTATCTTAGAAGATAGATTAAGGAAAGGCAAACCTACATTTTTAGCTTTTGTAGATTTGGAGAAAGCGTTTGACAATGTTGACTGGAATACACTATTTCAAAAATCAAAATCGGTAAAGGAAAGCAAGGAAAAATTTGGAATATCGATTAAAGTTCAGGGGGAAGAAATAAAAACATTGCGTTTTGCTGATGATATTGTAATTCTGTCAGAGACAGCACAGGACCTGGAAGAGCAGTTGAATGGAATGGACAGCGTGTTGAAGAGAGCGTATAAAATGAACACGAACAAGAGCAAAACAAAAATAATGGAATGCGGTCTTAGAAAGTCAGGCGATGCTGAAGGAATTAGATTACGTAACGAAACAATGAAGGCGGTAGATGAGTTTTGTTACTTGGGTAGTAAAATAACATGCGATGGTCGCAGTACAGAGGATATAAAACGCAGAATGGCAATGGGAAGAAAAGCATTTTTGAAAAAGAGAAATTTGTTAACATCGAATATTAATTTAAGGGTAAGGAAGTCTTTTCTGAAGGCATTTGTGTGGAGTGTTGCCTTGTACGGGAGTGAAACATGGACCCTAAGCAATACGGACAGGAAAAGAATAGAGGCTTTTGAAATGTGGTGCTACAGAAGAATGCTGAAGATTAGGTGGGTAGATCGCATAACTAATGAAGAGGTACTGAACAGAATTGGTGAGAAAAGGAATTTTTGGCATACCCTGACTAAAAGAAGGGACAGATTGGTAGGACACATTCTTAGACATCGGGGAATCGTAAATTTAGCATTGGAGGGAAGTGTGTGGGGTAAAAATCGCAGAGGGAGACCAAGAGACGCGTATAGTAAGCAGATTCAAGTGGATGTGGGTTGCCGTTCTTATGAGGAGATGAAAAGGCTTGCTCAGGATGGGGTTGGGTGGAGAGCTGCATCAAACCAGTCTCCGGACTGAAGACCATAACAACAACATAGTTACAGTCAGTATATTTGTTGTCAGTGCAAATTTACGCAAATTGAACTAGGAAAGCTGTGTACCACATGATCAACGAATGTTCAAATGGGTGTGAGTTCTTATGAGACCTAACTGCTTAGGTCATCGTTCCCTAGACTTAAAAACAACTTAACCTAACTTAAATTAACTTTCGCTAAGGACAACATACACACCCATGGCCGGCCGCGGTGGCCGAGGAGACTGAGGCGCTTCAGTCACGGTCTGTACGGCCACTACGGTCGGGGGTTCGAATCCCCCTCTGGCATGGATATTTGTGCCGTCTTTAGTATAAGGTAGTTCATAAGTAGTTTTTAAGTTTAGCGACTGATGACCCCGTAGTTAAGTCCCATAAGCTTAACAAACATTTGAACATTTTGAACTCACCCATGATTGAGGGAGGAGGGAGGACTCGAACCTCCAAGTGGAGCAGCCTCAGACTGCACGGCTACCTCGCGAGGCACCACATGATCAATGTTACCTAAGCCCATATTGGTTATTAAAAAAGCCCCTCGCTTACAAGGAATCACATTAATAAAACTTCTTAGCATAACAATATGATAATACATTAAAAGTTATTATTCCAAGCTTACATAAAAGGCATATGAATCGAATTTACCTTCTCTTCCAAGAAACATTTTTGATGCTTACTCCTTAAATGATACAGCATGTTTGTAGTACCTCCACCTGTTTTCAGCTTTTTAAAGCAAATGGAGCATTGTACCTCACTGCTACCGTACTTCGTGAAGCTCTTCCACACTCGGGATGGTGCCATTTAAGACACAACCGATGTCTGGCGACGACAGCAAGGAATGCCGCATGACCAGACGGAGGCAAGTCTCGTACACTGCCGGTGCACGCGCGTCGTCTAATAGGCCACGCCACAAGGCAACAGGTGCATCGATGCCTCAATAGCTGCACCAGTCCTTAAGTTCTTATGCCAAACGTTTGTTGCGCGTTTCTGACTGCCGGGATTGTTCTTAAATTATCACTGATCGCTTTTCTTAGTTACTGCGATGACCTAATATTTCACAGCAGTGGAAATTTTAGGAATAGCCCTAAATATTAGCGTCTACTAGTTTTAATTTTTTAAAATTATTTACAAAAAACACATTTTGAACCATTACTACAGGAAGTAGTCGTACCGGTTTTTTACCCGGTTCTTGGCAATAACTAAAAAACCCGGTTACAACCGACACCAAATAAATACCGAAAAACCGGTTATTCAAAACTAAAATACCGGTATCGGTTTTAACCGGTCGGTTTTTCCCATCCCTAGGCCACGGTGGTTGCGATTGCATTAATCTCATAAACGTGCTGAGAACCTTCACTGGATCCTTTTATAGTCGACAGACTGCAGGCCTACTGAAGACGGTCTACATGAGCAGAATTTGAATGAAACGGTCAATACCTGCTAAATCTGAAGGATACTTTGGAGATGGGATTGGTGATTTTAATTTTCAGTTCATTACTTTCTAGGTCCACGAGGCCAAAAACTGGTGCAAATAGATGAAAAAAATTGTTGATAGCTCACAAATATTGTTGCAAATTTTGCATTACAAAATTACAAACAGGAAATGAAAGAAGATGTGAATTAATTTGATGCCTACAGCTGAAGTTGTTCAGCTGTCCTTTCATTTGCATCAGGCTTCCTACTGATAATCTCGGATGAAATGCCAACTGCCTCAGCAACTACTTTTTCTTCATTCAGAGTGATGTCATAATGTCTTCAAGTTAGTCACCGGCATTGCTACGTTGAGGGAAATTCCTTTGTTCTGTATAACGACATTTTTGTGATCAATAGACGTCGACATATTGCGCGAAAATGACATCAAGAGGCCCCAATTACTTCTTGAGATCCTAATCAATATTTTTTGCTGATGGAGTTAATACAACAGGAACATGTCTAAAACTTTGAATATCAGAGGATGTTGCTTCAAAATTTGGCGGAGTATTTGTAGCCTTTGATTGCAACAAGACTTAGACAAAGAGACAAGTTGTAACAGTTTCCAGTGACCAGTTCCAGTAGAGAAGAAAGAATAAAAACTCTCAACATTTCTAAAAAAGTATCACATCATAATTTAGTGAAAGTAATAATTACAAAATATCAGTTTAAGTTATGATAAAGGAAAGCGATCAGAACAACTGTATTTAACAGTGCAGTGAATTTTCTTCAGCAAATCTGTATTTTTCGACAACACGTAAAAACATTCTACACAAGTTTAGTAATAATTTACTTTAGTTACTAATATTGATTTCACAGTTTCTACGGCAAGCTGTGTTTTGTCACTTGTCCATATATTATTCATATGGAGAAAATACCCTTTCAGTAACAGCATTATTTCCGGAAAGGCAGAAGAGAACCTGCGCTAGCTTAAGCACATTTGATAATGGCACACAATTTTGTCTGAAATGATAAATAATATCAATCCATCTTTGAACTGGAAAAGTGGTGTCAGCATTCCATTCAATGATTCTCTCACTGGTATAGTTTGTGCGAGTATGATCAATGAAAACAGTTTGAAACGGTTTCGACAGTTTGTGATAAGTACCGTAACTCTAACGAACTTTTTGTCAAACAGTTTCCCATAATAACTAAAACTATTAACAAAGTAGACCGATACAGGTGAGATAAATTTCTAAATCGGGACATAATTGTTAAACTTCCTGGCAGATTAAAATTGTGTGCCGGAACTGGGACTCGAACCTGGGACCTTTGCCTTTCGCGGGCAAGCGCTCTACCACTGAGCTACCCCGACACGACTCACGATGCCGCCTCACAACTTTACTTCCGCCAGTACCTCGCCTCCTACTTTCCAAACTTCACAGAAGTTCTCCTGCGAAACTTGCAAGACTAGCACTCCTGGAAGAAAGGATATGGTGGAGACATGGCTTAGCCACAGCCTAGGGGATGTTTCCAGAATGAAACTTTCACTCTGCAGCGGAGTGTGCGCTGATATGAAACTTCCTGGCACATTAAAATTGCGTGCCGGAACCGGGACTCGAACCTGGGACCTTTGCCTTTCTCAGGCAAGCGCTCTACCACTGAGCTACCCCGACACGACTCACGATGCCGCCTCACAACTTTACTTCCGCCAGTACCTCGCCTCCTACTTTCCAATTTTCACAGAAGTTCTCCTGCGAAACTTGCAAGACTAGCACTCCTGGAAGAAAGGATACACAATTTTAATCTGCCAGGAAGTTTCATATCAGCGCACACTCCGCTGCAGAGTGAAAGTTTCATTCTGGAAACATCCCCTAGGCTGTGGCTAAGCCATGTCTCCACCATATCCTTTCTTCCAGGAGTGCTAGTCTTGCAAGTTTCGCAGGAGAACTTCTGTGAAGTTTGGAAAGTAGGAGGCGAGGTACTGGCGGAAGTAAAGTTGTGAGGCGGCATCGTGAGTCGTGTCGGGGTAGCTCAGTGGTAGAGCGCTTGCCCGCGAAAGGCAAAGGTCCCAGGTTCGAGTCCCGGTTCCGGCACACAATTTTAATCTGCCAGGAAGTTTCATATCAGCGCACACTCCGCTGCAGAGTGAAAGTTTCATTCTGGATAATTGTTAAAGCCGGGACAGATAGGTGTATCGAATTAAAAGTGAAGGTAAAGCAGTCAACAATCCGAAGATTGGTTTGAACACCACAGTGCTTTACTAGGCATGGTCCTGTTTGGAGGTGGTATGCCGTTGCCTTCCTCCGACCTTCGAACTGACTTACCCAGCCAGTTATAGGGGGACCTACAGTTTAACGTGGGTTCCGAACCACGGTGCTACTCGGTATTTTTCACATGAACAGTACTGCCAGAGATGAAAGAAGTGGAAAGTGACAGATAAAAATCCTACGATCTGGTGAGGATCGAACCCGCGACCTTTGGATTTGTAGTCTGGCACTCTACCACTGTGCAACCGAGGCATCGAATTACATTTGAAAAAATTTCTGGAAAGACACAAAAAAATTGTTCAAATGTTTGTAAATCTATCGGACCAAACTGCGTGGTCAGCAGTCCGTAGCTTACAAACTACTTAAACCTAGGTAAACTAACCTAAGGACAACATACACACTCATGCCCCAGGAAGGACTCGAACCTCCGACTGCGAGCAACCGCGCGCTCCGCAGCGAGGTGCTTTAGACCGCTCGGCTACTCCATCGCGGCACAAAAATTTTGACTGTCCCGAAAAATAGATACGTTAGTTAATACACACAAACAATACCAATCTATGACAATAACTTGAAAGACGACCGTCTGTCGTCTTCCATATATTTTTTTATAAAATTGTAATTTATTTGATGTCGCTAGATTAGCATTTCGTTAAAACTAGAACCCCACTCTTTTCGAGGCATGAGGAATAGCATTTTTATTTCATGTTTTAAAATATTAGTTTCTGAAATTGCTAGGATTTTGTTATTTTAATAATTTATTAGTGTGGTATAAATATCCAGGAAAAGATCGAATCCTCGTCAGCATTTATCGCGAATCTTTAATTCAGCTCAAAGTTCCTGATGATTGGGGAAAAGCGCAGGTAACTCCTGTTTATAAGAAAGGTAAAAGAACTGACCCACATAATTACAGGCCAACATCATTGTATCAGTTTCCTGTAGTGTTTTGGAGCATATCCTCAGCTTGAATATAGTAAATTTCAATGGGACGGAAAAGCTTCTTTCTATGAATCAGCACGGGTTTAGGAAACATCGTTCGTGTGAAACTCATGTTGCCCTTTTCTCACATGATATCTTGCAAGCCATGAATGAAGGGCAACAGGCAGATTATCAAAAAGGCGGTGCCATACCGCAGATTACTAACGAAGTTACTAGCATATGGAATAGCCGAATAGGTTCACAGATTTGTGACTGGCTGAAGGACTACCTAAAAGTAGTGGAACACAGTACGTTGTTCTCGACGGCTAGTGTTCATCAGAGACGCGTGTATCGTCAGGCGTGCCCAGGGGTATTTGATAGGACCGCTATTATTTTCTGTCTATGTAAATGATCTGATGGACAGAGTAACTTTTAATTTGCGGCTGTTTGCTGATGATGCTGTGGTGTATAGGAAGGTGTTGTCTTTAATTGTTTGTAATAGCATACAGGATGACGTAGACAAAATTTCTAGTTGGTGCGAAGAATGGCAGCTAGCTCTCAATGTAGAAAAATGTAAGGTGATGCGCACGAGTAGGAAAAACAATTCCATAATGTTCGAATACAGCATTGGTAGTAATCTTCTTGATGCAGTCGCGTGGTTCAAATATCTAGGGGTATCATTGCAGATGAAATGGAACGAACATGTAAGGGCATTTGTGAGTAAGGCGGACAACTGACTTCAGTTTATTGGGAGAATTTTGGGAAGATGTACTTCATCTATAAATGAGACCGCGTATTAATCGCTTTTACGACCACGTATTGAGTATTGCTCAAGTGTTTGGGACCCGCAGCGGACCACCTTAAAGGAAGACATGGAAGCAGTTAAGAGGGGAGCAGTTAGGCTCATTACTGGTAGGTTCGACCAATGCGCGTGTAACAGAAATGCTCCGGGAACTCAAATGAAAGTCGCTCTAGGAAAGATGACGTTCTTTTCGAGAAATTCTGTTGGGGAAATTTAGAGGGCCGTAGTGTAGAACGCTCTTCCTGCCGCCTACTTACATTTCGTGTAAAGATCAGAAAGACAAGAGAAATTAGGGATTGTACAGAGGCTTATAGACATTATTTTTCCCTCGTTCAATTTGAGATTGGAATAGGAAAGGAAATGCCCTCCGCCACGCACTTTACGGTTAATTGCGGAGTATATATATATATATGTATATGTAGATTTTATATCGAAAACGCTAAAAACCCGTCACTACAAGACTACAGGTTGAAAGACGACCGTCTGTCGTCTCCCATATAATTATTATGTAATTGTAATTTATTTGATGTCGCTAGATTAGCATTTTGTTAAAACTAGAACCCCACTCTTTTCAAGGCATGAGGAATAGCATTTTTTATTTGATGTTTTAAAATTTTAGTTTCTGAAATGTTGGTTAATATTGCTAGGATTTCGTTATTTTAATAATTTATTATTGTGGTTATGACTGTGGCAATAAGTACGGCTTCTCCGCTACGCCACTGTCCCTGTGAGAATGTATACTTGTTTTACTTTTAAGTGGATGTGCGACGATCTAATGGCTGTCTGAATGTGGGTGCAAATAGCTCGCTTTGCATGGTTCTCTCTGGCTCAGAGTCGATAGTTAGTCATTACCAACCCCTGCTGCTGATGCAACCAAAGAGGTTTCTACACCCTTTGGTTACAAGCCAGTCGACAAGCCGTCTCCAGGGCGAGTCTTACGATCTTCTCTCTGCACCACTGCTGGGTTTCCCAGTTTCCGGTAGCTTTTCCCGCCTCGTGGCCACTGGGAGTTTACTTTTGTCCTGGGATCATGGTGAGGTAAGGTTAATTCTTCTCTTGTGCCCGTGGAGATGGTAGCGATTCGTTGCCTAGCATGTTTAACTTAGACTCTTGAAGTTAGATTCTTTTTTTTTTTTTTTTTTTTTTTTTTTTTTAATATTCCTTCCGATTGTGCGCGGAAATGTGTTCTAGTTTTTCAATCCAGTGATTTCCAACAGATAAATGCGGTATATATGTTACTAGTTGTAGTTTGATAGCGGCCTGGTATATTCAAACCTTTTGTGATTATGTGGCGTATACAAACTCTGTGTAAATTCTTTCTAGCTTTGTGGGACCCGGTTTCTAACAGACTATATGTTCATTTTTGTACAGTGCATGTAAAGTTTTTCTTATCGTTTCCTTCCATGAGTGATATGTGTTCCACGTCGTCGGTTCTTAGAACAAAGCTTCCACTATTGTTTGTTCCATGCCCATCAGGCAAGTAACTATCTGTGTATCCTTCTGATTTCCGCTAACACTTCGCGATCTTCTCTCCCCGCCTATTTTCTAGTTTTCCTGTTTCTTCTCCGAACTTGTAGTATGCACTCAGTCTTTGTTAGTAATTCTCTCTGAGCCTTGTACAACCTCCTTCAACAGCTTGCTTATTAAATTCTAAATATTTCTATGGGACGCATGCCGTAGTTTTTATTTTTATTTTTCCGACTTTGTAATTGTTTCACTTTTCCGGGTTTTGAGACTGGACTTTTTCCGTCTCTGTGAACGCTCACAGTCGCATGTTCCTGCATTTCAGTATCTTCCTTATGAAATTCTAGGCAGTTCTAGGAGAATTTTCGGAAATTAAATTTATATATTTTTTCGGTTTTCGGAAATACGTGGGTCCGAACTCCGACTTCAGGGGTTTGCAGCCAGTCACCTGAATTCACGCCACTTCTCATAAAAACAGTGACTAGATAGTTTACTCACAGATTGCAACTTAAGAGTCCGCCGTGATTTTGTGTAATGAATTCGATTTTTAACCACTTCACCTCCAGTGCAGTGCGATCATGTAATGTATTCGTGTGTCACCGTTAGCGTGTGTGCCCGCGGTCTAATCTAAATGCAACTTAACTTTGCTATACTCACGCACCATCTCAAATTGGCCATGTCAGACCAGAGCCATCTTCGCAGTTTTATTGAATATTGTGTTGTGTGCTACCTCCGGGTTTGCTGAATTTCGCTTACGATAGCGGCACCTGCTTCTGCCACGTTTCAGCACGCTGATTTTGGTGAGTTTCGCCGTTGCATTGCGTGTGTGTGAGCGAGTGAGTATTGTTTGTAAATCTTGCCCCCAGTATCGTTAAGTGCTGTGTAATTTATGTTAATTTCAATGCTGGGCATCGTCAGTGTTAGTTCTGTAATTTGGATGATTTTTGTTGTATTAACAAAATTGGTTCCCCATTTTGCTTGCGTTCGACCTGAATAAACGAGTTAAGTTCAGTATAATTTTGACTTGCCTATAAATTGTAATTTTCGAGCACCTTCGCCCTTTTATTTAATATTGTTTTTCACCAGTGCTGAGAACAAGCTCAGATGAATTTTTTTCTATTTAAGTTCCGTTGCACCATAAATGTTTTTCTTAGCCACCTTTATGAAATAACTTTAATTGTGGTGGCTTGTTTATTAATGGCTGTGTGTAATTTCGTGTGAGCTGCTACGTTTATTGGCCACTGTGTAATTAACTTCCTGTTATTAGAGTAATTTGAACCTAGTCAGTTCTCAAGTCAGGGGACAAGGTTTTACAGCAGGGAGTAGCCGGTTTCTCACACGGACATTTTGCTAATTTTACTGCTAAAATTAAGTTTTTTTATATCACACTAAACTCTTATCTGGACACCTCCTACCAGAATTAGGCTTTTATTTCGTACAGTGGCCTACTTTTAAGGTATAGACATCTGTACCTTATACAGTGAAGCTGTGAGATATTCGCAATTGCGAAAAAATACTGATAAAATATTTCATCATACAGTAATTTAACAAATGCCTGAGCGAGGCGATGATGGTAACGGAGTAGGTTAACATTCTCCGTGGTGCGGGAATACAGTATAAGCTGCGAGTCCCAAGGGATGAATGTAGTTGACCCATATATTGGCAGTCAGTGTGGCATACAGAAGTTTGGGTCGGGCCTGGATTTCCAGCCCGACACAAATTTTCGTATGTCCGCGTTTGGTAGGACTTCTTTACCTTATATAGTGAAACTGTGAGATATTCGCAATTGCGAATAAATATTGATACAATCTTTAATAGTTTGACAAATCCATTTTCAGAAACAGTAAATTTGTCCAACAGGTTTGATGTTTTATTGGCCTGTCTCTAGCTACGTCTGTGGGTCTGTGGGATGATGTATACTCCGCAGTTCCCCGAGCTACATCTACATGGGCTCGTCTGGGAGCACAGGTTTGCTATACATAGCAGTACTTTCCTTTGCACTAGCTTTAAATATAAGGGTGTGGTCGAATGCATTGTAGTCAATGTTATCGTCTGTATTATGTTCTTTTGATGAACATTGTTATCTCTTCATGTTGACGGAATGCTGATAACCGATAGTGCATTTAACGAGTTAGATATGGTCTATCATTCAGTCACACTGGCGTGCTGAGACATAGAACTTGCACGATGTCAAAAGTTCTGCTTGGAGATCAGGACGAACGAGGGGACGACCAGGTACAGTTCCAGTGTTCGATATAATGATAATCAATACCGTACTCTTAGATTTGATCCCACATTACCAATGTCTGTAAATATACGACCTCTGTAACAAGTGGCCTTTCTCTGGCTGACCGCAGTTAGCACAATGCTGTGAGGAAGGTCAAATGCGACAGAGACTGAAGCTTTAGACAGTTATATACATTGACGATGGGGTCGCAAACCCTGAAGAATATTTTTTCTTACACTGGTAACGGCGGCAGAAGCCTACATTCATACAGGGTGAAGCGAAATTCGTGCATTTGGGCTTGCGGCTCGATTGCTCACACGTCAGCAATAAAAAATCTATTCATATTCACGGAATGTATGGCATTAACTGCGAATGGGTAAAGTTGAAAATATGTACGCAGCCGGGATTCGAAGCCGAAGCTGCTGTCGTGGCGGTTGCGCTGGTCCCTTCAACTTTATCCTGCCCACTAGAAATCAAACTCGTAGTTTTGGCCCACTTTAGGTTACGGTAATAACACTAAAAGTGGGGCTTTGCGATCTTTTTATGACAGCTCGAAATTTAAATGAAAATAACGGGTTAACCGTTCATCTGATACGAAAATTGAATAACCTAATTTGTAGAGGAGAAAATTTTCTACCACTTTGCTATCTTATGTTTTTTTCATATCTCGTATTGCTTCAGAGATATTTGCAAAATTAATGGCGATTTTGGGATGTCTGTCTGTCTGTCCGTAACGTTTTCCCTGTTTTCAAGACGAACCGTTGAACCGATCAGCATCAAATTTTACAGACATAATTGCAGGCCATCAGAGACCAGAACCTGCCTTTTTCAAATTTTTCGGACAAAAAATACGTTTGTGATAACAAAGAAAAAAAAAAAAAAAAAAAAAAGCCGTTAGTAATATAATTGTAATTGCAAACGAACCGTTCATCTGACACAAAAATTGAATACCCTAATTGGTAGAGGGGAAAATTCTCTACAACGTCGCTCTATTACGTTTTTTACATATCTTGCATCGTTGCAGAGATATTTGCAAAAATAACGGCGATTTGACGATGTCTGTCTGGCTGTAATGTGTTCCGCTCGAACCGTTCAACCGATCGGCACCAAATTTTACAGACATAATTGTTAGCTACCAGAGACCAGAACCTCGCTTTTTGAAATATTTCGGACAATAAATGCGTTAGTAATACCAAAAAAATCCGTTTGTAATGTAATTTTAATTGCAATTAAACCGTTCAACTGACGCGAAAATTGAATAAACGAATTTGTAGAGGAGAAAATTCTCTACAACTTATATTTTTTTCATATGTCGTATCGTTTGAGAGATATTTGCAAAAATAACGGAGTCTTGATACCCTCCATTGAATTAACGAAAACCAGCCGTTCGCAGATGTCACGTGACATCCCTCGCCCAGAACTCTCTGTGGCATACGCCATTTTGCGTTGCGTATTTGATAATTTTTCTTAATGTAACTTACACGTTGTCATTTCAAAGTAATAGCACACTGAAGAATTAACTAAAACACGTCGTTATTTGTGAGATAAATGATAATCTAGTGTCTACAAATTCCATATTAGCATCAGTCAACAAGGGCGATCAATAGTATGTGATTAAAGAACACAACTCCTAACTCTTAACCATGGCGTAGTGGGCAATGCGTTGGAGAATGACACTGAAGCTTGGTGGTTCGGAACCGCACACTACCCGAAATTTTGTTTTCCTAAAAGGGTTTCAGACACTCTTATTAATTAATTTTTTATTATTTAGATTATTATTTTGGTTCAAAATGTTTGCAAAAACTTATAAAACTACAAATCTAAAGTGGGCCGTAAAACACGTCAGTGCGATTTTTTGTAAACTGATTCCCGTAAGAATCTTCCGCACTGAAGAATGGACCATTGCTCGAAATCGGCATATTGTATAAGTTATATGTATGTTGCGTCTGTTCTATCGGACAGTTATCAGACAAGCTGATACTGGGTCAAAGGGAAATCCCTATTGGGAATAAGTAGGAGGGCTTATCAGTTCCGGCATACACTCTACAACCAAGGATGATCGAAAGAACAGACACCACATTATACAATATGCCGATTTCGGGGAACTGTCCTTTCTTCAGTGCGGAGGCACTCCTAGGCCCTTACTCTTACGAGAATCCGTTTACAAAAACTACGAGTTCGAGTTCTAGTGGCCAGGGTAAAGTTGAAAATTTGTATCTGATGGTAGGCGTACTTGAGTAATTCCGTGCAGGTATACTGATAGCTGTGTCTCCAGTGGGTTAGGGGTCAGCGCAATTGCCTAGAAAGCAGGAGACCTGGGTTCGAATTCCAGCTGGTTACACATTTTCAAGTTTACCCATTCGCAGTTAATGTAATACATTCCGTGAATAGGAATAGATAATAACTGTAGGCTCAAAAGACAGTACATACATATATAAAAAGAAATGTATGTCACAAAATTTTGCCCCGCACATATTTCCGACAGTAAATGGACGTCGGCGACTGAGATGGGTGTGTGTTCCATACGTCAGTGTGGTTTAGAATTACAAAGATACACCAACAAACTTCTAGGGGATGTAGAAGGTGTCTTAAGAAACAAAATGAGCATAGAACCTCATGCCAGGAAAGGCCATACAACAACGTTACGAGGAGTCCAAATTACAGGCGCCACACTGGCGTATGGAATACACATCCATATCAGTCTTCGATGTCCATTTACTGCCGGAAATATGCGCAGGACGAAATTTTGTGAGACTTGTTTTATTGCTGGCGAGTGAGGATTCACGCTGGCCGGCCTTTTGTTTATTCCACTCTCCTGTTAATCCACGTCATCTTCCGTCGCCTCTCTGCCCATCTCTTCCTCCCTCCTCTGTCGTCCCTTTCCTCCTCCTCATCTCTCTACTTCCGCCTTCTACTCCTCTCCCTCCCCACACTCACTAACCATCACGTTGTTTCTCTTTCCTTCCTCCGCTTTCTGTCTCTTCCTTTATTCTCTTCCTATCCAGCTACTCCTCCCCATCCCCCCTCTCCTTCTCCTCTGACCATATTCTTCTCCTCTCTCTATACATCTCCTCCTTCCCCTGTACATGCATAATCAAATTAGTTGTAACTGCTGTGCGCCTCGGTTGCACAGTGGTAGAGTGCCAGACTACAAATCCAAAGGGCGCGGGTCCTGGGATTTTTATCTGGCACTTTCCACTTCTTTCACCTCTGGCAGTATTGCTCATGTGAAAAATACCGAGTAGCACCGTGGTTCGGAACCCACGTTAAACTGTAGGTCCCCCTATAACTAGAGGTTCTGGAAAGAAGCACGGGTTAAGGAAGCATCGTTTGTGTGAAACTCAACTTGCCCTTTTCTCACATGACATCTTGCGAGCCATGGATGAAGGGCAACAGGCGGATTGTGTTTTTCTCGACTTCAAAAAGGCGTTCGACGCGGTGCCACACTGCAGACTGCTAACGAAGATACGAGCTTATGGAATAGGTTCACAGATTTGTGACTGGCTGGAAGACTTCAAATGTTCAAATGTTTGTATAGTCTATGGGACTTAACTACGGGGTCATCAGTCCCTAAACTTACAAACTACTTATGAACTACTTACGAACTAGGATGGCACAAATATCCATGCCCGAGGGGGGATTCGAACCCCCGACCATAGTGGCCGTGCAGACCGTAACTGGAGCGCCTTAGTCTCCTCGGCCACCGCGGCCGGCTGGAAGACTTCCTAAGTAATAGAACGCAGTACGTTGTTCTCGACGGCGAGTGTTCATCAGAGACGAGTGTATCGTCAGGCGTACCCCAGGGGAGTGTGATAGGACCGCTATTATTTTCTATCTATATAAATGATCTGATGGACAGACTAACTTGTAATTTGCGGTTGCTTGCTGATGATGCTGTAGTGTATGGTAGGGTATCGTCTTTAACTGACTGTAATAGCATACAGGATGACTTAGACAAAATTTCTAGTTGGTGTGAAGAATGGCAGCTAGCTTTCAATGTAGAAAAATGTAAGGTGATGTGCATGAGTAGGAAAAACAATCCTATAATGATCGAATACAGCATTAGTAGTGAGCTTCTTGATGCTGTCACGTCGTTCAAATATCTAGGAGTAACATTGCAGAGCGATACGAAATGGAACGAGCATGTAAGGACAGTTGTGAGTAAGGCGGACAGCCGACTTCGGTTTATTGGGAGAATTTTGGGAAGATGTACTTCACCTCTAAAGGAGACCGCGTATAAAACGCTTGTACGACCACGTCTAGAGTATTGCTCAAGTGTTTGGGACCCGCAGCAGATCAATTTAAAGGAAGATATAGAAGCAGTTCAGAGGCGAGCAGATATGTTTGTTACTGGCAGGTTCGACCAATGGGCGAGTGTCACGGAAATGCGCCGGCAACTCAATTGGGGATAGCTCGAGGAAAGACGACGTTCTTTTAGTTAATTTCTGTTGAGGAAATTTAGAGGGACGGAATTTGAAGCTGAGTGCAGTACGATCTTTCTGCCGCCTACTTATATTTCGCGTAGTGATCACAAAGACAAGATAAGAGAAATTAGGGCTCGTACGGAGGCATATATGCGTTCTTTTTTTCCTCGTTCTATTTGGGAGTGGAATAGGAAAGGAAATGCCTAGTAGTGGTACAGTGTACCTTCGACCACGCACCTTACGGTGGATTGCAGAGTATGTATGTAGAAGGATTATTAGAAAAATAATGGGTACAATAAAAACTACAAATGGTTGGAAAATAATATATAATGAGGAGATCTACCAAAATATAGAGAAAGTATCTGAAGATTAACCTTTTTCGGACCCCTCTGCCGAATGGATACAATAGACTAACAAAATAAATACTTCTATATTTCTGGAAGAAGAAATCGACAGTAGCATATATTGGAGAATGTAAGGAAAGGTCTAGAAAGAAACAACGTCAAACAACCAGAAATAGCAGAAAGAAACCGTTTTAAAAATTAAATACTATATTTGGAAGGCTTTCAAAACAGAAGAAATAAAAATTCAGGAACAACATGGACAAAAGAAAGGAAGGGAAGGGAAAAATGAGGGAATAGTGGAAAAACAGGGAACAACAACACAGGAAGAAGAGGAACTGAAGTTGTTAACGTTGTCCTAGTTGGTCAATACGATGGGGAAAAAATCTGCTAACTTTGATGGTGCTTGATGAGACGGTGGCGATGTTTACTGCCTCTGTTAATCATAGGTCAAGTACTTGGATCTCTCTACAAACTGGGTATCGTTGTTTTGTCTAGGTCACAGGTGGATATTGAACTTCATCTGTCTGACAGCCATAGATGTTCATATTTCGTTTCTTGCTAAAGTACAGGGGCCCTATTCTGTATCTTTCGTACCGTTCGGTTCGGTGTGTTTTTCTCGGTGGTGACGTCAATTTCGGTTCGGTAGCGAAAATGATTATTCTGTACGTTTCTGCGGCCTGCTACCGCCCGAAACGGCCACCGAAATTTCGAGCGCTGCGCCGAAAGCCGCTGAGGTTTCGGTGAGGCCGTTTGGTTCGTTTCGGTGGGCTTGGATTGCGAAGATAAATTACTATTTTAGCAATGCTGTGTCATTTTAAATTCCGATAATGTTACATCTGTTGTTTTTTAAGTAATAAGTAACTTTAAAACGTTAATTTTCAAGGTTGTCTACAAATATTATCAGAATATTACGTTAAAATTGCTAGCGTTCTAGAGTTTAATATAACGACATAGCACTTCTGTAAACTCTATTGCAATAAACTTTATCTTAAAATACGCGTCTCGGTAATGTCTTTAATGCGCCGTTTCATTTATCCTGCAAACTATAATATTACGGAAGTGTAAATACGAAATCCATCAAATACGGCGTCACCTTCGTTTTCGCCGTTCGCAAAGCTGTCGCGTCGTATTTGGCAAATTTTCGTATTTGTATGTGAGAATTACTCAAATATGCACTCCATATACTCCACCACACTGAAAATCTTCATAAAATGAGCCATTTTCACCGCAATCTTAAGACCTGTTGTGCCAACAAGCACGTTACCGATGTATCTGAACGGTACTTAGTAGTGTTTTAGCGCAGTTTTCCGTACAAACTGAGTATTTATTACTTACAGAAAACACTTTTACAACGTTTAAGTTAAAATGGAAAGGAAGTTTGTGAAGTTAGATAGTGGAAATCATACAAATTAACAGCAGTATAAATAACCGATAATCATTCCACAAAGAAGTCAATGGAAACAAAGACAGGCCTCTCTGGTAGACGCTTCGGTCTCGCGGTTAAGGCGACAACCTCCAACCCTAAGTGTTTTAGTTTCGAATCCTTCCTGGTCCAAAATATTTTTTCACCAGTCATCTTGTTTGAAACACTTTTCTAGTGGTGTAAGAGAAGCATGATATGCAATATTCTTTAGCATGTACATGTAACAGCGAGCGCCAGCAGTAGTTTCTTATAAATCGGGGTTCACTCTTTTTATAAAACAAAAGATGAAATTTCTGTGAGTGAAACAAACGTAGACTTTTATTTTTATTCATTTACTTTTTTAGTCTCGTTTCAAATAATTCCATGTGTGACTACTCTCAATGCTTGAAACGCAGTTTGAAACAAAAAAAAGTTTTCAGCCTTCATGTTGACGATCACATAATCTTCAATACGAAGGCTGAAAATTTTTGTTTCAAACTATTTTTTAAGCACTGATGAGAGTCTGACAGCGACCAAAATCAAATTTTGCGACAGTAAAGAAATATTTGCGACTGCTCTTCATCATCCGTATATGTTAATAGCCACTGAGCAGTTGGATTCAAGATGAAATCAAACTTGACGTTTCAGGTTTTGTCCAGTTAACTGCAGAAACCACCCCCATGAACCACAGACATTGCCGAGGTGGGGTGGCTTGCGTGCCTCAACGATGCAGATAGCCGTACCGTAGGTGCAACCACAGCGGAGGGGTATCTGTGGAGAGGCCAGACAAACGTGTGGTTCCTGAAGAGGGGCAGCAGCCTTTTCAGTAGTTACAGGGGCAACAGTCTGGATGATTGACTGAGCTGGCCTTGTAACATCAGCTAATGTGGCTTTGCCACACAGCTACTGCGAACGGCTGAAAGCAAGGGGAAACTACAGCCGTTACTTTTCCCGAGGACATGCAGCTCTACTGTATGAACATATGATGATGCCATCCTCTCGGGTAAAATATTCCGGAGGTAAAATAGTCCCCCATTCGGATCTCCGGGCGGGGACTACCCAGGAGGATGTGATCATCAGGAAAGACAATACTGGCATTCTACGGGTCGGAGCGTGGAATGTTAGATCCCTTAATCGAGTAGGAAAATTAGAAAATTTAAAAAGGGAAATGGGTAGGTTGAAGTTAGATATAGTGGGGATTAGTGAAGTTCGGTGGCAGGATGAACAGGATTTCTGGTCAGGTGAGTACAGGATTATAAATACAAAATCAGTTGGGGGTATCACAGGAGTAGGACTGATAATGAATAAGAAAATAGGAATGCGGGTAAACTACTATGAGCAGCACAGTGATCGCATTATAATTGTCAAGATAGATACGAAGCCAACACCGACAACAGTAGTACAGGTTTATATGCCAACTAGCTCTGCCGACGATGAGGAGATCGAAGAAATATATGAGGAGCTAAAGGAAATTATTCAGACAGTTAAGGGAGAGGAAAACTTAATTGTGATGGGAGACTGGAATTCGGTAGTAGGAAAAGGAAGAGAAGGAAAAATAATAGGTGAATATGGACTGGGCAGGAGGAATGAAAGAGGAAATCGCCTGGTAGAATTTTGCACGGAACATGATTTAATCGTAACAAACACGTGGTTTAAGAATCACAAAAGAAGGTTGTATACGTGGAAGAGACCAGGAGACACCGGAAGGTATCAGATAGATTTTATAATGGTACGACATAGGTACCGGAACCAGGTTATAAACTGCAGGACATACCCAGGGGCAGATATAGACTCTGACCATAACTTGTTAGTCATGAACTGTAGGCTGAAGCTGAAAAAACTGCAGAAAGGTAGGAAAATAAGGAGATGGGACTTAGATAGATTGAAGGAAAGTGAAGTTCTGGAGAATTTCAGAGGGAGATTTAGGCAACAATTGACAGAAACAGGGGGAAATAAAACAGTAGAAGAGGAATGGGTAGCATTGAGAGATGAAATAATGAAGGCAGCGGAGGACAAAATAGGTAGAAAGGCAAGACCTACAAAAAATCCATGGATATCACAGGAAATACTACAGTTAATTGATGAAAGGAGAAAATATAAAAATGCAGTAAATGAAACAGGCAAAATGGAGTACAGACGACTAAAAAATGAGATTGACAGGAAGTGCAAAACGGCTAAGCAGGATTGGCTAGAAGCCAAATGTAAATCTGTAGAAGAATGTATAGCAAGGGGAAAAGTAGATACCGCCTACAGGAAAATAAAAGAAACATTTGGAGATAAGAAAAACAGCTCTACGAATATAAAGAACTCAGATGGGAAACCAGTTCTCAGCAATGAAGGGAAAGCTGAAAGGTGGAAAGAGTACATAGAGCAGCTCTACAAAGGAAATGAACTTAGAGACGATGTTGTAGGAACGGAAGAGGAAGTCGATCAAGATGAAATAGGAGATACTATACTGAGAGATGAATTTGACAGAGCATTGAAAGACCTAGGTCGGAACAAGGCCCCAGGAGTAGATGACATACCCTCAGAGCTACTAAAGTATCTGGGAGAGCCAGCCATGACAAGACTATTTGATCTGGTGTGTAGGATGTATGAGACCGGCGAAATGCCCTCAGACTTTAAGAAAAATGTAATAATCCCCATTCCAAAGAAATCAGGCGCAGACAGGTGTGAAAATTACAGAACCATCAGTTTGATAAGTCATGGTTGCAAAATTTTAACACGAATTATCTACAGGAGAATGGAAAAGCTGGTAGAAGCTGATCTCGGGGAAGATCAGTTTGGATTCAGGAGGAACATAGGTACCCGGTAGGCAATACTCACATTGCGTCTTATCTTAGAAGATAGATTAAGAAAAGGCAAACCTACATTTTTGGCTTTTGTAGATTTGGAGAAAGCATTTGACAATGTTGACTGGAATACACTCTTTCAAATTCTGAAGTCAGCAGGGATAAAATACAGGGAAAGGAGAGTTATTTACAACTTGTACAAAAGCCAGACCGCAGTTATTAGACTCGAAGGACATGAAAGGGAAGCATCTGTTGGGAAGGGAGTAAGACAGGGTTGTAGCCTTTCTCCAATGTTATTCAATTTGTACATCGAGCAGGCGGTGAAGGAAAGCAAGGAAAAATTTGGAATAGGGATTAAAGTTCAGGGGGAAGAAATAAAAACATTGCGTTTTGCTGATGACATTGTAATTCTGTCAGAGACAGCAAAGGACCTGGAAGAGCAGTTGAACGGAATGGACAGCGTGTTGAAGAGAGCGTATAAAATGAACATTAACAAGAGCAAAACAAAAATAATGGAATGCGGTCTTAGAAAATCAGGCGATGCGGAAGGAATTAGATTAGGTAACGAAACAATGAAGGTGGTAGATGAGTTTTGTTACTTGGGTAGTAAAATAACATGCGATGGTCGCAGTACAGAGGACATAAAATGCAGAATGGCAATGGGAAGAAAAGCATTTTTGAAAAAGAGAAATTTGCTAACATCGAATATTAATCTAAGGGTAAGGAAGTCTTTTCTGAAGGCATTTGTGTGGAGTGTTGCCTTGTACGGGAGTGAAACATGGACGATAAGCAGTGCGGACAGGAAGAGAATAGAGGCTTTTGAAATGTGGTGCTACAGAAGAATGCTGAAGATTAGGTGGGTAGATCGCATAACTAATGAAGAGGTACTAAACAGAATTGGTGAGAAAAGGAATTTTTGGCATACCCTGACTAAAAGAAGGAATCGCTTGGTAGGACACATTCTTAGACATCGGGGAATCGTAAATTTAGCATTGGAGGGAAGTGTGTGGGGTAAAAATCGCAGAGGGAGACCAAGAGACGCGTATAGTAAGCAGATTCAAGTGGATGTGGGTTGCCGTTCTTATGAGGAGATGAAAAGGCTTGCTCAGGATAGAGTAGGGTGGAGAGCTGCATCAAACCAGTCTCCGGACTGAAGACCATAACAACTGCAGAAAATACTAAAACTGGTTATGAGTGAATCTAAAGAAATTCCTTTAACTTTCCCGCATCGGCAAACAACTGTTTTGTTATTAAAATATTGTACGCTCTTTCTTCAGCACAAAAACATTGACTAATTTGCGCTTCTAAGAGCTGTCTCCACTAATATGTAATCCTTTTCCTTTCACGCAACTTCCATGTACTTCTGTAGTGCCAAAATAAGAAATTTTTCACTGCTAGCACTGCGCTCTCTCTGCTGCTAACGTCGCGTCTTCCCTCCCAGCTCGTTGAACTCGCGCCGCGCCAATGAACCGCACAATTCTGCTCTCGTCTAGGAAAAACGGTAGCACCTAACGCCTTCCAACAAACGGCAAAAATAAATTCAAGCCTTTCCGAAACTTTTTGTCGCTTACACCCCCACAAAAAAATGTAAAGGGAAAAAGTTTGTCGCTTACTACTTTTTGGACGTTGGTTTGGTAAAAGTTCTGCGTCAGGCGTGGGATTTTAATTTATTACTTCACTACCACTGAATATTGGCCGGGAAGTTTGCAGACATCGACAACATATAGCACTGAAGGCAATTATAAAATTATTTTGCTGTGCGACGCTTAGTTTAGGAGATACGGTGTGATAAACATAGAGTAGTGTGAATAAACAACTTTTCATAAAAGTTTAAATATTCTCATTTTTCAGTGACAAAAAGTGTTTATTAAATTTAAAAAAATTCTCAGTAGGTAGTTCTCGGAACACACTGTCGTGTTATGTCACCAGATTATGAAATACACGACTATCATTTTTTACATTTTTTGGGCTGTCTCTCACGGTAGGAAACGCAGCGAACGCCGGCCACGGCTGCCGTTCCCGCTGCTCACCAGCAGTGCGCATGCGCGGAGAAGCAGTCAGGCACTTCTGATTGGCTGATGCGAGCGGATCTGGCAACAGCGCCACCGTGAGCTACGGTGTCCAGAAAGGCGTACCGCAACGCCACCGAAAGGCATACAGAATGAACTAACGGAGCTGCTTCGATAACTCGACCCCTCGGTGCGCTCTCTGACCGAACCGAACTCTGGGGCGCCGAAAAGATATAGAATAGGGCCCCAGGGTGAGCACAATGTCTTGCCCTGATTATAAAAATTTATAATAGACTAATCATTTTACATCATAACTGGCGTTTGACGCTGTTACATAGGTTAGTGTTAATAATTATTGTGACCAATAGATGACGCTAATGCTCCACAACACCGACGCTGTCTGTTAGCAATGTTAGTTGTTGGCGGAATGGCGTCGAACTAGGAAAAAGCGCAATGTTTGCTTTGCTTTCACGAAACGAAATCGTCCATCACTGTTCAGAGTAAATTTCGGGCTTCTTATGGCCGCAGCACTCCTGACGTTAAATCAGTAAAGCGATGGAATGCTAAGTTTAACGAAACAGGCAGGTTTGAAGATCATTCTCGAAGTGGCAGGCCTCGTGTGATGCAACTGTTGATCGTTTTCGGCAATCGTTCCAAAGGAGTCCGTCTAAAATCTAAATCAACTCGCCAAGCATCACTTCAAATACCGCAAGCAAGTGTGGTGAAGATTCTTCTTGTAAGGCTTAGAGGTTGCGTGCTTACAAAGTCCAAATCGTGCAGGCCTTGCAACCGATTGATTTGCTGACACGTGCAGAAATCGAAACTCAGATTCTCAACAGGATTGATGGAGCTTACGGATTACATAACTTGCATATGCTTTACCGATGAATCTACCTTTTATGTCAGGGGAATAATAAGTAGGCATAATGTCCGTATTGGGATTAGAGACTTCACATGCTAGTGTCCAGTTACAGCGAAACAGCGAAAAAGTGAATGTTTGGTGGGGCCTCATGCATAACAAAGTTTTTGGACCGATTTTCTTCGCGAACAAATCCATTACCGCTAACATTTAGAACGCCCCCTCACCCCACTGGGCTTTGATAGTGCATGATTTCCTGGATGAAACATTTCCGGATCAGTGGATTGAAAGGGATGGTCCAACACCCTAGCCACCCCGCTCTCCAGACATTACACCCCTTGACTTTTTTTTCTGGGGCTATATAAGAACAGAGTCTTAGTCACACCAGTTGCCGACTTCAACGAACTGAAGGCTACGATACAAGCTGGTATGGGTACTGTGATAGAACACCTGTTACAAAACAACTGGCGGGAACTGGAATACCGCTTAGACATTCTCCGAGCTACCAAGGGAGCCCACGTTGAGGTTTACTAACGTAAGTGGTCTTAAAAAGCTAGTAACACTAACCTACGTAACGGCATCAAATGTAAATTATTATGGAAACTGTTATTATGTTACAAATTTTTATAATCAGAGCAAGACTTTGTGCTCACCCAGTATAACATGGCTGCGAAATGTTACTAGAAAATGAAAAGAAAGTACGTTTCCATTCCGCACTCATTCCAATCGATAACATTGCAATATTTATAGCAGCAGACTAGACGAATTGTTAACTTAAAATGTCATTCTCTGACATATTTATTGCTGCGGGCCCGAAAGAAAAGAAAATTCATTTTTATTGTTATTGATCTTATTATTCCGCGCTACTAAAACAGTTTGCGGTAAACCTTGAAGGTAATTATTAAATCGGTATTATTGGTCGTGGTATCTTACTTACTAGGCACGCAATCTATGAAACTATTGCATGTTGATTCTGAAGAGCGCATTGTAAAATTTGTGCATTTTCCTGATCACATTAACTTTACAATTGCCGTTTCAGCTGAGTGCGCTGAGAAGTGAAGTATTTTGATATTGGTTGTTACGAATTATGCATGGGCAGTATCTTCTTCTTTGAGTAGGTCTGTCCTCAGACATGTTTCAGCTGGACGTCCTCCACTTCGCTCTGTTCTGGGCATCCTCCTTCATTTGCCTGTATTCCTTCCTTTCTTCAGGTCAGTCAGCATTGCAAATCTTCTCCTTCCTCTACCTCTTCTTGCTTTTACTATTCCTTCTATTGTTCTTAGCAGCAGACAATTCCTACGTAATATGTACCCCAATCAAGATGTTTTCCTCTTCTGGATTGTCCTAATGAAGGTCCTTTCCTCTCCTACCCTGCGCAACACCTCATTTTTCATTCTGTCGGTCCACTTCACTTTTTCCACTCTTCTCCATAGCCACATTTCAAAACTTTCTAAATATTTTTGTTCCTTCTGTCTGATTGTCCACTTTCAGATCCATATGACACCACGCTCCACACAAAACATTTGGCGAACCTCTCCCTTAGAGTAATGGGAATACTTTTGGTTGTTAGCAAATCTTTTAGTTTCCTGAGAGCTTTCTCTCTCATAGAGATTCTTTGCCTTACTTCCTCTGTGCAACTTCCACTGGATGTCATTATGCTTCCCAAATATTGAAACGATTGCACCTGTTCCAATACTCTTCCCTCTAATGATATTTTGATTGTGTCGTCTTCTTTACCAATTTTCATGACTTTGGTCTTATAAATGTTTAATCGCATTCCAAAATCTTTAGCCACGCTTACAATATTTTCCATCATTTCCTGGAGAGATTCTTCTGTTTCTGCTAATACTATCATATCATCTGCATATTTTATAGTTTTTATTTTTTCTCCTCCCACTACAAGTCCTTTTGCTTCTTCTAAGGCCTCATCAATTAGCTTTTCAGCATATATATTGAAAAGTGCTGGTGTCATACAACAACCCTGTCTCACACCTCTTACGATACTGACTTCTTCAGATTCATTTTCTTCTACTAGAACTACCACTTTCTGTCCAACATAAAGTTGTTTTATTAATCTTCAATCTTTCTAATTTATACCAGCATCTCTCAAAATCTTCAACAGCGTACTTCAGTTAACTCTGTCAAACGCCTTTTCCCAGTCAACAAAACAGACACATATTCCACTATTCACTTCTAAAAATCTCTCTGTCAACATCCTAAGGCGCACAATTTCATCTGTGGTTCCTCTTCCTTTTCTAAATCCGAACTAATCTTCTCCTATATGCTCCTCTATTTTCCTGTCTATTCTTCTTAGCACTAGTCTGGTCACAGCTTTCATAACACTACATATAAAACTAATTATCCTAAAATCTTTACATTGTTTGGCATTACATTTCTTTGGTAATGGAACCATTATAGTTTTTAAGCGTTCTTTAGGCCAGATATCTGTGTCATATATTTTGTTGACAGATTTGTAAGTCTGATTATAGCACCATTCCCTAATGAGCAGTATGACTACGCTCAATTGAAAAATAACATGGTTCCTGAACTGAACTCCGTGTATTATTGATTGAAATTGTAATGATACACTGACATCATTGATGACGTATAATTCATCACTGAGAGTGTTGATATGTCGTTCCTTTATGGCAGTGTCACTTATGGCAGACTGCAACTTATGGTTGGTAATGAAAGAATCACTGGGTTACTAGTAATGGGTAGATGTTGCTCTGACCATAACGCCCTTGAATGATCCCACCTCCTCTACTCAAAACGGCCTCCTGGGGAAAATCCACCCCCATACATCCTGCCCTGGACAGTGGCATTCCTTCCCCAACAAAGGAAACACTACACTGCACTCAACTCTCTCCGCACTTGAGGATAACTGACAGTTGACATGACAGCTGCTGCCACCCCCAACCCCAGCCCCTTATCCATTCACTTGGGGAAACACTGTTGCCAACACATCCATTCACTTGAGGGCTGCTGCCGCCACATCCGCCCCTTGACATCACCATCTTGATTATGCAAACGATGGGGGCAATAAAAAAATACCCCACCCCTTTTCTGGCGGGAATTTCTCATCTAATTACATAATAAATGATTATGATGCAACTCCAAATGAGCATAGTTTGTGACATCACAATGACTGCTACCGCATAAACATTCAACATCTTTCTGTTCGAGATAAATCATAATATTTGTATACAGGATACGTTCCAAAACCCTGTTGCAAATTGACATCAATGAAATAGGGCTGTAGTTTAGTGGGTTATTCTTACTGCCTTCATTGAAAGTAGGTGTGACCTATGCAACTTACCAATCTTCTGGAACAGATCCGTCTTCGAGAGAGCGATTGTATATGGCTCTTCAGTAAGGAGCTATCGCTTCAGCATAATCCGATAGAAATCTAATGGGCATACCGTCTGGACCAGAAGAGTTGTTCTTGTTAAGTGATTTAAGTTGCTTCACTACTTCGAGGATATCTACTTCAACGTTACTCATTATAGACTTCGTTTGTTATTCCAAGTCTGGAATATTGGTTTCGTCTTCTTCGGTGAATGAGTTTCTAAAAGCTGTGTTTAGTAACTCTGCTTTAGTTGCGCTATCATCGGCAGGATCGCCATTACTATCATGTAGTGAGGGTATTGTTTGTATTTTGCCCTTAGTACATTTAACATATGACCAAAATCTCTTACGGTTTTCAGTCAAATTTCGAGAAAGAGTTTTGTTATGAAAAATAATGAAATCCTCGCTAAATTTCAAGCTTCTGTGTAGTATCGCCAATCCTGGGGATTTTGTGTTCGTTTAAATTTAGCATGCCTTTTCCGTTGAGTTGGTTTACGTTCTAGGAGGCGATTCAATTATGATATTGTAGAAAGATGTAAAGAAGCCAAGGTCGCTGATCATCAATTTTTATTTACGATACCCGGTTTTGCTGAACTATGTCAGCATCATCTGGTCAAATAAAATATTTTACAAGGCCATATTCTTGTAATGTCAGTCAGTTGTTATATAACAATTTACAGTGCATAGGTGGTTATATAACAAGGGAGGGGGGAGGGGGTCGGTGCCACTCGCAGAGGTGCGCTACGTTGTCTCATTGGACGCCGAGCGGGCGGGAGGGGGGGGGGGAACATCGACGCGCCGAGCGGTGGAGGGGGGTGTCTGTATTGAATAATTTCACACAATCCGCAATACAAAATAAAATGTAATTTTCATTAGAAAATTATTCACATTCTATTTTGATTTCCAGATTACAGAAATCGTAGCATTGAAATGAATATAAGCAATATAATTAGTCAATTAGCAGATTTGAACATGGAGCCTTTCGTTTAACAACCTGAAACTCTTATTCAGTATACCAACAGAACACAGTGAAGCAAGAGACTATAAAATGTATTCATATTGCATGTTATGTTCACGTTTATTGAAACAAAATTTATGTTACCGATTGTATCATGGAACAGCAAACATATAAAGACTCACCCTGTTTACATGGGCTCCCAAAACCGAATTTAGTAAACCGATTTCCCAATTCCGCTTTTGGTTGGTCATAAACACCGCAAAATCGATTCTGGAAATCCACTTATCTAAAGCGGTTTTCCAGTTCCACAATCTATTTTCGTCCCCATGTAAACGCAACCGTTTTTGAAGCGTTCTTGCCTAGTCAGATTGTGTTTTTTTTGTTAAGAATTTTCGGCACATATGGACAAAATAATATATTCTAATGTGAAATGAAAGTATGAACATTAGAGTGAGCATGATCTGTGTATATAAGTAAAGAAAAATAGAGATTGTGCTGACTAAAGCAGGAACTGAATCAGCTGTTTTCAGCCGCCAGCTTAAGTAGGTTAGAAATTCCGATTCAGGCTCTCCCACGTAAACACGACAGCGAAAAACGGTTTTCGAAAATCGGTTTTCGTCTTCCGGAAGATGTGTTACATGTAAACACAGTGAATGTGTAACGAGTACGGCAATAACTGATGTACGCTGCAGTTATTATTTCATCGTGAACTCGTTATGCCTGGCATCGAGTGGCCGCACTGCTTACTTCTGGCGACTAACATCTGCACTGCGACCTTCGCGACCCAAGGAAGCTCAGGATTTAAAGTCCAGTCCTTTGTTAGCTAAACACACGAAGGCAAACACCATGCTAGGTTTGCTCTGACCGTCACAGGCACGCCTAGCCCCAAATCCTCAAACAAAACTTGCATACAAAAGCGTGGCGAGATGGCTAGTCCTGCCACCGCTGCCGACAATGTCGCCGCCGATGCCGACGCAGAAGTTGACGCTGCCCCTCCCAGTGTCGACGCGACCTCTGCCATCACTGATGCTGCCGCTGCCGGCGACGATGATCATGACGCCGTCAATGCTGCCGCAACAGTTGACACTGCACCTGCCAATGCCGACTCTACCTCTGCCATCGTCAATGATGCCGCGCCCGACGACAATGACAATGACGCCACCAATGCCGACGCAGCAGTTGACGTTGACCCTGCCAACGCCGACTCTACCTCTGCCATCGCCGATGCTCCCGCTGCCGACTACGATGACCACGATGCTGCCGATGCCGACGCAGCAGTTGACGCTGCCCCTGCCAATGCTGATGCTACCTCTGTCAGCGCCGATGCTGCCGCCGCCGACGACAATGACGCCGCTGATGCCGACGCAGCAGTTGATGCTGCCACTGCCAGCGCCGACGCTATCCCCGCCATCGCCGATGCTGCCCGCACCGACACAGTAAGTTGAACATTGCTGCCACCTTCTCGATCTTCACCAAAGAGGAGTCACAACATGTTGCCATTTTCGGATCTGACACAGGGATTTCAACACCGCTGGTTGCAGATTCACAAAACAAGGCGAGTACCACTTCATAAGCTACTGTTGCCAGCAATGATTTAATGTCGGCTATTAGATGCAAAATTCGCTGTGCAGTGAGTGGAGTATGAAAAATTAAATTCAAGGTTAGATCTGCATTTTAAAGACCTGGAAGCTGCTACTAAGATATTCACAGTAGCCCTTCAGGTTCACTGGGAGGAAGTTTCAAAGTAACTAGAATCTTAAACTGTAGGATTAAAGGCACCAGGATGAGGTTATTGACCAAGTTCTCTAGGAAAACAAGGGGTCATTTGATGAAGTTGTACATTGTTGTGAGAGCAGAAGAACAAGTAGTTTCGATTGCACAACAAATAAACAAGACACAAACGAATGTAGAGTCGCTAAGTGATGAGAGGGTGACAGAGACAGGCACTGTGATGTTGGGTCACAGTGAAATGCATTTTGAAATAGAGACAAGGATTATCATCAATGACAAGGAATTTGCAGAACTAAATACTGAAATAGCTGAAAATTACGGCAGCAGCACATTATGAAGTTTTGGAGATGATTTAGTTCGTAAATTTGAAGATGATTCAGTGAATAAAATGTTGAGCACAATGACAAACTGGCAAATTTCTCAATTTGTTGCGACTTCATCTGCAAAGACTAGTCTACATACAGGTTTGCCTGTTGGTGAGACCATTACCATTACCAAAGGCGAAGAGGGAACGAAGCTCAGTATTTTAAATGAAAACATTTCGGTACAGGCTTTACCATGACTGTTGTTTGAAATTGATTGAAACACAAGGTATTACTTTGTTTTATTGTACCCACTACGCGTTTTGAGGTTTAAACCCCCATCATCAGGTGAAATAACATTAAGCTGTGTAGATGTATGTTACGATGACCTGTTGCACTCTCTACAACAGAAAATACAAAACACAAATCAGAATGTAAAATTGTTCAATTGAAGTTAAAAGTAAACAATTAAAATATGATACCTCCATTGGTAACAGGTTCCTTACATTGTGTTAACCTCACTTATGTGATTTACAATCATACAATAATTACCACAACCATAGCTTAGCTAAAGATCATTCTGAGAACCCGAAAAAATTCTGGTCCTATGTAAAATGATAAGCGGGTCAAAGGCCACTCGTTGATCATTCCAGGATAGTAATTAAGGAAAACAATCGGAAACCTGAAGTTCTAAATTTAACCTTTAAGAAATATTTCACGCTGGAGGACCGTACTAACTTACCATCATTTGATGAACACACTAATTCCCAAATGGAGCACATAGTAGAGCACCGATGTAGAGAAATAGCTGAGAAAGCTCAATACAAAAAAGTCACCTGGTCCGGATGGAATACCAGTTCGATTTTACAAAGAGTATTCTGCAGCATTGACCCCTAATGTAGCTTGCATTTACCGCGAATCTTTAATTCAATGAAAAGTTCCTAGTGATTGGGAAAAATCGCAGGTGACTCCCGTTTATAGAAAAGGTAAAAGAACTGTCCCACATAATTACAGGCCAATATCGATGATATTGGTTTCCTGTAGAATTTTGGAGCATGTTCTCAGTTCGAATATAGTAAATTTTCTTGAGACGGATAAGCTTATTTTTACGAATCAGCACAGATTTAGGAAAAATCATTCATGTGAAAATCATCTTGCCCTTTTCTCACATGGCATCTTGCGAGCCATGGATGAAGGACAGCAGGCAGATTGTATTTTCCTCGATTTGAAAAAGGTATTTGACAAGGTGCCACACTGCAGACTGCTAACAAAGATACGAGCATATGGAATAGGTTCATATGTTTGTGACTGGCTGGAAGACTTACTAAGTAAAAGAACATAGTATGTTGTTCTCGACGGCGAGTGTTCATCAGAGACGAGTGTATCGTCAGGCATGCCCCAGGGGAGTGTGATATAACCGCTATTATTTTCTATCTATATAAATGATCTGATGGACAGAGTAACTTGTAATTTGCGGCTGTTTGCTGAATAAGCTGTGGTGTATGGGAGGGAGTCGTCATTAATTCAATGTAATATCATACCGAATTACTTAGACGAAATTTCTAGTTGGTGTGAAAAAATGGCAGCTAGATCTAAATGTAGAAAAATTTAAGTTGATGCACATGATTAGGAAAAACTATCCCATAATATTCAAATACAGCGACATGGAATGAAACGAACATGTAAGGACAGCTGTCAGTAAGGCGGACAGCCGACTTCGGTTCGTTGGGAGAATTTTGCGAAGATATCAAATGTTCAAATGTTTGTAAAGTCTATGGGACTTAATTACGGGGTCATCAGTCCCTAAACTTACAAACTACTTATGAACTACTTACAAACTAGGACGGCACAAATATCCATGCCCGAGGAGGGATTCGAACCCCCGACCGTAGTGACCGTGCAGACCGTGACTGGAGCGCCTTAGTCCCCTCAGCCACCGCGGCCGGCTGCGAAGATATACTTCAGCTGTAAAGAAGACCGCATATAAAACGCTTGTACGACCACGTCTCTAGTATTGCTCAAGTGTTTGGGACACTTAGCAGATCAGTTTAAAGGAAGACAGTAAATAGTACAGAGGCGAGAAACTAGGTTCGTTACTGCTAGGGTCGACCAATGCGCGAGTGTTACAGAAATTCATCGGGAACTCAAATGGGAATCGCTCGAGGAAATGCGACGTTCTTTTCGAGAAATTCTGTTGAGAAAATTTAGAAGGTCGGAATTTGAAGCTGATTGCAGAATGATCTTGCTGCCGCCTACTTAACAAAGACAAAATAAGAGAAATTAGGACTTGTAAAGTAGCACGTGGGCGTCTCTTTTCCCTCGTTCTATTTGAGAGTGGAATAGGAAAGGAAATGCCTAGTAGTGGTACAGTGTACCCTCCGCCACACACCTTGCGGAGGATTGCGGAGTATATATGCAGATGTAGTTGAGCAACTGTGACATTAATTAATTTATTAAAAGCCAAAGGAGTGCTACTCGAAGCTGTCGATAAAGGACAAGCTATGTTTGTGATCTTATAGAGGTATTTAAACCTACATCAACAGATGGAGGTTGTTTCTTATGCACTTTCACGTTGTGGTTGTTCTTGCAAGGTTTCCCTTAGCTCTAAGCTTTTTCTTCAGTTGAAGAACATTTCCTTCGGCTGTTTTATAACTCTATTTACCACTTCAATTACAGAAAACAGCAATAATCAACAGTTACTGCTTGCTGCCAGCATGGAACACTACACAATGAGTCGTTTGCCCAAATATCCACAATACTGTAACAATAAACCACAGTTTCACTTGGTGGTTATGACATTTGTTTTTAAATATAACATTTCGATTTCGTTCACTAAATGAACCTTCTCAGTGTAAAGTCCAGGGTACTCACCTACACCACATTTTTTTCAGCAAAAAATATAATGACTTATCATGTGTGAAATACATGTTCAACTCAATGCCTAATCTGCTAATGATGTGGAAATAAAATAAGAAAACTGAAATATTATAATATTATTTTATAAGTCTTCCTTGATTTTGTGAATAAATTCACCTAACAGTACTCAGTCATAGAAATTCATATGACAAGACGGTTGAACAGGAATACGATGTAGAGCGATGATATTCATAAATCTTTTCGGCACTGTGCTGTAAACTATTTATAATGAAGAAAGTGTCATTGATGGAATATGGGGATTAGTTTGTGTAAAATACATAGTGTAGTAGCTTGCAGGGCGCAGATCATAAGTAAGAACAGTAATGAATATGGCTATAAATTAAACGAAAGCAATCTCGATTTAAAACTCTACTGACGCGATCTGCCTGTTGGTACTATGTACACAGTAGCTCATGCACTGTATATTCCGTCGTCGCAATTACAGTTTATTTTTATATCACTTATTTACATTGTTGGCCATCACATTTTCAATGTTTTCCCTATTTGATCAAAATATCCACGGGTGTACTGCCGGTCTATAGTGTCCAACGGGCACAATATTTCGGCGATCATACATGTCGCCATCATCAGATGAACTGACGGACTGAGCTCCTGGAAACGCGCCGGCACGGAGGTCCGCACGCTACGGCTGCTCGAAGGGAACTGGGTTCTAGCCCGGTAGCGGGCCATTTAAATACCCGCGGCCCGCGGAGCGACCCCTCCGCGGTCCGCGCCCCGCGCCGCGGCCGCGCAGTGGAACCGATTGCGCCGGCGTCTGAGAAGACGTCGGTGTGAGGTCTCTGTCCGCCGTGGTCGTCACTTCGTTACATTTGCTAGATTTACTCTTAATTAACCCAATCGCTGGTTCCCAAGCTTTGCTAAGATTATAGCCAGAGTCACGGTTTATGAGGTCGTCACTTGTGCGAATTTCAATGGCCTCTCTAACGACGCAGTCCCAGTATCTCGACGTCTGTACCAAAATCCTAGTGTGTTCATACTCCATGGCGTGATTCTCCGACAAACAATGTTCAGCGACCACCGACTTGCTCGGATACATCAATCGTGTGTGCCTCTGGTGTTCAGCGCATCGATCCTCGACGGTACGCATCGTCTGTCCAATATATGACTTTCCACACTGACACGGAATCTGGTACACGCCCGCCTTCCTCAAACCGAGATCATCTTTAGCACTCCCCACCAGTGCACGAATTTTATTCGGCGGACAAAAAACAGTTCCAACCTGGTGTTTTCTCAAAATGCGGGCGATCTTCCCTGAGAGTGCGCCGGTATATGGAACGAACGCAGTGCCTACATCCTCCCTTGCGTTTTCATCCGTTTCCACAGGTTGTGTTGTAGTGGTTGGGCGGAGAGCCCGCTGAATCTGCCACTCTGAGTACCCATTTTTTCGAAATACAGTTCTCAGGTGTTCCAATTCCTGGGGTAGACTCTCTGCGTCGGAGATAGTGCGCGCCCTATGTACTAGAGTTTTAAGTACCCCATTCCTCTGTGCAGGGTGATGACAGCTGTCTGCGTGTAAATACAGATTTCATCTCTTTTTAATTTTGCTTTCAAGGGGATTTTGTCACTGTGTCATATGAACGGAGAATGGAATAGTCATTTTCAACCTATCTCTAACAATCATATTAAATGTAATTTCTACTTATGAAGGATACACAGTCATGTAACTTCCAGAAAAAAAAGAAAAAAAAGCTCCATCGAGTGTCAGCTTTGCAGTAATATACTAGCAGATATTTTCGTTTTTCATATATGCACTCTTTTAAACTAAGTATACAGTTTTTCATAGTGATGCCCTTCCTTTCTTTTACATGTGCTTGAACTTCCTATGAAATTAGTTCTGAGCAAAGCGATAGCCCGATAATTTCAAACTGTCCCATGTATCGGTTGCAGATACGCAGTGCAATTCATTTGTTAGCTGAGTGTTAGAACAGTTTGATACTATATTGACTTCTCCACTGTATCGGGAAATCTCGATCATGTTCAAACGCGAGTATCGTTTGCCTAGCCCTATGACAGACATTAACCGTCACAATACCAAGGAGAGGGGGGGAGGGTACTTTATGCTCATTGTTGTTATGGTCTTCAGTCCGGAGACTGGTTTGATCCTGCTCTCCACCGTACTCTATCCTGAACAAGCCTCTTCATCTCCTCATAAGAACGACAACCCACATCCACTTGAATCTGCTTACTATATGCGTCTCTTGGTCTCCCTCTGCGATTTTTACCCCACACACTTCCCTTCAATGCTAAATTTACGATTCCTCGATGTCTAAGAATGTGTCCTACCAAACGATCCCTTCTTTTAGTCAGGGTATGCCAAAAATTCCTTTTATCACCAATTCTGTTCAGTATCTCTTCATTAGTTACGCGATCTACCCACCCAATCTATCTTCAATCTTAATGTCACCTTTTGAAAATATTAAAATCTACAAAGGTACATTATTTTTGAAAATTTTGTAAAAAAATATTATCGTCTTTAATAAAGTCTTCTTCCAGATTCTATGATTGTTTTACATTTTTCGTTGAAGCTTAATCGAAAAATTTAGCTTTAAGGGAGGTGGTGATGAAGTACCCCTTTCCCCTCTTTCCTTCCCCCATGGTAGTAGATGCAACTTCTCATAATGCTTATCTTACTCTACAGATAATAGCATTATGTGACCTTAGAACACACGGACATTATATTTCTCTGGGTTGACAGCAACGAGCTTAAATTTCATAGAGTGGCGATAGGTCCGCCATGTTTGAGGCAAACTGAAATGTCGTCCACCATATTATTTGGGTATTGGCTGACAGCTCATATGCCACACCCACCTATTTACAGTTCTACATTTTAAATAAAGTTTAATTAATGAATATGGATGTGAATCAAGTTCCGTCACACTTTTTCGAAGCTATATAGACCTATATAGGCCTATATCTCTACCGTCGGTCAGGTGTAGAATTTTGGAACATGTATTATGTTCGAATATAATGACATTTCTCGAGACTAGGAATCTGCTCTGTAGGAATCAGCATGGGTTTCGAAAAAGGCGTTCATGTGAAACCCAGCTCAGGCTATTCGTCCACGAGATTCAGATGGCCAAAGACACGGGTTGTCAGGTAGATGCTGTGTTTCTCGACTTCCGCAAGGCCTTTGATACAGTTCCCCACAAACGTTTAATGAACAAAGTAAGAGCATATGGTCTATCAGACCAATTGTGTGACTGGATTGAGGAATTCCTAGATAACAGAAAGCAGCAGGTCATTCTCAATGGAGAGAAGTCTTCCGAAGTAGGAGTTATGTCAGGTGTGCCACAGGGGAGTGTTGTGGGTCCGTTGCTGTTCACGATATATATAAATGACCTTGCAGATAACATCGGAAGTTCACTGAGGCTTTTTGTGGATGATGCTGTAGTATATAGAGAGGTTGTAACAATGGAAAATTGTATTGAGATGCAGGAGGATCTGCATCGAATAGACGCATGGTGCAGGGAATGGCAATTGAAACTCAATGTAGACAAGTGTAATGTGCTGCAAATACATAGAATTCTGATCCTGTATCATTTAGCTGCACTATAGCAGGTAAGCAACTGGGAGCAGTTAATTCCATACATTATCTGGGAGTAGTCATTAGGAAGGATTTAAAATGGAACAACCATATAAAATCAATTGTCGGTAAAGCAGATGGCAGACTTAGATTCATTGGGAGAATTCTAAGGAAATGCAGTCCGAAAACAAAGGAAGTAGGTTACAGTACACTTGTTCACCCACAACTTGAATACTGCTCACTGGTGTGGAGTCCATACCAGGTGAGATTGATAGAGGAATTGGAGAAGATCCAACGGAGAGCAGCATGCTTTGTTACAGGATCATTTGGTAATCATGAAAGCATTACGGAGATGATCGCTAAGCTGCAGTGGAAGACTCTGCAGGAGAGACGCTCTGTCGCCCGGTACAGGCTTTTGTCGAAGTTTCGAGAACATACCTTTACTGAGGAATCTAGCAGTATATTGCTCCCTTCTACGTATATCTTGCAAAGAGGCCGTGAGGATAAAATCAGAGAGATTAGAGCCCACACAAAGGCATACCGACAATCCTTTGTTCCGCGAACAATATGTGACTGGAATAGGGGGGAAAATCGATAGTGGTATTCAAGGTACCCTCCACCACACACCGTCGGGTGGCTTGCGGAGTGTGGTTGTAGATGTAGATGGGGGTTGAAACTGTCTCCTGAAATTGTAAAATAGTATCATTAAAATGTATAGTTATGAAAAATAAATATTTCTATAATTTGATATTTAAGTGTGTTATGAAAATAGTGTTTTATATTCCTAAAAATCGAAGGGTAATTAAAACAAGGTCCCTTGGTGGTATGGCTTGTCGCATTTTTGTGTTCTGTTTCCGAATATTTGGTTCTACTATTGACAAAAGACGCTCAAAAGTTGCATATGACATTTTCAAGAAGTTTCCAATCTGAGTAAAGTCCTCAGAGTTCAATTCATTCAAAACTTAAGACTTAAAGTTGTATGCCTCTGTATCCATTTCTTCACCGAAACAATTCTTTCTTTTAACTTTTCGTTATTGACTCTTCTTCTTTACCAATATCAATGCAACAACAGTAATGGCTGCTATGGCTTGCACACACGACATTGTAAACAACAATTTTCTTGTTTGAAGACACCAACTCTTGTGTAAATACCTTCGCAAGTACTTGCAGCAAATTCGTGAAATTAACTTGCAGAAGCGACTTGCAGAAGTAAACTTGCGGAAGTTTTTGACTAATGTAAACAACACAGCAAGTACTTCAAGAAGTTGCTTGCGGAAGTTACTTGCTAGTAGACATGCGGCTTAACGATAGATACCTTCAGGGTCAAATTCAACTATTGTGCATAAAATTGGTTAAAGCTACATAAAATGGCATTCCTGAAGATGGTCAGAGGGAAGCCTAAAGCGTTATGTAAAGTAATTGTTTGACCAATGTTCGTGATGGTAATCCAAGAACAGTTTCGTTCATTGGTGGCTGACAGACAAAGTTACTTGCATAAAAAATTAATAGCTTAAACTGAGATTGAATGAAACGCTAAATGAGAACTAATCCAGTGCTTTCGAGCAAATGGTGGTCAGAGATCGACCCATACATATATAGCTCAAATAAATAAATAAATAAAATAAAAATGCATAAACTTTCTACCCCAAAAATGTGCTGATCATTTGAATTACACTAGGTATCCTTGTACTTAATAATACCGACCTAATATTCAACATAAGCGAATCTTAGCATAAATGAACAAAGCATGCTTTTTCGAACAAAGCAGGCGTGCAGTATGCAGCTTGTTAACTCACCCAAGCCTCACACAGAAATTGCTCCCTTTCTTCCTGCTAACGGCCGTTTGCCAGCGGTTGGCTAGGGACTATGGAGGGGGAGTTGCCAACCCCCTGAAGTGGAACATTCTACAAGATGGACGGAAATCACATGTCTCTGACCTGCTCCAACTGGACAGTTAAGTTCACAGTGAAAGCATGCATAGGTCGGAACTTCTCTGGCGTCTTCTGGAGGGAATTCAAATGCAGTAAACTACTAAATCCATCCCGACTCTCCCACTAGGAGTGAGCAGGGAGTGAACTTTCTCATCAAGGTACATTAATTAAATAAAACAGATACATCTTCACCCTCCTTCATCCATGCCAGAGGCAAGAAACAAACAAGAACTGAATTAGGGAACTAAAGGACAATTCACACTGGCCACCATCTCATGTCATGTCACCATCTGTCAGAACATTCAACAATGTATATACAATGGAGGCATTCAGACTATCCATCATCGGACCGTCACTTCACATTGTCATATCAAGCTTTCTCGAGAAGAATGTTTTGAAGGAATGGTCGTTTGCTAACTATGGAAGTTAACGCAATTTCATCATGAGAGTTACAGGTTGTAGTCGACGATTACAAGGCTTACACGGTAAATGTGTTTTATTAATATCTATTATATTATTATACTTTGTTTCAGGGGTAAATTACAAATGTTACATGACGACTTAGATATTTTTTACAATGAGTGTTCTTCCAAAATCGATGTCGGATTGATACCGGTAATTGGTTTAGGTTTTACACGGAAAAATCTGATGCGAACAGTGTTTATGATTAAGATTACAAATTGATTAAGCAATGTCATTAATATACATTTTAAATGAAAAAGTCAGCACTAATAATGGTGCAAAACGTAGTTATTATGATGTTATTAACAGTGTGATGGGGTAAATTGTAATGGATAAAGTAAATGGGCTCTATTGATTCTCTTATACATATTGTTTAATGTGACTGCATGTATACATTTTCACTTACAAATCGATGTCGATTTTTTGAAATTTTATTTCACTCCCAGCATTTTACCACATGAAGTTGGCCTAAAATACACAATATAAAGATTGTTTTGGCCGTAAATAAAATGAATTTTTCCATCACGGATGTTAGCTCATAACCCCTGTTTCGCAGTTGGGTATTGAGCTTGTATTGTACTGGATACGCTATGACAAATAAATACCCGGTACATGCCACATTAACTGAATAATAAACATTTATTACAGATCACTTGATACATTCAGTGTACACAGTAGTCGTGTCCAAACAATACTCAAAGGCCCGTGTGGGCTATGTAAACCTCAGCTCAAAGGTATTCCACTCCAGGTAGAGTCGATCTCGACGTTGCCACAGGGACCCCCCCTGCAGTGCGGAGCACATCTGAGACTGGATCACGAGGGAGAGGGAAAACGTAGTCTCTATGCCAAGCAGGCGCAATGACTCTGCGGCCGGCGCGAGTGTAAGTGGCAGGTGAGTGTGTGGCGTGGAGGTTAGATTAGATTAGATTAATACTTGTTCCATAGATCATATATACGATATTTTGTAATGATGTGGAACATGTCAGTCAGTGTTCAGTCAGTCTTCGTTTCGGGCGGGGCGCCGCGCCTGCTACTGCACCCCGCCACCTGCATTTCCCGCCGTGCACGGCAATGTTTAGCGTCGTCTCCGAAGTTGCTATGATACCAGCAGAGCGGCCGGCTGTTGTTGGGCGTGGTCGGCGTGCTGCAGGTAGTTCCATCGTCGTCCGAGAGAGCGCGCTGCTGGGCTGGCGTTTCCATCATGGCAACTGGTGAATATAGAGAGCGTTGCGCGGTACGGCTACCAGATGACGACACTGTACGGTTGCGCGACGAAAACACACGGACGTGATCGTCATCTACATGCGTGGTAGAGGGGGAAATATTTGTAACAACACTCGCGCCACTGTTAACACTGGGAGCGCGACGGTTAATGATCTTAAATGCAGGATCTGCTATTGATAGTTTTTCATCAAGAAAACAAGACGTAAGTAACAGCAACTGCAGCTGCAAGGGTTCAGGCAATTTCACTAGCCAGATTGACCACAAAGTAATGTCCGGGAGAAAATCAGTTGAAACAAGGGCGCGCAGCCTACGCTACAGTTCAGATGGTGTAAGGTCTCCTAAGTTCACTTCATGAATTATGAGATGCAATACTTCATCAGGTGAGCGGAGAAAGTCTCTCACAGATGATACGTTTCGCATTTGTGTACTGAGGTGGCGGAGGTGGGTTAAGCACCAAATCGCTAATCAAGTCAAGATGGTCACTTAGATGACCGACAAGGCACACGAACTTAGATTCTTCTGAAAGAATGTCCGAAACCCTGAAAATAGATTCAATTAATGTGAACCAAGTATTCGGCTGTTGCTTTGCAAAAGGCTGCAGCTTTGGCAATTTAGTGGGTTGTTGTTAGAAATTAACTGGACGAACAAGCGGGGGAGGCGCATTGTCTGTCGCGAATGTTGGCCCGGAAACTGGTACGTTCGTGAGGGCATAGTTCTGTGAAGCATTTTGTCCGGCAGTACTATTCAACACATTTGTAACACATGGTAGATGGTCAGAAGGCACAGTAACTGAAGGTATAGCACACTGCACATGTGGAAAATCGCGCGAAAAGTTCGAGATCCAAGGCGGTACCGAAACTCGCTGTTGAGTGCACGAAGAGTCAAAATTCGAATGTTCAGTTGTAACACAGCACTGTTCGTGAGGCCCTGGTGTCGTGAAAGTTGGCTCTACTTTAACTAAGTTGGCAGTTTGAACCATAGAAAGTTCGGGAGCCAGCATGTCGGCGTGGCGGCGCGGATTGTCGATATGTACAACAGGGCTCAATTTGTTAGGCTGTATAATGTCTATTCCCACCTGTCCTTTCTCAGCGGTTGAAAGCGGAGAAGCAGATAATCCTTGTCCTTGCGATCGTAACACTGAAGAACACGGAGATTGATTCCACATGGTGCGATTGTTCACTGCACTCGCGTAATAACAAATTCGGAAAAGAGGCACGATAGCATAATTGTGCTTGAATTGAAATGCGGGGTCACCACTGTAGTGTATTGGACATGCTATGACAAATAATACCCGGTACATGCCACATTAACTGAATAATAAACATTTATTACAGATCACATGATACATTCAGTGTACACAATAGTCGTGTCCAAACAATACTCAAAGGCCCGCGTGGGCTATCTAAAGGTTCGTTTGAAGAGCTGTATTCATGCTGCAGCGCATGCGCAGTACGAAAAGTCCTGTTTGAAGAGCTGCAAGCGCCGCTCCTGCAGCCTGCCTGTAGTCTGCCAGCTGTTCGAAGAGCTGCAGGCCTGCAGCTGATGCAGGCAGGAGCTGCAGGAGGAAATTTTATGTGCAGCTCATGCAGCCAGCCTCGCGCATGCGCAGAAAGGCTAGTCTACACGACAACACTAGGTTGCATGAAATGAATTGCGCGCAACTGGTTTCGTGTATGTCTGTAGACACAGCGCCAATACTATACACTTTAGTTTCGTTGTTTTGTATAAGTGCCGTGGAATGAAAGTTTTGGTAGCTGTAAAAGTTGTGGCTAGCTATTGCTTCTCTGTGTGAAGTCGCTGCATAAGACTAAACATAAAAAGAATAAGAGACGTGTTTGGATTTGTGACTGGATTTTTAAATAATAATAATAATAATAATAAAGGGTCAGCTCGGTTGCTTAGCAACCTTGCTGAAAGAAATTGTGATCAAAGACCCTAGAAGTTATTTTAATCAACTCGGAATTTTACCAGAGCAGTTTACGTTCATTTTAAACAGAGTTAGTAATTCAATAAAGAAACAAGACACTGTTATCCTTGAAACATTGTTACCAGAACTGAAATTACAAATTGCATTACTTTTCTTGTCAAGTAGATATTCGTCTCTACAGTACCTGTACCGTGTTCCCAAATCCACAACTGCCATAGTTCGTTTGTATAGGTATTGGAATTAAAATACATTCAATCTGCAATTTACTAATCGTCAACCCATCAATATTTAATTCACGAATAAATGCTTCAAGAGCACTAACACGCCGCTGCTTATTCCTGAAATTTTCATCGTTAAAATGGCACAAATACCTATGAATCGCATATATATGTTCAAAAACCGAATGATTTCTTCCTTTCCCCCCCCCCCCCTTTTATGTTTTGTTCTGTATTGGTTATCACCTAACCTAAAAACACGCGCAATCAGTTTCGCCAAAGTTAGAAGGTGCCGAAACTGTTTAGTTTCACCAAAGAGTTGCGCGAACGCCTGCCGTGCATGCGCACTGGCCAGTAGCGCAGTTTCATGAAACATAGTCTTGTCGTGTAAACTAGCCTTAACTCTCAGGCTTTTGTTCAAAGTTTTCGGAAGTCACAGCGAAGTAGTATATAAGTGTACTACATGTTACTTCTGTCGTTCTGCGTTTCTTCTACTGTTAGTAAAGGAAGTTCGTTATTTGTTTGTGTATATTGATGTATAGGTATTTTATTTTATAAGTATTATATTTCTTTGTATGAAATCGCCTCTAAAAATTAGAAGAGAAAAATTGTCTATAATAGGTAATTCGTCTTATGCAGACTGAAATTAAAACCATTTGTTTTACACCAGACGCGTTTCGCTTTTTATTTTAAAAGCATCTTCAATGGACTGTAAATGATATAAAGGTTGTATAGTTTGTTTTGTATACATAGATTAAAAACAGTTTTAAAAACCAACTGTGTGCATGTTAGTCCTATGCGTTTTTAAATTGATATTCGATCTGCTCAAGGTGTTGTCTCTTCTTTACATCTCACTACTGTTTACCGTCTTGTTGTCTGATGTTGTTTGGTTCCTGACGTGCATTTTCCGGCAGTGTACGGAACGGAACTTTTCGCCTGTCTGAACTGAAGTGATAATAAATGAAACGGAAGAAACGCCACAAAAACAGGCGAAAAGTGCCGTACAAACCGAAAAACACACGTCAGGAACAAACCAATCCAGCCAACAAGTCAGAAAAACAGCAGTGAGATGTGAAGAAGAGACAACACCGTGAGTAGACCATATATAAATTTAACAACACCTAGGCCTAATGTGCATAAGTTTTTTAACAACTGTTTTCAATCTATGAATACAAAACAAACCTTCACATTATTTACAGACCACAGAAGATGCTTTTAAAATAAAAAGCGAAACGCGTCTAGTGTGAAACAAATGTCTTTAATTGCAGTCAGAATAAGCTGGATTACATAATACACTCGATTTTAATAGCTGCTGCAGAAGATGGCCACACAAACAAATATAGTTACAAGAGCATTTTCCAATTCCATTTGTTCCAAATGTTAAGCCATTCAGATTTTGTATCCACTGATGACGATTTCGGTGAAATTTTGTGCCGAAATAAAAGGCAGAAAAGTGAATATGTGATTCCGCAGTATTCGGAAGATGAATTTGTAGAACATTTTCAGTCGTTTCTTTATTATTCTCGTAAAACTCTATTAACGCTAATGTGTCGTCCGTGCTCCACACCGATTCCTGTATAGGTGGTTCCTATTCTTGTGCAGGTAACTGTAGAGGTAGGTGCGGATGCGAGAGGTTGGAACTTTAAAAATTCCGCGCCTGCAAAACTTCATATGGAAATTTTCAAACTGGATTACACGGGAATACGCAAACTACTACATGAACACTTCAATTCCTTAAACGTAAGAAAGTAATTTACTTTTAGACGCTGGCACAATAAATCGCTCTCTTATGCTCCACAGAATAAGTGAGCACACACGTGATACGCAAACTGCAGGCTGCAGGTTAGTGTTCGAAGAGCTCCGGCAGCATGCACGGCACGTGACGTCATCTTCGCAGCGCATGCGCAGTTGTGCCTGCATTGCTGCTGCAGGAGGTTCGTTCGAAGAGTTGCCAGAAAGCTACTTGGAGAGCCAGCAAACAGGCGCTACTGCGCATGCGCGGCAGTGGTGACGTCATGTGTCCGTGGTTGGTGTTTGGGCTCTTCGAACACCTATCGCGTTTTATTTAGCCTTTTTGCCACCTTCGCTAGTGTAGCGTGAAAAGACATCAGAAAGAACAGTAACGGCGCGAATGTTATTTACAATACATTTGTTTATTCACCACTTATCTTTTACAAAATATGTTTAGCAAGATAATTAAATGAAAGATACACTTACAGAAAAATATATACAATATAGCACAGTATTGTCCTCTTACTTACAATATTATATTTTCTTACTTCTCAGATTATATTTTCTTTAAATATTTTCGCCATATAATATTTTTTTGTAAGGAGAAACATTTTGAGAACTTATTGTACAATACTGTCCTGCGTTCACTTTGTGCTTTCTTGTCAGGTCCAAGTGCTTCCAAATTCGTGTATTATGGTTATTATATAGCTGTTTCTCCCACACAGGAACCACACGTGTTACGCACACAGGAAATTTTGTGGTGTAGAAACTCTACATTAGCTTTTAATAGGTTTTGCAAGAACCACAGCGAGAGATTTAAACTGAAACAGCAGTTGCGGGGAGACAGGGTGGCTGTTTCTTCTTTAGACCTATTTATTATGCCTTGGGGTCCCATCTATTGCAACTGGCATTCCTTTATTCCGCAAATGGGACTCCATGTCATCTCTTTCCTCTTTATAACGTCCACTCAAAGGCTACTAATAAATTTCGCATTTTTATTTATTTTCCTCCAAACACAACGAGCCGACAAACGTTGAACCTGGCTGTTACAGAAACCTGCAGCTTCAAGGCCAGAAAACCACAAAAAGAATCAGATTGTTGTAATAGGAGTACTCCCCCATTCCCGCGTCCTGGTACTTAAAAGAAACCAAATTTCTAAATTATTCTGCCAGAAGACGTCGCACCCACAAATGTTAGACAAATTCCATATCTGAGAAATGTGCCACAAAGTTAAAAAAAAAATAAATAAAAAAAAATAGGACATAAATTCTGATGTTATTTCGGCGCAACAACGTTGCGTAGAAATCGACGTCACTGGATACGAAATCTGAATCTCTCTACATTTGGAACAAATGTAATTTTGAATTCTGTCATCTTCTACAGGTGATGTTATAAGAATACATAAGACCGTACAATTACAGAAGAAACACACAGTAGATCTAAGTTAACTTCCATTTTGAACAAGGGAGCGTCGTGTATCCCCACAAGTAAAAAGAGAGCCACACGCATGCGCGAATCTGGCAGCCAGAAAAATTTCCTCGGGCAGCATCTGGCTACTTGATTCTGCTTGCAAGCAACTCTTCGAACAGCTGGCGCAACACCACCTAGAAGACAAGGCCTTACAATAGGCCGTGCCTACATCACACTTAGAGGCCCCGGCCGCCAGCTCACTGGCTGTTGGCTGGGGCACGCCCACCACCGCGCAGCGGCCGGCCAGTCAGATGGCAGCCGGGGCCTCTAAGTGTGACTTAGGCACGGCCTGTTGTAAGGCCTTGTCTTCTAGGTGGTGTTGGCTGGCGCCCCACTTCAAGTAGCCAGATTCGGGGCCAGGCGCTCTTCAAACGCGAACTTACGTACTGAGCTTGCGCGGTAGCCAGAAAGCAACTCTTCGAACGAAGCCAGGATCTGCATCCATGCAGCTCTTCGAACAAACTTTTTAAACCATAGTTCAAAGATATTCCACTCCAGGTAGAGTCGATCTCGACGTCGCCACAAGCTAAATAACTTGATGTGACGTACACTCTGAATAAGTGATGTGACAGTGCTGTAACATGACGGAGACTTGACAGTCAGTGTGAATTGGCCTTAAGCATTCATCTGCCTATATGATAACATTGAATAAAGCAACGCTGATAAATCAAAGCAGGTCCAATTGACCCCTTTCAATATATATAACTACAATGGATCACACTGATACTTTCACAAATAGTAAGCCCCTAACAACATGCATTATGTACACATAGAAGAGCAAACATTATTTATTTTCACTGACATACATTCCATGTTTGCATGTTGACTAACATATTCATGCATTGGTTCCAAAAGACCACTGCCAGAAAAAACTAATTTCTAACTTTCTACAGCCCAGTGTTCACTTAAAGTTAAGAGAGTATTTCCTGCATGATATTCTAATTTGTAAATAGATATGTGCTACAGATATAAGATAGGCTATATACATGGTTCTGCTCATCTCTGCACCTAATATCACCCAAATTGGAGAGAAAGCAGGTGATTCTAATTCCCAATGAATGTGATTCCCATGAGGGTATCACAAAATATAATATTAAGATAACGATTAAGACAATCCGTGTAACCCCCTGTTGACAAATGAGTGAGCGTGACTAAAATGGGCTAACTTCCAATGTTAGCAGATGACCATTCTGTCAAAACTTCGTTCCTGAGAAAGCTTGACGTGACGGTCCAGTGATGAACAGTGTGAATGCCGCAATTATAAATCCATGTGGAATGCTCTGACAGAGAATGACGTGACGGTGTGTGAATTGGCCTTAACTAAATGCATTTATGAGTAACGATTCAGTACTTAGAGTCAGCCAAAGTATTCGTTACTCTCTACCGAATACATACGATTTGCTACAGCTCTAGAATGCAGTTTAATTAGGCCAATTCACACTGTCCATCTATACACAAGATAGAGATACTTGCAGAACATAATGCTGATTCCAGATAAATTTTTACTCATTGTCATTGGAAAACACTGAAAGGAAAACTATCAACTCGTCATGCAGACTTCGTAGTCAGGTACAGTAACAAATTAATCAATTATTTAAAAAAGAGTAAAAAAGCACAAAATTCTTTGCGAAAAAACGAACATTTCTTTTACGAGCAGACGATGTCACCCACCATGTCATTCTGTGGGTTGCCTTCGTCGCACATAGAGATCACTGGTCTCACCCAAGCTCTAGCGAACATTACATCATCGTGATGTACTACTGACGTAAACAAGTGTATATCTGCTGTCTGAGGTATAGCAAAGCTTGTAGTCGTATCACTAACCTTACAGTTAGACGAAAATACATGGTTGATACATCAGGTCTGGATTGTGAGTGTTATAGTGTATTTCATGAACTTAACGAAAGTCTGAAGGAAGCAACCATAACGAACGTCAAAAAATGGAGGGCTCGCTCCAATCTACAGCAGTGGCAGCTGAAATGACACGAAGCAAGCAACTGTAGAGGTATTATCGGAACAAGCAATTAATTGCATTAAAAATTTTTATACCACAGCAAAGCAGCTATACAATTAAAATTTAAAAGAAAACACCATCAGTAAATTACCGTGTACGTAACTAATACTAAATAGTCGGCAGTAATACTGCAGTAGCGCCGCTAGTGCAATGTCAGCCAGGCACCGTGGCTCATTGGGCCCGGTCAGAGGGCAGAATGTACTCTGTAATAAAAAGGCTGAGCCAAATGCTCAACCAACGGCCAAGAACAAACATGAACAAAAGACCGCAAAACATCGATCTACCTAGACATAAAATAATAAAAGAACTGCTCTAATGCTGGTGTGTGAAGCCATAGGTAATTATTTTGGGTCACACCCTCTTGGATTCGAAAATATTTTAGCGTTTTTAAAATCACTTTGGTCTTTCTTATAAGCATAATATAATTATTTCCTGCAATATTCAACGATATATACGTTTACATCCGATTGTGTAACAAAGGATGAAGTACGTTTTTGGTTGTTATTTGTGAATATGTGGTGATTTTCGAATGTATGGTTAGTTCACACGACAGTTAATAATAGTAAAATATTGTCCTACAAGCAAACCACCAATTTTTTTCTCAAATATGTTATGTCCATGATCATTGACACGGATAAATACTTCAGCACTGCGACATGTTAAAGAGACATTTTTGATTGATCAGTAGTTTAATAAACAAATGCAGCAACATTTTAAAGGATGACGTTAGCCAGGAACCTAAGAATAATTTCCTGTGGGTGATAGGAGCAGTTATTCTGATTGACAAAAGGACTAGGCCTACCTTCTATTATTGTGAATAAAAGATGTGGTAAGGAAGGAACATACGAGAACAGCTTAAATTTTACGAGTGAAACAATGAGCAATGACATATATATTCTGGCTTGTCAAAAGTACTTTTCCGTTTTTTATCTTATGCCATACGGTGAAATCGACATACGGTCGACAGGGCTTAATTACGTCAGCGCTTGCATGAGTTTAGGTGAGACAAGAGTTTTAAGGCTACCCTGTAAGAAACCAAAGAGCTTGGTCAAAACAAAAGTCTGAACAGCAGACGATCAGAAAACGCAACCACCTGACCATAGAAGTGACAGCGATGTGTTGGCGGCAGTGATCTCTATACAAACTGGATGTATAACTCTGATGTTTGAACATATAATTGCAGCGTGCCTGCACATTCATATGTTTTGCACACGCTTTCGCATTGTCCGCCATGTTTAAATTTGGCAAACGAGTTTCAATCCGTTATTACGTGACAAAGAACTGCTTGCTTACCTCTTGATTTGGAATTTAATTCAATATTCGATGTTGTAGGCTGATATGGGAGCGGAATCGAAACATATTTTCTTCTATTTTTCTTGAAATTCAGCTTAGCAGCCAAGTTTGAATTTGGCAAGAAACTAAATATGAATATCTTTGCCTGGCACGCTAAGACAGCTGATTTTCAACATCCAGAGTGTATACAGATCAATGGTTGGCGGTATATGGCGCAGTAATGGAATGTACTGGCGTATTGTCAACAATAGTCATAGTAAAATAAACTATTAGTGTTGATCAGTGGAATGAAACACAAGGCAGATGAATGAAAATGTCACGAACTCGCTTCCGTACTCGACAGTTTGAGCACGTATGTTGATAAGTACCACTGACGTATCACTTGTTTATTTCTTTAAATGGCATACGACGCTATTGCACCCTACAGCCAGACATACTTGATGGAAGGCGTCGATATAATTCCAGAAGGTTTTTTTTTTTGCCACATTGAGTGAAGCCGCATTTTATATGTGCAACGGACGTGTTCTTTTTGACGAATGCCTTGTCGATCTCGAGGACTAACTGCAATATTAAAAGTGCAAGAGCCTTTAATTCTCAGGTTTATTTCAATAATAGCAGTTGTTTTTATTTGACACCCGAGTTACACTTTGCATGCTACTGCTATAGTGTATTCGATGTATAGGAGCCGTTGACTGACGTAAGAGGTAAAACATCAAATGCTGAATTGACATTTGTAGAACTCAAGGCGTCAGTCAGAATGTTTATTGCATTATTTGAGAAAATGTGAATGCTTCTCTGCCTCTGCAGCTTAAAGTATGGCTTTAGTGATGATTCCATCAGTGTATTAACATCAGTAATGCAGCCACAATCTTTAGTTTGGCGACGAATATCGTATTTTGGATGAGTTAATTGATCCAAAATGTTGAATCACCAAGACAAAATCATACAGCTATAGAGACATACTGCTTCAATTGTATTCTCCCCACACATTTACACCCACTTTCAGTAAATCAATGTCATTGTTATTACTTGATCTTTCTAAGAGTGTAAATCATTGGACTTGGACATAATAGAGTGGCATTTGGATCAACTGGGGTAGCCTTCCCGAAACAGGAAACTGTAAACTTCTAGAATGTGTGTTATCATGTTTGTTGGCAATGGCTACTGCAGGTGGTCATGGCAAGCTCTTATGCTGTAACAGCTGATTTGTGAATCTGATAGCGATGTTTTAGATTCAAATATTAGCTTAACATAGGCCTACTCTGTTTTGCGGCAATTGAAGCATGTGATACAACCCATTGGTTTTGACTCACGGCAACGACGTGTTGTGTAGTACGCAATGTGGCGGCGAGCTATTCGTTTTACATTGGCAATCAATTTTACTGTGTGCACAAGTGCACGTCAAGAACCTGTCAACCATACAGCAGGAACAGCATTATTTATTTATTTTATGGCCTCTGTGAAAAACAGTCATTCTATGTTGTATGGATATCTAAGCATATTAATATCTTCGCAAATGAGGTGAGGCTGCTGGGATGGGAAGTAAAATTTTAATAAGCCCCATGACTTATTTATAAACACTAATCAATTGTAACATTGATTATTTGCAGTTGTCTAAGACTGAAATACGGGTTTTGTGCCATGTTGATGAGATGGGACAATGCCAACTGGTGGAATCATGTGTTTCAATTATGCCCCTGTTTTCTCCTATATTGGAGTACAAACAGTGAATTATGTTTGCATCAGATTTATTGAGATTATGGTAATAGTGATTGAGCCTTTCAAATTAGCCTATTTGATCTCATCAATATTTTTAATGTGTAGTGTTCTAGTGGTAAAAATGTTTTTGTGACTTTGGATTGTGGAACAGGTAATCTTGCTGTTTGGTCCTTCCACCCATCCGTCCAACCAAGATACCAGACAGCAAGCATAGAGATGACTGAGCTGTTCCTTCACTGCAGCATGTAAGGCTACTGAAATTAATGTGGCATGGTAAAAGCTTAAATAGATTTGCAAATCTTTCTTCTGAGATTTTCCAGTTCTTGGAAGATGACTGCAGTTGATATGAACTTGATGTAATGGCATAGATGCGAAAAATGTTCGTAGCCATTGGATGATTGACAATAAGTAATGTAATGTTTGCAAGTACAACACCCACCGATGCAAAGAAAAGAAATGTAGAAGGATATATAGTGGGACTACAAGGGAAATGAACTTGATGGTAGTAATATAAAAAAAATCTGAATCTCAAGGTGTGCTGTGTGCCGAGGAGATGCATGGCTGCTGAGGTGGAACAATCACTAATGGGCAACCATTGAGGAGGAGCTGCATCTCAGTTGTATTAGGCTTATTGAGGCATCCTGGGCTCTGTCTGGATGGACCGTTTTCCATAGCTACATGTAGTACTAAAATGAAACAAGTGAAGTCAAATGATGGTGGAAGGACAAAGTTTAATGCAACGACATATGACCCCCCATTCATTCCCTTCCTTGGCTACACCGTGGGAGGAAAATAGGGCTCAAGACTCATGGTCCACAATTTTTGGTATGTGCTAGGACAGATGGCGTATAGTTTGACAACAAAGCCCCTCTTTATTTTTGAACACCTAGAGAACAAGTTTGGATGGTGTGTCAAAGATAAGATAAAGATCAGTCCTGATAACGATGTAATCCGCAGCCCAATCACAGGTATTGCTTCCTGTTACCGTCACTCCCCACAAGAGTTTGAACATAGTCAAGGGAATTATACTCCATAGAGGTCTCTTGTTGCAGTCTGATGATGAATTGCATGTTAATTTAGAATGGTGAGGTGTTCACTTTATTTGGCATGTTTATAGAAGTCTGAAAGCGAAAAGGTCGCAATCAGTGCCTTCATTTTGACCTTTGAGGGTAATTCATTGTCTGAAACAGTGAAGTTGATCTACTGGTGCAATGTTAAACCCTATGTTCCTCCTCCTGTGCAGTGTTTCAAGTGCTGATGGTTTGTCACATGTCCTTCTGTGGTGTCAGCCCTGCCTGTCAGGAGTGCTGACATGCATCACATCCAAACATCCCCTTATGCAGCTCCTCCCAAGTTCTGCATATAGAAAGGAAAATTATGAAATATAAGACCCTGCACAGATTGTCCTACTCGGAGAAAAAAGGAAGTATGACATGGAATCATCATATGCCACAGCTGTGTCAATATCACCATCCCTGATGACCAGTCAGTCCTAGTGGGCTCTCAAGCCTAACTGTCTACAACCACCTCCTCAGTGGTTGGAGAGACATCTCAAACACTGGGGACATAGGTCCCCACAACCGAGGCAGAGAAGCTGCAGACTCCTCTGGGTCCTCTCACAAGGAAGGATCCCTTGGAACCCTTCCTTTAATGTTTCTCCCACTAGCGAAGTGGATACCAGTTAATGGTTAAAAGAGGCACCAACTGGTGGTCATAGGGCTTCGAGGTCATCCTCTGTTCCCGAGACTGATTCACTGAAGCCTTCCCAGCAAGATAAACCGAAAGACCAGTGATAAAAGGAGAAGAAAAAAGACCTCTAAGAAGAAAGAAACCATGCCACCACACAAACATCTGCATCATAGTGGTGTTTTTGTCTGCCACCTGGCCGACTTGTGATAGAGACATTGAGACACTCTTGGCACAGCAGGATGTTTGCCTTCTGAATACTGGTGCTCCCACACATTTTATCATGGTACATACCTGGCTAATGATGTCTCTCATTGTAGCCTGAGCCTTCTCAACTGGAAAGTACAGGATGCCCTTTGTGATAGCGACCACTTTCCTCCCTCTAATTGTTGCTGTGGCACTGTATTGACAGTGGTTCACATCCTGCTAGACCTATCCCCTTTGCCCCCCCCCCCCCCCTCCTCCTTCCTCCTTTTACAGGAATCTTTCTTTCTATATGCTGCACTTCCTGTAATTCTCAGCGACGATGCCTCTGTGGTTGACTGTATTTTACATTTTATATGTGCTGGTGGTTTTAATCACTGAATTTAGTGGTGGGTACATTAGTGTGGTCTCTCAGTTTCTTGCACTCCTGACATTTTTAATATGTTCCCCATTTTTGTGTTGTCTGTCCTGTTGCTGGCTGGAGGACCAGAGTGTCTGCTCGTCCGTTATTATCCTTGTTGTCAGCCAGCCGCAGTATTCTGCCTTAATGTTTTAGTTTGGTTAACCACTTAGTCTACTACTACTGTGTTTGCCTTCTTATGTGTTATCAGTGTTATGTTCATTGTCACTCTGTATACCTTATGGGTTTCCCCTCCAGGAGCTGACCTTTAGATTATTACTGTGTTTTCTCTTCTGCTTTAATGGCTTGGCAAGGTCATCAGTCCCCTGTACGTCTCTGTGTAGTCCCCTTCAAATTTCCAAACAGCAGCAGAAATTTTGGAGCATGTAATCCAATATTGACCCTGCAACTTTCTAAGAAAGTAGGTTAAGCAAAAGTAAACTTATGTTTACATTTGAATATATGGAGAAAGCCTTTGACAGTGTTGTCAGGAATACACTATATGAAATTCTGAAGGTATTGGGGGTTATTTACAACTTGTAGGAAAATTGTATGGTAGTTACAAGTCAAAGGGTGTTAACCTTTAACTAACGTGGTGCGGTCTATATGACCGCGAGCTTTACGGCAACAATTGTGATGTAGCCATTTCCCTACCCATTATTTTGCCCGTCAGCTCGTTAGCTTTGCATTTAGTTGTGAGTGGACCAGCAAAGGGCGTGATGTTATGCCAGAGCTTCTATAACACGAGTGACTGCACTACATTGTTTGTTAATTTTTTTCTGCTATTGCTTTCCTACATATTCTCGATATTTTCCATTTCACAGCTTCTGAAATATGTAGGAACCGAGTAATTCTACAGGTAAAGTATCTGATGCAAGTAATAGACAATGTGTAAACACTTAAGAACAAAACTTTGAGGAAACTTGATAAATTCACTATTGTGTAAATTCATGGGTGAGAACACTAAATTTATGATATACATTGAATTTGTGTTAAGTATTTGTCAGATTTAATGAGAAAGAAGGCATGTTTTAATATTATTTTGCAGTGTAATACATTTATGACTAACTCCAGTAATTGTTGTGGCTTATGCAGGCAGTGCGTGCCAGTCCAGTTCATTGGTCTGAGCAGTCTGACAACAGCTCTGACGAGGACCAAGATGAGGCTGATGGAGTGGGGTGCAGTCCGCCTCGTGGTGTAGAGTCACAGGTGCGTGCATTTGTGTTGCTTTCCTCTCTCACCCCCCTGCCACCCCACTCCATACTTATGGTACATCTCATTCCACCCATCTAGTACATACATGCTCCATACGGTTGTGCACTATCTATCTCCAACACCATGATGCAACATTCCTTCCTCTCCTCACCTCCCATCTCCTCCTATTCTGTCACCGCAGAACGTGATTCAAGTGCAACAGCCGGAGATGATGGTGGTGTGACTGTGAAGTGCGATTGTGTGAATGCTCTCTATTCTGCAGAAGGCCAATGGCCAAACCTTTGTGGTGTGTGTGTGTGTGTGTGTGTGTGTGTGTGTGTGTGTGTGTGTGTGTGTGCGTGTGTGTGTGTGCGTGCGCGTGCGTGCGTGCGTGCGTGCGTGCGCGTGCGTGCGTGCGTGCGTGCGTGCGTGTGGGTGCGTTTTTAGATGTGTGTTTCTGTTCACATATTTCACTATGATGTTAACTAAACATTAATCCCAGGAGCTGTTGGATGTCAGGATTCCAAATATGACAGCTTTCTTATTTACAATTTGTATTTATTAAAGTCTAGGGTGTGACTGATATTGGCTATCAAAATTTTACTGTAACCTATTGTTGTGAGTGCGACCTGTAACTTACAAATATTACGCTTAGGAGTGTAAAGACTTACCAGTGGTAATTGTGTTTGTTCCAGATGAGGCATTAAGTTTCGCAGATGTGGTATGTTCTGCTGGAAGGGCTTGTTTGTTACCTTTAGACTAGAGCGAGACATCTCACTGTCCATGCTACGCCTCACCATCCAAATCGCAGGTTATTGTTTCCAAATACCGACCTTCCCTCTCCACAACGTCGACCCAGATCGGGTCTTCCGGTCGTGGTCCGGGTACGTTGTCTTCTTTCTTCACTCGAGTCCTTTCCTCTCCGTCCTGCATTTTCTTGCCTATCTCATATCCCTCCTTGGACCATCCCCTGCCTCCAGCTCCATCTGCAACTGTCCTGTGATCCAAAGGCTTCAATTTCACCACAATTACTTAGACACCAGTTTCTGGACATACTTGGCACATTTCGTAATGCAGACGTCATATACACTGATGGCTCCCAGATAGACAGTAGAGTGGGTAACACCTATGTTCAAGGTGACCACTCTGAACAGCGCTCCCTGCCCCCTGGCTGTACTATCTTTACAATAACCCGTGCACTCGCCATCTCAGAGCATGCCCTAGGAAGTCATATCTCATCTGCAGTGACTCCCTGAGTGCCTTGCACACTCTCGACCAGTGTTTCCCCAAACACCATTTGGTGCGATCCGTCCAAGTCACGGTGTTTAGTCTTGGCAAGTCAGGCCGTTCTGTGGTTTCCATCTGGACCCCAGGCCACATTGGCATTCCAGGGAATGAACTCGCTGATCAACTGGCCAAACAGGCCATCGCCTGCCAGCGGCTGGATATCGTTACCCCAGAAGGGGATATCTGCTTGGGTCTACACCGAAAGATCTTTGAGGCCTGGAGTTCGGAAAGGGCAACAATGAGTACGCCCAATAAGCTCCGTGCAATCAAACCTTTGACAGCAGCTTGGAAGACTTCTCTAAGGCCTTCTCGAAGGGACTCAGTCGTCCTCTGTCGCCTGCGTATAGGCCATACATGGCTAGCGCACGGCCACCTCTTACGTCGAGAGTAACTGCCAGAATGCCATTTTGGTGCTTTGTTGACTGTAGTCCACATTTTGTTGGACTGTCCACTTTTACCTGCATTGTGGCATTCTTTTAACCTGCCTCCTGCGTTTCCTTCGATTTTAGCTGACTACACCTGTATGGCTGACTGTGTTTTAGGTTTTATTCGCGCAGCTGGTTTTTATCGTAAGATTTAATGGTGGGTTTGTATGCCTGATCTTCCAGGCATACACCACTTACAGTTTTAATCTGTTGTCACTTTTGCCTTGTCAGTCCTACTTCGGACTGGCAGTTTTAGCGTGTGCAGAATGGCTGTCCCATCCATTTTTATCCTAGTGATCAGCCAGCCAACAACATCTGCTGTAATTTTAAGCTTGATTGATTATTGGTTCCACCTCTATTGTGGTTTCCTTTTTCTTTTTATGTTGTAATCCTCGCCCACACTATCTTCCTGTACATCTTGTGTACTGGTTGTGGGGTGTTTATTTTTAACCATAAATGAAATACTGTGATCTCTTAGCTGGGAACAGGGGACTGATGACCCAGTAGTTTAGTCCCCTTTAAACACCCAACACCAACCAACTAATAAATATACTACATACCTAAAAGTTTTTCTCTGTTTTTCTTCACAGGAATATGAAACCAAAAACCTGGAAGCAGATGTTGATCATGAACTTCAGAGAAATGATGGCAGAAATCGATACCATGAATCTTCAAGAAGTCCTGTATTGAGTAGAAGATCCATAAATCAACATGATGCTCTCATTGAGGAATATCCAAATAACAGAGGGATCAAGGAATCATACTATCCTGAAGGTTATGTTTCAAAGCATTATCGTGATGGTTCAAAACCTTATAGTGACAGGCAACATAAATATGATGATGAAAATGAAAGACAGTTTTATGAACGAGAAACTTATGGTAAAGCTCGCAAATCTCCAGTGCCAGCTAAAAGTAATAAACACCATAATACATCTTTGATTTTAATAATTTTGTCAGTAATAATATTGACATATTTGTATGTAAGTCATCCTGAAGAAAAAAATAATAGTATAAGCAAAGAAGAAGATATGACTGAAGAAGTGAAAAATGCATTATCACAATATGAAAATATTCCAGAAGATATTGTATTCCAATTTTCTGCTGGTATACGTAGCATACTGGAAAGTGATCCTACTAAACCTTCAGTTTTTGTTCTTCTTCATAACAATACTGGTGATGGACCTTTTAGCCTTGCATTTGATATTGCTAATCTTGCTATGAAATATTTAGAATCAGATGAAAAACAGCCTCTCATTTTAAATCCTGAAGAAATGCTGCAGAATAAAAATATGTCAGAGGACTATGGCTGGATTATAGAACATTACAAACCTCATATTGAGAAACACCGTTCAGTAATAGTTAAAAATTTGCAGAAATTTCCTGGAAGAATGGCAATGGCTTTTCATTTCTTATGTGATGTATACAGCCCTGTAGTTCCAAAGTCTTTGTTTTTGTTTACATTGCATGTTGATAATGTGTACAGTAAGAAGAAAGTAGTAGAGCAGGCAGAAAATGTTATGCACAATATTTGGAAACATGAGGTCGATAATGATAAACGTCAGGCTCTTATAACACGATTAACAGAGGATGTAATTTCTTTGCCACTGAATATATTGCACAGTACATAAAGTTCTGACAGGACACATGTTACTCCAAATAATGACATCAGTAAACATAGAGTATTAATTAAATAATTATGAATTGATTGGAATCTATTTTGTGAACATTATGTCTTAGAATTTTTTCCCTGTTACTTATAAATATCATGGAAGAAACTTCAGATCTGCATAATGTTTGGTTTTTTTTCTCCAACAACCAAAATTTTAGTTAATTTTAGAAAAAGGAATTGAATTATTAACCCTAGAGGAGATGGGCTCTTTAATGTTACAGGCGCAGGGGCACAGTTTATTAAAGACATTGTTGATAAGTGGTGATTTATTACTGTTGCTTTATCATTTATTGCAGTAGTTTACATCATACATTGATTACAATAAACATTTAACATTGTACTTAACAATAGTTTTGTGTGTGTTATAAATGCTAGTTTGTTGTACTGGAATAATTTACTTCCAAATTTGTTGTCTTTGGCCTCAAGTGATTGCACACTGCATTTTTCACAGAGAAAAGTTGTCTGAGAGTGACTGTAGCAGATTAAATCATTGCAGCAACCATGTTCTATTGTTGTGGAGCTATTCTTTGCCCTTCCACAAATTCCAAATCTACCTTTTTTCTTCATTGGTTGCTCTTGTATAGGAGTCTCTTGAACTTTGTAATGCTCCCCATCGGGGGTTTGAATCCTCCCTCAGACATGGATATTTGTGTTGTCTTTAAGTATAAAGTAGTTCATAAGTTTTGTAAGTTTAGGGACTGATGACCCTGAAGTTAAGTCTTATAAGCTTAACAAACATTTGAATATTTTGAACTTTGTAATGGCACAGATACAAGCCTAACATCAGCTGGCAATCCTAGTATCACAGATTTTTTGATAAGATGTTTTTCATGAGTTAAAAAGAAAGGTTTTTAAGAAAAAAGCCGACTCATTCCTTTTATTTACTCAAAGTAACACCTGTAAATTGATACCCATCGTGTTCAACAATGCATAACACACAGTCACAGTCAGTTTTGTGTCGTTGGTTTTACTGAATATTTATTACATATTTGGTCAACAGTATCAATCCCCATCCTTTTCTAAAATATAATCTAGTATAATGTGAGGTTTCTTTGTGACCTCATCTATTGTGCCTTCATTGTGCATTGTGGAAATTAGTACAACAGATTGGTTACATTTAGGCACACACAATGGCAAAGTAATATCTTTCAGAAACTGCCTAACTGATTTCTCTGTTCTTGCTGGGAAAAACATTGACAGAATTTCTTTTTTGTCTTAGGGTCCCTACACAAATGACTTTGTTTTGTAGCGGAGAGAGAGAGAGAGAGAGAGAGAGAGTGGATAGCTATTATATCCGGCATCTATTGTTAGATTTCTATTTGTGCCTTTTAGTAGCTCTGTCACTCTGGACACAATATCAAACGGCTTGTTAGAAACACAAAACAGTCCTTCTGGCTGATTGCCATAATACACTTGCAGAAAACCAGTGTAGAATGACTTATCATCGCACAGAGCAAATATTTTGATGCTATATTTAGCTGGTTTGTTGGGAATGTATTGTATGAAGCTGCAACGGCCTCTGAATGCTTGTCAATAGTACATAACAAATTTTCCAACATTGAAACTATTCATGCAGTTTTTGACTAATGCGTCCAGAAAGCTCCTAATAGCTGATAACCTATCTGTTTTACGTCTCACATCCCTAGTGTATTTGAATCTAATAGACCTGAGGAGGAATAAAAATCTCTTGTAACATGCAGGATCTTGAAACTTTCATTCCAGTTCTATCACTTGACTACAGTTCCAATGCAGTTTTTCTGATACCACGTCTTATGAAAATCACAGATTTCATTTCAAACTGTCAATTTAGCATCCTTGTCTCTGGAATAACTTTCTTTGTGCGTTTTCCTCTAAATGTAAAAACTCGTAAAATGCAAGATTGCATCTGTCATATCAGTACTGATTGTTTCCTCTACAAAACGAGGTGCTGTCATTTTAGAGCCTGAAAAGGTGTTGATAATATTTTTTTCTAAAACACGTGATGTCTTTTCTTGCATAATAGGTTTCATCCATTTCATTTGTTTATCATTACCAATAAATATATTGTCTTCAGTGTCAAAGGAAGGTAATCTTTCATCACACTCAATATCACTGTCACTGTCATGATGCCTCGGTAATATTACTTTCTCTTCTCCATCAGAAAACAACTCATCAACATCTCTGCCGTCGTCTTCTTCTGCAAGCTTGTCTAAAAGAGACCTGTCTAATTCCTCGTATGCTAAGTACTTTTTTTTTTTGCCCTAAAATTATAAACACCAACTTACTAAATGTAATAGCAGACATCTCTAAAATAGACTGCTTTTTTCCCCAAATGTAAACTTACAAGTAATGTAGACAGTTTAAAATAGTACTTACATACCAGGTGTGTGGTATGTATAGTAAACCGAGGCTGCAGTTCTAGGAATAACCTATTGTTGCTCTTTACCTGCTGATGCTGTAAACACTCTAACACCATTAAACATAAGCTAATCAATGACTAGAGAGGTACCCACAATTAAATGGCTATAACACCTGGCATTTTTACAGTAGAGAGCAACAAATGGCACTGGTGTATTTTATACACCAATGTACCCGCTCTAAGGTTAATGGAACAGAGCTTGTATTTTATTTCAGGAGGGGGGGGGGGAGTAATAATAAGGTTTAGTTTGTGTCTATTAAAACCATCAAATATTGAATTAATGTTTCACTGTAATATCAACTTTAATCACAGGGAATTTTTAAAAACAAAATAGGCATTTCACATCCAACAGGTGTTAACAGTGAAGTCAAGAAAAATAAAAGTGAAACACTGTGATCTTATCAGATATGTATTGGATATGTTACCATATCTCTTTGATTAATTTTTAAATTACCTTTTTACTGTTTTATGCAGACATATTATGCACAATATTTTCAAATGAGATTTGATTGCCTACACTTTCTGCAGTACATACTGTGTTATGTCATGTCTGTATTTTTCTTATTTATTTATGTAGTTGATTGGTTACTTGCATCTATGTTAACATTTGTTAAATGTCATAATAATACTAATTGCTTCTATGGTACTTTATTAATTGAAATTGAAGGCAGGACAAAATTTATACTGGAACTGATTTGTATTATTTATCATTACACTGTGTTTGATACTTATCTTGTGTATTTCTGTAACAAGATTTCTCATTATTTCAATATTTTAAATTTCTTTTTTAGTTTGAAAGTTTAAGAATTTGTACTGATGAAAACAACCACCAAGTACACTAAACTTTGTCCTCCTCTGTGGTTTTGCTGTGATATTTGGGTGCTGAAGAAAATTATTATATTTGCTACATGAAAGAAAGGGAATTATTTTTTACAGTAATTTTCATTCCGATTTGTGATGTATTAAGGTCGTTTTGAAATGTGACTATTACAATCTTCTTCAAATTATATTTAAAATGTAAATTTATCACAATAAAGCTTTACACCTTTAAACCTTTGGAATAATATTTTCACAGCTTTTCAGTGGAGAATGTCAGATTGATTAAATAAAGCTTTACTGTGTGTGTGTGTGTGTGTGTGTGTGTGTGTGTGTGTGTGTGTGTGTGTGTGGTGTTGTTGTTGGTGGTAGTAGTAGTAGTAGTAGTAGTAGTAGTATACCCGGGATGCTGAAAATTTGCACTTGACATTTACAAATAACAAGTGAAGAGCAAGAAGCGCGAGGCTCTAGTCACAAGGAACGATCCAATCACAGTGCGCTAAACACTTCCAGTGATCACGTGCCGTGATGTCAAAGTTCCCGCGTTGCCGACTATGTTCAATACTACTGTAAACAAATTTGTGTATCATATTTACCGTGTGTTTATGTTGTGTGTGATTTTTTTTAGCTGTGATTTGTTTTACTGTGAATGGTTTAATTTGACTTTCTAGTAATTGGATAATGTATCCGAAAAGACACTTGTCTTGTGACGATTTCTGAGTAAGTTCTCAATTTCGTATGAATAAAAAATTCGAAGTATATGCTCTGAGCAGGGAGTTCATTCTCGCTTCAAACGATCGAAATTATGGTGCAGTGACTACAAGAAAGAAATATTGCTTATGTAAGGAACAATAAGTCTTTCACAATAAAAGAGGTGGAAAGGATGTTGCGTGAAGATGTTGGCAATGTTGATGCTGCATCTCGGTAAAAAAGGTTCGAGCACATTGAAAAACTGATTCAGGCAGCACAAAGAATGTAAGGGATTATCAGTAATCATGAGCAGTTAATGATTTGTCTTGTTGATGACGACGATTTTGGCAGTGAAGTTGTGATACCGGATGTAACTGCACCATTTCTCGCCGTAAATTGGTGAGTGAAAAACATTGTGATTATAAAATGTAGAGAAGTTACTATCTTGATTATTGTTTATTTTGTATCTGTCATGGTCAAATGCTTATTTTCTATATTTCTTTGTTCCGTTATTGAAAGCATGTTCGTTGTTGTGCTCTTGTGTACATTACTATGCCGTTAATTAATTGCTGCTTGAGGTAGCAGCTCAAGAACGAATTATTATATGCACTTCTATTGCTCAATACTTTACATTTATGAGGTGCAACTGAAAACCGTTTCGCCTGCTGTGTATATAGAGGCTAATGTTGCAACGTCGCTAAAGCAGTGTAGCCAACTTAACTCGCCATAACGCGAAACGTCAAGTGTATTGTTTCAGTGGCCCAGGTATAGTAATCCCTTCTCTCTCTGTCCATCTCTTTTTTTTCTAATAAGATGTTATATTTATCAGAGAATATATAAGAAGGAAGGCTTTCTTGCATTATATACAAACATTTCTGTACAGTAACCAAACAAAAAGAGACAGAGTAATCAACTACAAATGACATATAACATTCATTTAATTCACAACATTTTATAAATTAATAAAATCTTTGGTGAGACCACCCCTGAGCAAGTGACATAAAGTTGGCCATGTGAGAAATATGGACATGTCAGATCCACTCCACAGTATTGAATATATTGCCGGTGATTTGTTAATCATAATATAAAATGCAAGCCTGACTGGAAACTGCAGTCTCCTGAAGTTAAAAGCTCCATCTGTTGGAAACAATGGGTATTCGCTGGATGTACCCTTTTTCATTCTCTTCCTTTTCTTGTACATCTACATACATACTCCGCAATTCACCGTAAGGTGCGTGGCGGAGGGTACACTGTACCACTACTAGGCATTTCCTTACCTATTCCACTCCCAAATAGAACGAGGAATAAAAGAATGCCTTTATGCCTCCGTACGAGCCCTAATTTCTCTTATCTTGTCTTTGTGATCTTTATGCGAAATGTAAGTAGGCGGCAGCAAGATTGTACTACACTCAGCTTCAAATTCCGGCCCTCTAAATTTACTCAACAGAAATTCACGAAAAGAACGTTGTCTATCTTCCAGCGATCCCCAATTGAGTTGCCGGAGCATTTCCGTGACACTCGCGCATTGGTCGAACCTACCGGTAACAAATCTAGCTGCTCGCCTCTGAACCGCCTCTATGTCTTCCTTCAAACCGATCTGCTGCGGGTCCCAAACACTTGAGAAATAATCAAGACGTGGTTGTACAAGTGTTTTATACGTGGTCTCCTTTACAGGTGAAGTACATCTTTCCAAAATTCCCCCAATAAACCGAAGTCGGCTGTCCATCTTACTCACAACTGTCCTTACATGTTCGTTCCATTTCATATCGCTCTGCAATGTTACGCCTAGATATTTGAACGACGCGACAGCATCAAGAAGCTCACTACTAATGCTGTATTCGAACATTATAGGATTGTTTTTTCTACTCATGCGCATCACCTTACATTTTTCTACATTGAGAGCTAGCTGCCATTCTTCGCACCAACTAGAAATTTTGTCTAAGTCATCCTGTATGCTATTACAGTCAGTTACAGACGACACTCTCCCATACACCACAGCAAACAGCTGCAAATTACAACTTACTCTGTCCATCAGGTCATTTATATAGATAGAAAATAATAGCGGTCCTATCACACTCCTGTGGGGCACGCCTAACGATACACTCGTCTCTGATGAACACTCGCCGTCGAGAACAACGTACTGCGTTCTATTACTTAGGAAGTCTTCCAGCCAGTCACAAATCTGTGAACCTATTCCATAAGCTCGTATCTTTTTTCCGTTTCAGGAAATTTACTATATTCGAACTGAGTATATGCTCTAAAATTCTACATGAAACTGATGTCAATGATATTGGCCTGTAATTGTGTGGGTCAGTTGTCTTTCCTTTCTTATAAACGGGAGTCACCTGCGCTTTTGTCCAATCACTAGGAACTTTGCGCTGAATTAAAGGTTCGCGATAAATGCAAGCTAAGTAGGGGGCCAACGCCGCAGAATAGTCTTTGTAAAACCGAACTGGTATTCCATCCGCACCAGCAGACTTTTTCATATTTAGCTCTCTCAGCTGCTTCTCTACACCGGAAATACCTATTGCTATGTCCCCCATTTCGGAATTAGTACGTTGATCAAATGATGGTACATTTATGCGGTCCTCCTGCGTGAAAGATTTCTTAAAGATTAAATTTAGAACATCAGCTTTCCATTTGCTTTTTCTATTACTGCCCCAGAATGATCAACGAGTGACTGAACGGTGGGCTTTGACCCACTTATCGATTTTACATAGGACCAGAATTTTTTCGGGTTCTCAGAAAGATCTTTGACTAAGGTATGGCTGTGATAATTATTGTATGCTTCGCGCATTGATCTTTTTATAGACGCACGAATCTCTACTAACTTTTGCCTGTCATCATTTGCGTGTTCTTTTTTTAATCGAGAGTGCAGCAGCCTTTGCTTTCTCAGCAGCTTTCTTACATTATTATTATACAACGGTGGATCTTTTCCATCCTTAATCGTCTTTACTGGCACATATTTCTCTAACCCTTTATTAACAATTCACTTAAATTTAGTCCACAATTCCTCTACATCCATAGTCCCGGAATTAAACGATGCCCACTCATTTTCTAAGTGCGATCATAACATTTGCTTATTGGCTCTTCCCAACAAAAACACACTCCTAGCCTTCTTGATTGGTTTATGAACTTTGGTCACCATCGACGCTATGATGATTTCATGATCACTAATTCCTGTCTCTACACAGACATCGTTAATAAGGTTTGCGGCTATAAGGTCTAGAATATTACCATTGCACATGGGTTGCCAGTTTAACTGCTCAAGACAGTTTTCGGAGAATGTGTCCAGCTCTATAGAAGACCATTGCTTTCACCTGCAGCCATGTGTGCTTAACCATAGTTGGTTCAAAGTTGTCAAGAGAAGTCATGTTTCATAAATTTCCGTAAGTAACCAGGAATACAGGAATATCGTAGTGGTAAGTATGTAGGTAAATGTATTAATATGTGGTGCATTATGTGACAGGTTTGACTCATCACAGTATATATGATATCATATTTATTTTTATGATACGAATATTATAGAGGAGAAATTCCTAGCAGGAAAAATATATAAAATAAAGATTTTTGACTTACCTAAAGTACAGGCTCGTCAACAGAAACATAAAACACACACAAACATTCGAGCTTTCGCCACCACTGGCAGCTTCTTCGGAGAAAAGGAAGGAAGGAAGTAGAGGAGAAAGGGAAGGATATGGGTTTTAAGGAAGTGGAAAAGGAGCCATTCCAATCCCAGGAGTGGAAGGACTTACCTTAGGGGACAAAAAGGAAGGTAAACAAATACACACACACTCACACATATCCACATGCAAACACACCTAGGCAGACATTTGTAGAAACCAAAGAAGTTGGACAGAGATACCACTTCAGGCAGAGGCTCTGTCCGCAGAACCGAGGCAAAGATGTTAAAGATGGTGGGCGGGAATTAGAATTTAGCGGAGGTTGAGACCAGGTGGGCAATGGGAAGAGAGAATGTGTTGAAGGGCAAGTTCCCATCTCCGGAGTTCTGAAATATTGGTGTTGGTGGGAAGTATCCAGATAACCCGGACGGTGTAACAGTGTGCCAAGATGTGCTGGCCGTGCACCAAGGCATGTTTAGCCACAGGGTGATCTTCATTACGAACAAACACTGTCTGCCTGTGACCGTTCATACGAATGGACAGTTTGTTGCTGGTCATTCCCACATAGAACGCTTCACAGTGCAGGCATGTCAGTTGGTAAATCACGTTGGTGCTATCGCAAGTGGCTCTGTCCTTGATCGTGTACACCTTCCGGGTTACGGGACTGGAGTAAGTGGTGGTGGAAGGGTGCATAGGGCAGGTTTTACAACGGGGGCGGTTACAAGGGTAGGAGCCAGAGGGTAGGGAAGGTGGTTTGGAGATTTCATATGGATGGACTAGGAGGTTACGGAGGTTAGGTGGTCAGCTGAAATACACTCTCGGTGGAGTGGGAAGGATGTCATGAAGGATGGATCTCATTTCGGGGCAGGTTTTAAGGAAGTCGTATCCTTGCTGGAAAGCCACATTCAGAGTCCGCTCCAGTCCTGGAAAGTATATGGTGACAAGAGTGGCACTTCTGGCGTTCTTCTGTGGAAGGTTCTGAATTTGGGGGGATGAGGAAGTGGCTCTGGAAATTTGCTTCTGTACCAGATCAGGAGGATAGCAGCGGGATGTGAAAGCTGTTATTAGGTTATTGGTGTACTGGTTCAGGGATTCTGGACTGGAGCAGACTCGTTTGCCACGAAGACCTAAGCTGTAGGGAAGGGAACGTTTGATGTGGAATGGATGGCAGCTGTCATAGTGGAGGTACTGTTGTTTGTTGGTTGGTTTGATGTGTGAAGTTGTCCATTGGGCAGATGGAGGTCGACATCAAGGAAAGTGGCATGGGATTTGGAATAGGACCAGGTGAATTTGATGGGACCAAAGGAGTTGAGGTTGAAGAGGAAATTCTGGAGTTCTTCTTCACTGTGAGTCCAGATCGTAAAGATGTCGACAATGAATCTATACCAAACTTTGGGTTGACAGGCTTGGGTATCCAGGAAGGCTTCCTCTAAGCGTCCCATGAATAAGTTCGCGTACGAGGGGGCCATCCTGGTTCCCATGGCTGTTCTCTTTAGTTGTTGGTATGTTTGGCCCTCAAAAGTGAAGAAGTTGTGGGTTAGGATGAAGCTGGCTAGGGTATTAAGGAAAGACGTTTTAGGTAGGGAAGTGGGTGGTCGGAGTGAAAGCAAATACTCCATCGCAGCGAGGCCTTGGGCATGTGGGATGTTTGTGTACAAGGAAGTGGCATCAATGGTTACAAGGATGGTTTCTGGAGGTAACTGGCTAGGCAAGGATTTCAGGCGATCGAGGAAGTGGTTGGTGTCTTTGATGAAGGATGGGAGACTGCACATGATGGGTTGAAGGTGTTGGTCTATGTAGGCAGAGTTTCGTTCAGTAGGGGCTTGGTAACCGGCCACAATGGGGCAGCCGGGATGATTGGGTTTGTGGATCTTGGGGAGTAGGTAGAAGGTGGGGGTGCGGGGTGTTGGTGGGGTCATGAGGTTAATGGAGTCAGGGGAAAGGTTTTGTAGGTACTTTAGGTAAGTCAAAAATCTTTATTTTATACATACTTTTCCCACCAGGGAAGTCTCCTTCTATAATATATAGATGAAGATTACTTACCAGGCGAAGGAGCACAGGAAGTGACAGTAGCACCAATAAATCAATAAATTCACACACACATACACACACAAACGCTAGCTTTCGCAGCCTAGTTGCTTCGTCAGGCAGAAGGAAAGGAGAGGGAAAAGGAAAAGATTAGGTTTTTAAGGGAGTGGGTAAGGAGTCATTCCAATCCCGGGACAGGAAAGACCTTTTTTCCCCCAAGGTAAGTCTTTCCTGTCCCGGGATTGGAATGACTCCTTACCCACTCCCTTAAAACCCTTATCATTTCCTTTTCCCTCTTCTTCCCTTCTGCCTGAAGAAGCAGCTAGGCTGCGAAAGCTTGCGTTTGTGTGTGTCAATTTATTGATTTATTTGTGCTACTGTCTCTTCCTGTGCTCCTTCGCCTGGTAAGTAATCTTCATCTATTTATATAATCATATTTATTGAATTACATGTTGTACAATTGCAGATATATATTCATTTGTATAGGTACTGTATGTCAGTAAAATCTGTTGTGAAAGAGTTGGTTGTAAAAAAAAGTAATATATTAAAACATGATGCATGTTGGGGCAGTTTTCCATGAACATTACTGTTTATGTCCTTATATCTCATGAACTATGTGTTGTATTATGATAGAGTTTCGAAAGTACATTCAGCTGTATGTGTGTATACTATCTGTAAAATTTCCTTTGACTACAATTTGTAGTGTAGAATTTATAGACAGTAAAGTCATAGCAAAAGCTGTAGTTTTGCTCCATGAACAGTAGAAAAGTCACAGGTGATAAACTTTTCTTCCTTTCATTATTTTGATGTGGTTCTCAGTAAGAAAAATAAAGGTATGGAATTAATTTTAAAATTTGTTGCAAGTCACTAAGTAATGTCATTCTCATTTAGTAATACAGCAAGGACAGTTTCCAACTCGCCACAAAGACGTGTCGACCATCTGTGTCAGGCACATACAAAAGACACACACACATTCAACACTTTCAGCTATCGGCCATGGCCTTCTTCAGAAAATAGAACACACGCAATCACACAGGCACACAGCACAGTCATACTACCATCACCTCTGGCTGCCGCACTTCGAATCACGCTCTCCCCCCCCAGGGGGCCCACAGTTCTTTTGTGGGTACGTGCGTGGCGCGCACGGGGCCCCGAGCCAGAGCAGCCTTTCTTCTGCCCCAGGCTTTCACTTTCCCTCCTGGTTTATGCCTTCACCCAGAGACGGGTGTCTTTCGCGAGTTAAAGTGGTTTCTTGTTGTCGTTTCTCTTATTCCTTGGTTCCTTCCTTTCCTACCCTTTGTTTCTGTCTTCCTCTCCTTGCTGTACTCTCCTAGCCTTCTTCTCCTCCTCATTAGTCTCCGCCTCGGCGTTTGAGACACTTCTTTCCTTCTTTCTCTTCACTTCCTCTATTCTTCTTCTTTCCTCCCTGTGTGTGTCTGAAGGCCGACCCACGCATTATCATGCGTAGCAGGTGACAGGGTAATGCGTAATTCCCCGGGTAGACAAGTAGGGCACGTACGTACCCCCTGGTAAAGGCCAGGCCCAGGGAGGGGTGATTACCCGAGCTGGTACCTTCCGAACATGCCGATTGGTCCCTCCGTCAGTTCTTGGGTGGTGTGACCTGAGGTGTGAACAATCACCTAAGGCGGGTAAGCCCTCAGAGAGGGCCCCCACTAGGAAGGAGCGCGCCATCGGAGACGCCGGTAATCACGGGGGGCACTTCCGCAATGACTTCCTTCTCTTCTTCAGTGACGTTGACCCAGAAACGAAAGATCGATTAGTCTCAGTAAAAGAAGACTCTGCCTAATCTACCGAAATTTCTTGTTGTCTCTCGCACTGACGGTAAAGATTTCAATTCTGTAAATCCTTTCATCATTCAGAAAGGTGTTGCAATTGCTGGCCCTGTTAAAACCTGTTCGCGTCAGCGCAATGGCACATTGTTGCTGGAAGCGGTCAGTGCATTCCAAGCCCAAAAGCTAATCCGGACTACGTTGTTACATACGTTTCCAGTCAAGGTAGAAGCGCACCGCACACTCAACTCGTCACAGGGGGTAGTTTTTACGAGATCCCTTGACGGGTTGTCTGATGAAGACATACAATCCTATATGTGCGATCAGGGTGTAACAGCCGTCCATAGAGTGATGAAAAAGGTAGATAACCAGCTGACACCGACTCGAACTGTGTTTTTGACTTTCGACAGAGTTGAACTCCTGTCGAAGGTCAAAGCAGGGTATGAAGTCATCTCCGTCCACCCTTATGTACCTAACCCAATGTGCTGTTTTCAATGCCACCGATACAACCACACCCGTCAATCTTGGCCTAACGCAGCAAAATGTGTCACTTGTGGTAGGGATGCCCATGAGCGGGATTGCCCACCTCCATCCCCTCATTGCCTTAACTGCAATGGTGACCATGCGGCTTCCTCTCGAGACTTCCCTGTATATAAGGATAAAAAAGTCATCCAGCAAATTCGGGTTGCGGAAAAGGTATCAACATCTGCCGCTCGAAAGTTGTTGGTGAGTCAAAAGCCCACTGTTCTCCCACCGGGCACATACAGTAAGGTCCTCACCTCCAATCGGCCTACTAAGGATTCCAGTACCCAGACCTGTGACTTCACTTTCGCTGACACAGTTGTGCGATCTGCCAGCCCGAAGATTGCCCGTTCCACGTCCCCGCTTCCTCCTGCTGCTTCTAAAGTTCAGTCTTCGTCAACCTCTAGTAAACCGCGGGCACCTAAACAAGATGCCCGGACTTTGAAAAAGGAACCCGTCCGTGAGGAGTTTCTGCGTTCTCAGGCTTCCCAACCGTCAACTGCCTCTTCTCACCGTCACTCTTCCAGAAGAGCCAACAAGAAAGAGTTCCTCTCCCTCCCCGCCGAGGCGTGACCCATCCGTCACGCCGTCCAACAGTTGCCGGCCTCGGCCGTCTTCTGTTTCACCGGGACGCTCCGTCTGCCGGGCACCCGGCCCTTTACCGGCGGTGGAAACTACCCCTCCTGATCAACTCAGGGAGGTGGCAGGTGCGTCGGTCGAACCTATGGACCACGACCCTTTGCCTCTAGACAGCGATAGCAGTGCTCCCTCGAAATCCGGTCCTCAGCGGCCGTCGAGGTGACCCCGCTTGCTTGTTCATTTTTATCCTCATTTCTTATCTCATTTTTTATCATGGCGCTCCTTCAATGGAATATTCACGGCATTCGTTCCAATTGGGAGGAGTTAAAACTACTACTTCGATTGCACTGCCCGCTTCTAGTCTGTCTCCAAGAAACTAAGTTGCGTCCAAGTGATCATGCAGACTTCCCACTACACCTCTGTGCGTTTCGACCTGCCACCTGTGGAAGGTACCCCAGCCCATGGAGGGGTTCTGATGTTCATTCGAGACAACGTCTAGTACCATCCCATTACATTGCATACTCACCTACAGGCAGTTGCCGTCCGCATCACTCTATCCACATTTACCTTTTCCCTCTGTAATATCTATTCGCCATCGTCATCTGCCCTTACTAGGGCAGATGTGCTACACCTCGTCGACCAGCTCCCTTCACCTTTCGTGTTGGTAGGTGACTTCAGTGCCCACCACCCCCTATGGGGCTCTCCGGCACCTTGTCCGAGAGGCTCCCTTTTGGTGGACCTACTCCAACACTTCAATCTTGTCTGCCTCAACACTGGTGCAACGACCTTCCTTTCTGACACAACTCATACTTACTCCCACATAGACCTTGTGATATGCACTCCTCAGCTTGCTGGTCGGTTTGAGTGGTATGCACTTTCTGACACGTACTCGAGTGACCATTTCCCTTGTATCATCCGCTTCCTGCATCATTCCCTATCTCCTCGTCCCACCAGTTGGAACATTTCTAAGGCCGACTGGGAGCTTTATTCTTCCAGGGCTGTTTTTCACGATCAGAATTTTCTCAGCTGTGACAGTCAGGTCGAATACCTCACAGAGGTTATTCTCACAGCTGCCGAACATTCCATACCTCGTACATCCTCTTCTCCACATCGTGTTCCGGTCCCTTGCTGGACTGCAGCCTGCCGTGATGCGCTTAGAGCCCGGCGCTGTGCTTTACGCACCTTCCGCCGCCACCCAACTTTGGAGAATTGCATAAATTATAAACGAATGAGAGCGCAATGTCGTCGTATCATAAACGACAGCAAAAAAGCTTGCTGGACTGCTTTTACTAGTTCTTTTAACCGTTTTACTCCCTCCACGGTTGTTTGGGGTGGCCTACCGCTCTGCCTACGCCGTTTATCCGGCATCAAGGTCCACTCCCCGATTCCTGGCCTGACCGTGGAAAACGCAGTCCTCGTGGCCCCCGCTGATGTTTCCAACGTATTGGGCCGTTTATTTGCGTAGGTTTCAAGCTCTGCCCATTACCACCCTGCCTTTCTCCCTCGCAAACAGGTAGAGGAGGCACGGCCGCCTTCTTTCCACTCTTTTAATCGTGAAAATTATAATGTTGTCTTCACCATGCAGGAGCTAGACCGTGCTCTCGTCCTGTCCTAATCTTCTGCTCCCGGGCCCGATTCCATTCATATTGAGATGCTGAAGAACCTCTCTCCTGCGGGCAAGTGTTTTCTTCTTAGTACCTACAATCGCATATGGACTGAAGGTCATGTTCCCACAAGTTGGCGTGAAGCCATTGTTGTCCCCATCCCCAAACCGAGGAAGGACAAACATCTTCCTTCCAGTTATCGCCCCATTTCTCTGACGAGCTGCATCTGTAAGGTGATGGAACGCATGGTTAATGCTCGGTTGGTCTGGCTCCTCGAATCTCGCCGCCTCCTGACTAATATCCAATGTGGTTTTCGTCGACACCGCTCTGCTCTTGATCACCTCATTACGTTGTCGACCTTCATTATGAATAACTTTCTAAAGAAGTGTCAAACAGTAGCAGTGTTTTTCGACTTGGAGAAGGCATACGATACCTGTTGGAGAGCGGGCATTCTCCGCACATTGCACACATGGGGCCTTCGGAGCCGCCTCCCTCTTTTCATTCAAGTGTTTTTGGTGGATCGCAAGTTCCGGGTACGGGTGGGCTCTGTTTTGTCAGATACCTTTTGCCAGGAGAATGGGGTACCACAGGGTTCCGTCTTGAGTGTGGCTCTCTTTGCCATTGCAATCAATCCGATCGTAGATTGCCTTTCAGCCGACATTTCCGGGTCCCTTTTTGTTGACGATTTCGCAATTTATTGCAGCGCCCAGAGGACGTGTCTCTTGGAGTGTTCTCTTCAACGCTGTCTTGACCGTCTATATTCCAGGAGCATCGCAAACGGCTTCAGATTCTCTACTGAGAAAACGGTGTGTATAAACTTCTGGAGATACAAGGAATTTCTTCCACCTTCTCTACATCTCGGCCCTGTTGCTCTCCCTTTTGTGGAGACTATGAAATTCTAGGGACTCATGTTGGATTGTAAACTTTGCTGGTCCACACGCGGGTCCTACCTGGCTGCCCGTTGTGCCCGATCCCTTAACGTTCTTCGTGTCCTCAGTGGCACGTCATGGGGAGCGGATCGTACCGTCCTGCTTCACCTTTATCAGGCCATTTTTCAGTCGAAGCTCGACTACAGAAGCCTTGTATACTCTTCTGCACGGCCTTCGATTCTCCGCCGCCTCAACTATATTCACAATCGGGGATTACGTCTGGCGACCGGTGCATTTTATACCAGTCCTGTTGAAAGTCTGTATGCAGAGGCTGCTGTATTACCCTTGACCACTCGGCGTGACATACTCTTGTGTCGGTACGCATGCCGCTTGCGGTCGATGCCCAACCATCCATCTTACCGATTATTTTTTGACGACTCACTTGATCGCCAATATCAGTTGTCTGCGATTGCCTTGCTTCCACCTGGAGTTCGGTATCGCCGCCTGCTACAGCAGCTCGATTTTACCCTTCCTTCCACCTTTTGGTTGAGCGAAAGCCCATTGCCACCGTGGCAATAGGCCCAGGTTCACACTCACCTTGAACTTAGTTCGCTCCCCAAGGAGAGCACTCCGGATTTGGTATACCGCTCGAGGCTTGTCGAACTCCGTTCGCGGTTCAATAATGCCATATTTATTTACACTGATGGTTCCAAGAGCACTGCCGGTGTCGGATCTGCCTTCGTCGTTGGGGACAAGCGTTTCCAATACGAGCTCCCTGACCGGTGCTCGAACTTCACGGCTGAGCTTTTCGCCCTCCACCAGGCCGTTTTGTATACCTGCTGCCACCGCCAACCTTTCTATGCCATATGTTCGGACTCCCTTAGTGCCCTGCAGAGTCTTAAGGATACTTTCTCGAACAATCCTCTCGTGTATCGGATCCAACGCTCCCTCCGGTTGATAGCAGATGACAGCTGAGACGTTTCTTTCCTCTGGGTCCCTGGCCACTTGGGTGTGCCCGGGAATGAGACCGCCGACATAGCAGCCAAGGCTGCAGCTCTTTTGCATCGTATGGCTACCTTTTGCGTCCCATCGGACGATGTTCAACGGGCTCTTCGCCGGAGTATCGTGTCATCATGGCACAGTGCATGGTTTTCGCTGTACAACAATAAATTGAGAACTGTAAAACCGATCCCGACCACTTGGAGGACCTCCTCACGCCCCTCTCGGCGGGAGGTCATCCTGGCCCGGTTGCGGATCGGTCACTGCCGTTTCAGCCCCCGTCACTTGCTATCCGCCGACCCTGCACCACTGTGCTCCTGCGGTGAACTGCTGAAAGTGCGACATGTTTTACTGTCCTGTGTTAATTTTAATCATCTCCGTGTAGCCCTCCACTTTCCGTCTACTCTGGAGGAAATTTTAGCTGATGACACACGAGCAGCTGCTCGAGTTTTGCGTTTTATCAACTTGGCCAACTTATCGAAGGATATTTAACCATTTTAATTGTATTTTCTCTTTCGTTTTTAGCCTCCTCTTCATGTTCTGACAGCCATTTTTTTTTTTTTTTTTTTTTTTTTTTAGATCTAGCGAATCTATGTTCTTGTCTGGGCGCTAATGACCGTAGAAGTTGTGCGCCCTAAAACAACAAAACTAAACAAAACAAGAATCACGCTCTGCAGCGAATCAGGGAGGGGAGAGGGACAGGAAGGTTACGTCACGGTGGGGGGATGGGTTAGATGGAAATAGAGAGATGCAGCTTAGGAATGGAGTGGGGAGGTGGGTGAGGGGAGAAAATAAAATAAATATATATACTCCCATGAATCTCAGACATTGCTGAGGTTGGGTGACTTGCGTGTCTCAACGATACAGATAGCTGTACCATAGGTGCAACCACAGTGGAGGGGTATCTGTGGAGAGGCCAGACAAACGTGTGGTTCCTGAAGTAGTTACAGGGGCAACAGTCTGGATGATTGACTGAGCTGGCCTTGTAACATCAGTTAATGTGGCTTTGCCACACAGCTACTGCGAACAGCTGAAAGCAAGGGGAAACTACAGCCGTTACCTTTCCCGAGGGCATGCAGCTCTACTGTATGAACATATGATGATGGCATCCTCTCGGGTAAAATATTCCGGAGATAAAATAGTCCCCCGTTCGGATCTCCGAGCGGGGACTACTCAGGAGGATGTGATCATCAGGAAAGGCAGCACTGGCATTCTACAGATCGGAGCGTGGAATGTTAGATCCCTTAATCATGTAGGAAAGCTAGAAAATTTAAAAAGAGAAATGTATAGGTTGAAGTTAGATATAGTGGGGATTAGTGAAGTTCGGTTGAAAGAGGAACAGGATTTCTGGTCATGATTATAAATACAAAATCAGTTCGGGGTATCACACGTGTAGGTCTGATAATGAATAAGAAAATAGGAATGTGGGTAAACTATTATGAGCAACACAGTGATCGCATTATCGTAGTCAAGATTGATACAAAGCCAACACCGACCACAGTAGTACAGGTTTATATGCCAACTATCTTTGCCGATGATGAGGAGATCGAAGAAATATATGAGGAGCTAAAGGAAATTATTCAGAAAATTAAGGGAGAGGAAAACTTAATTGTTATGGGAGACTGGAATTCGGTAGTAGGGCGAGGAAGGGAAGGGAAGATAGTAGGCGAGTATGGTCTGGGCAAAATGAATGAAAGAGGAAGCCGCCTTGTAGATTTAGTTATAACAAACACCTGGTTTAAGAATCACAAAAGAAGGTTGTATACGTGGAAGAGATCAGGAGACACCAGAAGGTACCAGATAGATTTTATAATGGTAAGACATAGATTTTGGAACCAGGTTTTAAACTATAAGACATACCCAGGGGCAGATATAAACTCAGACCATAACTTATTGGACATGAATTGTAGGCTGAAACTGAAAAAACTGCAGGAAGGTAGGAAAATAAGGAGATTGGACCTGAAGGAACCTGAAGTTCTTGAGAATTTCTGAGGGAGCTTTAGGCAACAATTGATAGAAACGGGGGGAAATAAAACAGTAGAGGAGGAATGGGTAGCATTGAGAGATGAAATAATGAAGGCAGCAGAGGACAAAATAGGTAGGAAGGCAAGACCTACAAAACATCCTTGGATATCACAGGATATACTAAATTTAATCGATGAAAGGAGAAAATATAAAAATGCCGCAAATGAAATGGGCAAAATGGAGTACAGACGATTAAGAAATGAGATTGACAGGAAGTGCAAAATGGCTAAGTAGGAGTGGCTAGAAGGCAAATGCAAGGATGTAGAAGAATGTATACATAGGGGAAAAATAGATGCTGCCTACAGGAAAATAAGAGATATTTGGAGATAAGAAAAACAGCTCTATAAATATCAAGAACGCAGATGGAAAGCCAGTTCTCAGCAAAGAAGGGAAAGCTGAAAGATGGAAAGAGTATATAGAGAGGCTCTATGAAGGAAATGAACTTAGCGGCAATATTGTAGAAAGGGGAGAAGAAGTAGATGAGGATGAAATAGGATATACTATACTGAGACATGAATTTGACAGAGCACTGAAGGACCTAAGTCGAAACAAGTTCCCTGGAGTAGACGACATTCCCTCAGAGCTACTGAAATCTCTGGGAGAACCAGCCATGACAAACCTGTTTCACCTGGTGTGTAAGACATATGAGGCAGGCGAAGTACCCTCAGACTTTGAGAAAAATGTTATAATCCCCATTCCAAAGAAAGCATGCGCAGACAGGTATGAAAACTACAGAACCATTAGTTTAATAAGTCATGGTTGCAAAATATTAACACGAATTATTTACAGAAGGATGGAAAAGCTGGTAGAAGCTGACCTCGAGGAAGATCAGTTTGGGTTCAGGAGAAATGTAGGAACACGGAAGGTAATACTCACTTTATGGCTTTTCCTAGAAGATAGATTAAGAAAAGGCAAACCTACATTTCTAGCTTTTTTTAGATTTGGAGAAGGCTTTTGACAATGTTGATTGGAATAAACTCTTTAAAGTTCTGAAGAAAGCAGGAGTAAAATATAGGGAGCGTAAGGTTATTTACAACTTGTACAAAAACCAGACAGCGGTTGTCAGAGTTGAAGGGCATGAAAGGGATGCAGTGGTTGGAAAGAGAGTAAGACAGGGTTGTAGCCTTTCTCCAATGTTATTCAATTGGTACATTGAGCAAGCTATAAAGGAAAGCAAGGAGAAATTTGGAGAAGGAATTAAAGTTTAGGGTGAAGAATTAAAAACATTGCGTTTTTCCGACAACATAGTAATTCTGTCAGAGACAGCAAAGGACCTGGAAGAGCAATTGAACGGAATGCACAATGTGCTGAAAGGTGCATATAAGATGAAGATTAACAAGAGCGAAACTAGGGTAATGGAATGCAGTCTAAGAAAATCGGGTGATGCTGAAGGAATTAGATTAGGTAACGAAACAATAAAGGATGTAGATGAGTTTTGCTACTTGGGCAGTAAAATAACAAATGATGGTTGCAGTACAGAGGATATCAAATGCAGAATGGCAATGGGTAGAAAAGCATTTTTGAAAAAGAGAAATTTGCTAACTTCGAATATTAACTTAAGTGTAAGGAAGTCTTTCCTGAAGGCATTTGTGTGGAGTGTTGCCTTGTATGGGAGTGAAAGACGGACGATAAGATGTGCGGACAGGAAGAGGATTGTGGCCTTTGAATTGTGGTGCTACAGAAGAATGCTGAAGATTAGGTGGGTGGATCGGGTAACTAATGAGGAGGTACTGAACAAAATTGGGGAGAAAAGAAATTTCTGGCATACCTTGACTAAAAGAAGAGATAGATTGGTAGGACACATTCTTAGACATCAAGGAATTGTGAATTTAGCGATGGAGGGAAGTGTGGGGGGTAAAAACCGCAGATCAAGAGATGGATACAGTAAGCAGATTCAAACAGATGTAGGTTGCCATTCTTATGTGGAGCTGAAGAGGCTTGCTCAGGCTGCATCAAACCAGTCTCCGGACTGAAGACCACATCAACAACATATACAAAATGCATGCACACTGCAAGTACACAAGACCGCATATACACACACACACACACACACACACACACACACACACACACACACACACACACGATCACAAATTCTCACACCACTCAAAATAGGCGAGGTTTGGGATAGAGAGGTAGGAACTGTAAGGTATGGAGAGAGAGAGAGAGAGAGAGAGAGAGAGAGAGAGAGAGAGAGAGAGAGAAGGCACAGCATGCAGTGGAGCACAAGCTTGGTTTCAATGGCTGCTTCACAACCCGGACCATCTGGATCCTCTCATCCACCACCAGCTTTTCTGATCTGCACAGATGTGAGTTATCCCTACAATACATTCTCCGAACCTGTAATCAACCAGGCCTCAACCTATGATCTCTCTCTCTCTCTCCCCCCCTCCTTACCTTACAGTTCCTACCTATCTATCCCAAACCTCGCCTATTTTGAGTGGTGTGTGAATGTGTGTGTGTGTGTGTGTGTGTGTGTGTGTGTGTGTGTGTGTTTGTGTTTGCACAATCACAAGGCAAAATTAGAATAGAGTTTTACATTTCACAATTTGGGCAGAGGTATCTAACATGTGTTTTACAAACTTGAAGTGTTCAAATTGTAACAAACATGTTTGTAAAAATTTGAACACTTCATTGGGGTCTTGTTGTCGGACAGAATTTGCATATGGACCGTTTGCAACTTTGGTTGCCACCGATGAAGCTAGGTGTTGATGGAGTTTCCGTTTATATTTTTCTAACAATTGCCGCTGACTGTTTATTTCGTGGCTGCATTTTTCTAGCTACAATGTAAGGAGACACTAGGAGTCTTCCCAGTTCACCAAGAAATATTCTTCTTTTGTAAAGAAGATTGTTTACATCCTGTATTTATTTCTCTCCATAGCACAAAAGCATTTTAGGCAGAAGTATCAATAATATTGTAGATGATGATCATTGGCCTATGGTTGGTTTTCTTATTGCATGTATATGTGCCAATAAGCTGATCCAATGTATCAACAGCTCCCTTACTTGCATTGTAGTCTAGTATCATTTTTGGTTTCTTGTCTTCTCTGTTGCTTATTTCCATGCTGTTGTGCATTGCGCTCATCAAGACAACCTGTTTGTTCTTCCTTGGAACATGAGACACGATGGTGGTGTCCTTAGTAAAAAAGAACTTTGAAGTGTGAACGTCTTCTTTGCTTGATATATTATTAGGGAGTTCCGGCTTATTTTTTCTCACTCTGCCCAACATTGTAAGGTGTCTTTTGAGAAGTCCTTGGCCTAATGCATATGACGTGAAGAAGTTGTCACATGTGACATTTTGTCCTTTTAGCTCATAAGTCAGATCCATGACAATCCTCATACCTTGATTTTTCTCAGGTGATTTTCCAGGTACTTTTCCTGTATAGATTTATCAACAAAACATAAGAAGTGGCACTATCACACAATGTCCATATCTTTACTCCATATTTTGATGGTTTGCTCGGTATATATTGTTTGAATGGACAACGTTCTCGGAAAGCCACAAGTTGCTCATCCACAGTTACATTTGTGCCAGTATTATATAGTTTTGAAAGCATTCCCACCCACTTATCCCACAGAACTCTTACAGGTGCTAACTTGTCATTTACTCTTCGTGCTCTTCGATCAGACTTGTCAACGAAACGTAAGACACGTGAAATGCAATGGAACCATTTCAGTGACATGACGGCAGGAAAAATGGCTCTTCCCGTTTCTGGATCCCACAGACTCTTTGCTGATTCACCACATGATTTGTACACACCAGCCAGTAACAAAAGGCCAATATAGGCCTGAAGTGTAATTTTATCTAATGCTTCCCAGCCATCTCCATAAACTCTTTGACCCTCAATATTAGTCATTTCCACCACAATACTCTGAATATTATCATTCATCATAACAAGAAAAGATGATTTTATGTCACTTACTCTGGCGATAGCGTATCTTGTCGGACCAGGAGTCACGTTTGTAATGTTTGCCTTAGATGCTCTTCCAGTTTGCGAAAAAGGTTGTAAGATCCATGTGATCTTTTTGTTTTTAGACTAAATGAATTGAATAGCATGTACATTGTCATTTGATATGTCGGCATCTGAAATGTCTTCTGATTCAGATGAAGGATGAATGTTGTCATCACTGGTGTGATTTTCATCTTCAGAAATTGTATCCTCACTGTCAGATGCATTTACTAAAGCTTCCAATTGCTCATCGGAAAGAACTCTTTTCGTCATAATAGCTCCACAAACGTTACTACGATAGATAATAGGAGCTGCGACTGCACACAACAGATGAGAAAATGTAACTGTGAGCGATAATGTGGTACAATAATTTGAATGCAATCAGTGACTTTGATTGTTGAGTAGCCTTCACACATTTCAACAATAAAGAAACAGAAGTTTACTTTGTCATGAAACCCGTGTGTTTACTTCACACATGATGAAATAAAACCTGACTATGATATCTGTACATTGTGTGAATTTTTAATTGCCCCGGGTCATATTGACCCAAAGAACACAACTGTAACAAATTAAGTTTTAGGAAGGGGGGAAAAGTATTGAGTTTAATTTTATATTTGAAGTATTTATAATGTCTCGAAAAACAAAGTCTTCAAGTGTGAAGAAATAATATTTAAATATTAAAAAGCTATGAAAGAACAAATTCCTTTTCGGGTCATAATGACCCGAAGATAACAGCAGGGTTAATAGCGAAAAACAACAATTACACTTGCCCTCCGTCCTCTTCTTAGGATACATTGTTTCTGTGGATGGGGTCTCTCCCCCCGCAGATGAAATTGACTCGATCAGAGACCTGCCACGGCCCACCACTTTCAGAGAATTGCAACGTTTCCTGGGTATGATTAACTTTTATCATAGGCACCTACCGAATTCGCCCGAAGTACAAGCTCCCCTCACTAACGCGCTTGCTGGTAAACAAACCTCAGGCTCGCATCCTGTTCTGTGGACACCGAATATGGACAATGCTTTCATGGCACTGAAAGACTTGCACGTGTGCGCTGTTACAATCTCACATCTGCATCCCGATGCGGAGATTTTCCTCAAGACCGAAGCAAGCGACAACGCGGGAGGCGCGGTCCTTAGCCAGTCTGTCGAGGGCGTTGTCTCGCCTCTCCAATTTTATTCTAAAAAGGTAAGCCACTTGCAGCGAAAATATTCAGCTTTCAACCGCGAACTGCTCGCGATCTATCAAGCTATCAAACATTTCCGCGCCAACTTGAAGGTCGAGCAACTTTATATCCCAGTTCACCACCCACATCCGCCACATTAAAGGTGCAAACAATGTCGTGGTGGACTTTCTTCCCCATATTGACGCCGTGTCAAAGGTCATTGACCTGGCCAACCTCTCTGCTCTGCAGGATAATGACCCCGACACCCTAACACTCATCTCCGACCAGGCCTCCTCCCTCCACTGCATCCGAACCTCCTTCCCGGGAGTCACCGGCCCTGTCTGGTGCGATGACTCCACGGGGAAGCTCTGCCCCCTCATCCCTCACTCCCTCCGCAGTGTAATATTCAAAATGTTACATGAGCTTTACCATCCTGGCATCCGTGCCTCCACCCGCCTGGTCTCTGAGTGGTTTGTCTGGTGAGACATGAAACGGGACTTCCAGGCCTGGGCCCACGCCTGTCTCGCCTGCCAGAGCTGCAAAGTCACCACGCACACTTCCGCACCCCTCGGTTTCTTTCCTGCACCTGCAGGCAGATTCATGCACATCCATATTGATGGCACCGAACCCTCAAAGCGGTCTTAAGGTGTCACAATTCTCTTTGGCTAGAATCACTACCCTTTGTCCTCCTCGGCCTTCGCGCCTCATACAAAGAGGATCACGGTGGCACCATAGCAGAATTTGTCCACGGGCAAAAACTTGCCCTGCCTGGCGAGTTGCTTACTTCTTCTTCCCCACCTCAGGTTGACGAGCTTCCCTCGTTGGCGGACCGAGTTCGCCTGATTTTCTCTAAGTTCAGCCCTCCACCTCCCTCCAGCCACTCCCCCCCTGTCGTCCGCATGCCATGCGAACTCGCGGACTGCAAATTTGTATTCGTGCATGACGACACTGTGTAATGCCCCCTTGCACCTCCCTACACGGGTCCGCACGAAGTGCTTTTCTGCTCGGAAAGCACTTTCACTGTCCGGGTCGGCCCCAGAACGGTCACAGTTTTAGTCAACTGTCTGAAATCGGCTCACATCGAGCCCCCTCTTCCTTCGGCGGATTTGCAATTCCCCCTCCCTCTTCTCTCATTCTGCAAGACTCTCCCCCCCCCCATCTCCCGCTTCCTCTCCCGTCTCGCCTCCGGCCACATCTCCCTCTGCCCTCCCACCATCCACTCCGACTACGGCGTCGTCCTCGCCTGCTCCCCCGTTCCCCCCTCTCCCTCCTCACCTTTCCTCGGGTTCGCTCGCCCCATTCTACCCACAACAGCGGTCTACCAATTTTTAATTGACACTAATTCTACTGACGTTGCGTACCTGTCACTCATATTTCGCGACCGATGCGTATCTATATTTGACACGAGCCAACTTCACGCTCACGGCCCAACCGCCGCCAAAGTCACTGCTCTTAGATTTATCGAGCTTCCCGCCAAAGCGAACACCGACAACGTTCGAGCATTTCTTCTACCTCCGTCCGAGGTCCTGCATATCGTCCCCCCTCACCTCTCCCACGCTCAGCCGAGCAGACAACTCGACCGACAGGTCGTGCAACCACGTCGCCTGCACGATTACCATCTCGGCAGCCCAGTGGCACACTGCCTGTACCCACCACTGGTCCTGCCTGCTGACGCCGTCGAGCTGTCCGTGGTGCCAGTCCAGTCCCCTCGCTGGTCGCCACACCACCACCGTCGGCGCCCGCCTCCCTCTCCCCAGCGACTCACTCCGAGTACTCCGTACTGTGGGAGGGGGGGGGGGGGATGTGTGGCGTCAATAGATCGACACCATCAATATGAACCAAAAATGAACTATCTTCAAGCTAGTTTCTTTGGTGTGGCTGCTCACCAACCGCCATGGATTCATGTACTTTGTGTCTTTTGTCTCTGTTCTCTCAACTGTGCGGTAATAAATGTGAGTTTCAATGTATACATGTGTTTTCTGTGACTATGAAACTACCAGAAATCCCATAGTTTTATGACTGTAAATATTTCTTGTAGAAAAAAATACTTTTCATAGGCATCAGTTATTGTTATGTAGTTATCATGATGTAGCAGTACAATGCATTTTAATTTTTTCAGTTCAGTAGTATACCATGTTTTTTCACTGTCTTTCAGCTATTTTGGGACTTGTTTACAGGATATTTTTTGGTCTTATGTGGATAACTATGATCAAATTTGGATTTGATAGTATGAAATAACTCTTTACATGCGTCAGATGCTGTCATCTCCTGTAGTTTAGCCAATTTCCAGATTTTTGTGAATACATAGTTAGCATACCATATACCTTACTGGGTCATAGTTTGTTGTTTCTTGCAGTTCTCGTAGATTGTTGCTCTCGGTAACGGCTGGCTGAAATTTCATGGGACAAAACTTATCTGCTACAAATAACGTAGGCAACACATAGGATTGCTGTTCTTTGATACTTTTAATGATTCATTAGTGCCCAATGGTCCCCATTTATGGGCAGCCTACAAGTCTCATTATTTACAATCACTGGGACCCAGTATGTCAGCAGACTCTAAGGCATTGACAACCTCTTTCACTGCAATCTCTTCCTTCTTGTCTGTTTTTCTTTGTGGACCACGACCGAGCCGTCTGCCATAAGCATTGAGTTATTGGCAATAGTTGTCATAAAAAAAGATATATTGCCGCTGCCACCAACATGGGTGTTAATTCTGTGGTGAGTTTGCAGGCTTGCCCTGATAAGTTGCTTGCTGATGTTCAGTTGTTTGACAAAAGTGTCACCTTGCAAATAGTCATGGGGGCCTTGATTTCTCTGCTGAATTATCTCGCATACATTTGCCTGCATATACCACTATTGTAGCCTAGTGATCATCACCTAAGAAACTATAATCATCAGCACATTCCTCTCCTGGGTCAGTTCACAGGTCCTACGCCTTACACATTTGTGGTTCGCCCTTTGAATTTTTTGGTGGTTGACAATCTGCACCATCTAACATTTTTGCTCTTAATGCTTTCAGTGTTTTCGGTTTCTCTGTTTCAGACACTGTGAAGCTGGTCACTGATTCTGTCCCTTTTTGTAACCTTGAGTTACTTTGTCAGGAATTTTTGTACTTGTTTGATGACGGATTAGGCTCTGCTTCTACTTGCACTATGTGCACATCACCTTGAAACCTACGGTGTGCCACAAGTTTTTCATGTATGCTAGGTTCCAGTGGTTCTGTGTGACCAAGTCAACGCCGAACTCGACCACCTGCAGCCATTGTAGGTAATTAAACCTATTTCCTTGAGTGAGTGGGCTACCCTTCTTGTGATTGTCAAAAAACCTTTGGATTCCTTACATTTATGTGGCGAATTAAAGGTTATTGTGAATGCTTAGTCCGTTATTGATTCCTAGTCATGCAACCCATCGGTGAATAGCTTGCTATGCTCACTGGGTCCCACTCTTTTTCTCAGTTGGATTTGGCTGATGCTTATCTACAGCTTCTGCCGGACGAAGACTCTAAATGCTTGTTGGTTACACAATACACCTTTTGGTCTTTATCAGTACCAGCAACTGCCATTCAGTGTAACTAGCGTACTGGCTATTTTTCAACGTCTTTTGGAGCAAATTTTGCATCCCACCCCAAGCTGTGTTCAACTATTTGTACTATATTGTGTTCATGGGGTCTTCCCCACAGACCATTTAAGGAACTTGCGTGCCCTTTACTCTCCAGGTGGTGGGTCTTCGGTGTAATGTGCGCAAGTTACATTTCTTTCTGCCATCTATTCCATACCTCGGATTTGAGATCTCTTCTGTTGGCGTCCGCCCCCTTCCAGACCACATTGTTTCCCTGCCTCGGACCACATCAGTTAAGAGTTGCAAGCTTTTCAGGGCATCACATATTACCATAGATTTCTGCCTGGGACTGCTATGCATAAAAACATTGATGCCTACACAGCAACATTATTCAGAGATTGAGAAGGAGCCATTAGCCATTACTTATGTCTTGAAAAACTTTCATGTGTACCTGCATGGTGTCATGTTTCATCTTATTATGGATCATAAGCCTTTCCTGTCACTTTTCCACCCCGCTGCATCATTGCCAGACAAAGCAGCTCACCATTAACAGGGCCCAGCACTGTAGCCTTCTCGGTACAATTATGAGATTTGTTTACATAAAGCGCCTTTGTGGCCACCTGATCTTACTGTGCTTTGCAACAGGAAACAGCACATGCTTATCTTTATCCCTGGTCTCAATCTCAACAGCCTTGGGAATGTATTCATGTTGATTATGCAGGCCCATTCATGAATTCTAACTGTTTTTGTTGTGGACACTTATTCCAACTTTCCCTGTGTTTTTCAGTGCCCTACCATGTCCTTAGCTGCAACTATATGTTCAGTGTCTAAGGTTTTTACCACTGAAGGACTGCCACTCAGTTTCTGATAATGGCCTCCAGTTTACGTCAACTTTTGTGCTCAATTGGGGGTTCACCATGTCTCAGCTCCTCCCTTTCACCCCCCCCCCCCCCTCCCAGTTGAATGGTAAAGCTGAAAGACTGGTGCACACCTTCAAAGTTCAGATGGGGAAATATGTGCTTTGCTCCTTTGTTGGCGATATGGTGCTGTGTTTCCTGTCCTCCTAACGCTTCACACCAGTGGGGGACTGAGGCCCCACCGAACTGCTTCATGGCCACCAACCTCAGACTCTGCTGCACCTGCTCTTGCTGTGGCCCCAAGGCCATCACAGTGTCACTACCAGCTGGGTTCTGCCATCTGGGTGCAGCGGTTTGGGCACTGGGCATTGTCGTAGCATATCTAGGCTGCCACCTCTGCCTGGTGTGCTATGCTGATGGTGTGGGTGTGCCGGCACTGGTATCAACTGCAGCCCCAGGAGCTCGTGGAGGCCGGGTCGTGGTCTCCACCTTCACCACTGGCATTCAAGAGTTTGCTGCCTGGTGCCTCCTGCCTTTACCGCCGCCGTGGCCTTGCGGACAGCTCCTGCTGTTCCTATCAGTGCATCTCCAGGGGCGCGTCTTGCTGTCTCCACTGCCCCGGGCACCTCTTCCTCTCTGTGGCCACGCCTCCCCTGGTGCCTCCTACATATCTGGCTGCATGCCTCCAGCTAAAGTGGGCACCAACACCTCGCCTGTTGTCATCTCCTGTCCGGGGAGCAACGCCGCTGTACTGTCTGACACCTCACTGCCCGAGTGGGAAGATCTGCCACTCCGTCACTCCACAACCTCCTCTCTTTCCCATCTTGGGCTCACAGTCACTGATCATTACTGGATGCCTCTCGCGAGGGGTGGGCCACTCATAGGTCCCACACTAACATCACTACTGCCAGTATGCTCCAGTACCTCCTGAATGAACCACACCCCGGATCTGTGACTCCATGGACATTGCTCGGATTTGTTCATCGGTGATAGACTTTTCTCCTTTCCAGCGAGGAGTTCCGTAAACTGTGTGGTGACACAAGATCTAATAGCATGCACCATAGTGCATGTGTTTGCGTGCGGAACTGGTCATGAGATGGCATCTCGGGCCACAACAGTGCTGCCACCTCGTGGCATGGAAGAACATTTCGTTGGTGAAGAAACAATACTGCTTAAGTAGCAAAATAAGAATTTTACATGAGAGACAAAGAACTGTCTAATATAGCGAATACATTTCACAGAGGAAGTATTGTTTTAGATCAGTCTTTCATTGTAAATAATTAAAAATTCAGTATTATGGCATAAGAGCAGAGGTGCATACAGTCAACATTATCTGACTGAAAAATGAAACAATGGCAATTTTCCAGTTATGCGGTATTGTTTCTTTATCAACAATATAGTGACTGACAAAGAAGCTCTCATTGTATTATGAAACTTGCCCTCGGTCTCATCTAATATACTGGCTTCTACTGATTATGATTTTAGTGTCTTGCCATTGACTCGTGTGCTACCCAATAATGACTTTCACTGCATATATCAACTGGTCTCTCAGGTTATAAAGTTGTTCATTAAATCTCTTGTGTTGGTGACAGTCATGTTAAATGTGTTCTGCTTTACAACAATTACATTCATAAATTCTCTCTCCTCAGTGCTAATCTCATCTAAATGTAAACTGAAATCTCCAAATGGTACTATTTTTGATTTCAAGTGTATTGGGAGCATAAACAAGATTCCATTTTACTGAGAGAGTTTTAAAGTTTCCATTTAGAGAATGGTACATCGAAACAACAATTATGTTTGAATCCAATAACTTCAAGGCAGTCAACTCTAAAACTATGTCCACCGATATGCTTTCTAATCAATTTCTTTAATAATTAATTTACTGTCGGCATATATATATATATATATATATATATATACGTAAAAAATAGATGAACACTTACCAGGCGAAGGGGCACAGGCAGTAATAGCAACAAATAAACACACAGACACACACACACTCAAAAATGCTAGCTTTCACAGCCTAGCTGCTTCATCAGGCAGAAGGGAAGGAGAGGGAAAAGGAAATGATGAGGGATTTAAGGAAGGGGGTAAGGAGCCATTCCAATCCCGGGACAGGAAAGACTTACCTTGGGGGAAAAAATGGAAGGTAAATATGGAAGGTAAATAATATATATAACTTCTTTGCTTTCTACAGTATGTCTGCCTAGGTGTACTTGTGTCTGTGTGAATGTGTGGGCATGTGTGCATTTGTTTACCCTCCATTTTTTCCCCCAAGGTAAGTCTTTCCTCTCCCGGGATTGGAATGGCTCCTTACCCCCTTCCTTAAAACCCTCATCATTTCCTTTTCCCTCTCCTTCCCTACTGCCTGAAGACGCAACTGGGTTGCGAAAGCTTGCGATTGTGTGTGTGTGTGTGTGTATTCATTTATTTATTTGTGATGCTGTCACACCTGTGCTCCTTCGCCTGGTGAGTAATCTTCGTCTATTTTTTATATTTTATTTTTCCTGCTAGGAATTTTTCGTCTTAATAATCGTTGCATATATATATATATATATATATATATATATATATATATATATATATATATATACATCACTACCAGAAGCAGTTGTTCTGTACCAGGCATTTTCCAGATGTAGGGATTCAATAAAGTACTCAGCTACTTGTGCTGTTAACCAGAATTCACATAGACACAGCTATTTGGTTTCATTTCTTCTATGAAGAATGACAATACATCAAGTTTAGTCCTGAGACATTGTACATTGACACTGCATATAACTATGGGAGTGACTGGGCTTCAATTGGCATTTGTTTATCAAAGATGAGCGTATTTCATAGGGAGACTGTCCATTCTCAATAAATAATGGTTTATCATAATATCTTTAGGCCATACAGTATTATCCATTACTTTTCTCTTGGATCAAAGTCAACACTGACTTTGAAGGTGTTATTAAGTCTCTTTGTTCCAAACTTTTCAGCTGTAAAGTTGTTATGGTGGGGAATTTATTTTGCAATCATTTAACATTGTCTTCTGGAACTGTCCTATTTCTGACTCTGCTCAGATGAATCAATTCTCTTATTTCGCCATAGAGCAGTCCTTGTTCTTGTCCTGTAGCAACTATTGTGTTAAACCTTCTTTTGAATTTGATATTTCCAAATGTAATCGAATTCTCTGATTTTGAGCTTACATTCTGTTTGGAATTTTGTAGTCCATTTTTGTATGGCTGCCTGTTGCTTTCAGGCATGGTCTTGATGTAATTTCTGCTAATGACATTTTTTGTTTTCTAGATAAAGTGGGCCTTTCCTTTGCATTTCCTGTGCACTTCTTGATAAAGTTCATCTTCATTTTCTTATTTATTTTTCTTCAAAGATTTGTATATAGTGACATATGGTTACTGAAGATTTATGGATAAGTTGGAGTGTTTCCATAAGTGTTGTCTAAGAAATATACTGAGATTGGACTCTTGAGACAGAGAAGTGCAGATAAATGTGTTTAAAAGCATTTCGAGCAATAAACTCCTTTAATAATAATAATAATAATAATAATAATAAAAATAATTTTCTGTGGCTCAGTGGCCTATTGTAAGTCTTTCAATTGGACGCCACTTCAATGACTTGCATGTCCCTAACCTACCCCAATTATCCAACTGGGGAAAGGGGACCGACAGCTTAACCTGGAATCCGAACCATGTGTTGTTTCTGGTGGCTCCTCACATCGTTGAGAGGTGAAGGATGGATTAAAAGACAGACTGAAAAATTCCAAGGTCCGACTGGGTTTCAAAACTGTGACTTTTCAGTTTCCAATTGAGCGCTTTACCCCAAGACCACCGGGCACAACTAATAAACTCCTCTGGTAAAAGGTAAAGTATATTCTACTTGGAGAGGTACCACAGTGAATATTAGTTAAAAGATAAATAATAAAACAAACAGATTAAAGATGTATGTATAAAAAAATAGAGATCGAGTAACTTACCCAAAGCACAGGCTCTTTGATAGACACAAAAACACAAATAGAAACACCCACAAAAAATCAAGCTTTTAGAATGAAACTTTCACTCTGCAGCGGAGTGTGCGCTGGAAAGTAGGAGGCGAGGTACTGGCGGAAGTAAAGTTGTGAGGCGGCATCGTGAGTCGTGTCGGGGTAGCTCAGTCGGTAGAGCGCTTGCCCGCGAAAGGCAAAGGTCCCAGGTTCGAGTCCCGGTTCCGGCACACAATTTTAATCTGCCAGGAAGTTTCAATCAAGCTTTTGCAACCATTGACCGCTTCATCAGGAAAAACGGAAGGAAGGAAGGGTAAAAGGAAAGGATGCGGGTTTTAAGGGAGTGGATGAGGAGTCATTCCAATTCCGGAAGTGGAAGGACTTACCTTAGGGGAAAAAGGAAAGGTAAACAAACACACACACACACACACACACACACACACACACACACACACTTACACACATGGAAACAGACCAGGGCAGACATTTGTAGAAAGCAAAGAAGTTAGACAGAGATACCAGTTGAGGCAGAGGCTCTGTCCAGAGAACTGAGGAAAAGATGTTATAGAATGGTGAGTGGGAATTTGAATTTAACGGAGTTGAGACCAGGTGGCTAATGGGAAGAGAGAATATGCTGAAAGGCAAATTCCCATCTCCGGAGTTCTGAAAGATTGGTGTTGGTGGGAAGTATCCAGGTAACCCGGATGGTGTAACAGTGTGCCAAGATGTGCTGGCCATGCACCAAGGCATGTTTAGCCACAGGGTGATCCTCATTACCAACAAACACTGTCTGCCTGTGACCGTTCATGCGAATGGACAGTTTGTTGCTGGTCATGTCAGTTGGTAAATCATATGGGTGCTATCACAAGTGGCTCTGTCGTTAATTGTGTACACCTTCCAGGTTACGGGACTGGAATAAGTGGTGGTGGAAGGATGCAAAGGGCAGATTTTACAGTGGGGGCGGTTACATGGGTAGGAGCTAGACGGTAGGGAAGGTGGTTTGGGGATTTCATAGGGATGGATAGGTGGTTATGAAGGTTAGGTGGGCGGCGGAAAGACACATTAGGTGGAGAGGAAGGATTTCATGAAGGATGGATCTCATTTCAGGGAATCATATCCTTGCTGGAGAGACACATTCAGAGTCCGATCCAGTCCCAGAAAGTATTCAGTGATCAGAGGGACACTTTTGGAGTTGTTCTGTGAAAGGTTCTGGGTTTGGAGGGATGAGGAAGTGGCCCTGGCAATTTGCTTCCATACCAGATCAGGAGGATAGCTGCGGGATGTGAAAGCTGTTATTAGGTTATTGGTGTACTGGTTCAGGGATTCGGGACTGGAGCAGACTTGTTTGTCACGAAGACCTAAGCTGTACGGAAGGGAACGTTTGATGTGGAATGGATGGCAGCTGTCATAATGGAGGTTTGTTGTGGCTGGATGTGTGAAGTTGGCCGTTGGACAGATGGAGGTCGACATTGAGGAAAGTGGCATGGGATCTGGAATAGGACCAGGTGAATTTGATGGGAACGAAGGAGTTGAGGTTGGAGAGGAAGTTCTGGAGTTCTTCTTCACTGTGAGTCCAGATCATGAATATGTCATCAATGAATCTATACCAAACTTTGTGTTGACAGGCTTTGGTATCCAAGAAGGCCTCCTCTAAGTGTCCCATAAATAAGTTTGTGTACAAGGGGGTCATCCTGGTTCCCATGGCTGTTCCCTTTAGTTGTTGGTGAAGAAGTTGTGGGTTAGGATGAAGCTGGCTAGGGTAATAAGGAAAGAGGTGTTAGGTAGGGTCGCAGGTGGTCAGGGTGAAAGGAAATACTCCATCACAATGAGGCCCTGGGAGTGCGGGATGTTTGTGTATAAGGAAGCAGCATCAATGGTTACAAGGATGGTTTCCGGAGGTAACAGGTTGGGCAAGGATTTCAGGTGGTCGAGAAAGTAGTTGGTGTCTTTCATGAAGGATGGGAGACTGCACATAATGGGTTGAAGATGTTGGTCTATGTAGGCAGAGCTTCATTCTGTGGAGTCTTGGTAACTGGCCACAATGGGCCAGCCTGGATGATTAGGTTTGTGAATCTTAGGAAGTAGGGGTGCTGGGTGTCAGTGTGGTCATGAGGCTGATGGATTAAAGTGAAAGGTTTTGTAGGGGGCCTAAGGTTTTGAGGATTCCTTGAAGGTCTGCCTGGACGTCAGGATTGGGATTGTCTTGATAAACTTTGTATGTAGTGTTATGTGAAAGCTCACACAGTCCTTCAGCCACATACTCCTGCCGATCAAGTACCACAGTCGTGGATCCCTTATCAGCTCGGCTGTAATTTTACTTACAAATATTTAAAGTATACATGGAAGGAATGTAACTAGCATTGGAAAAAAAATGGCTTATGAAAATACAAGCAAGATTTACTTTGCAGTAAATATTTGAAAGGAAGAAAAATAATAATCATCATAAAGATGTTTCTTGATAAAGAGATTAAAGAATATTTACAGGAATATTTAAAAGGGAGCTATCCATTTTCTAAAACAATGAACAATTATTCCTTATTCATAGTGTTTATATTTCTCAGAGAAAGAAAATTTATATAATTAAATGTTTTGGGGGAATTATTGACCTAACTGTTATATAAAGAGAGAACAGAGGCATTACATTAATTTAATTGAAAGCTTTGACAAAATTGCTGCCGTTGTCTGTTACACAAACCACCACTTTATTGTGAATACTAGACGTGTCACATATGTTTTCAATAGCAGCAGGTAGACCATTGTATATATGGTGTTCAAGTCTCTTTATAGTAAGCATAGCGGACTTTCTTTCTAGTGTGTATGCATTGAGAACAGTAGAACATTGAAACCCTCAAGAAAGACCTACTGAAGACTCTCCAACGTTCTACTGTCGTTACTCGTGAGAGTATAATTTTTCTCCCCCCCCCCCCCCCCCCTTCTCTCTCGCTCTCTCTGTTTCCTTGAAGTTGGTCTGATTATTGTACCTTGTCTCTTTACAATTATAAATGAACAAGCACAACTAATTTAGTACCACAGAGATTAAATTAATTTAAGGTCTTAGTAATTAATATTTCTTTATATTTTTTTAAGATGATCTTTGTTCTGTAGTCTATAGTTTTGTTTTGTATTTGTTGTACCGGGTATTCCTTAAGTATTTTGTAAGGCGCCGAGAGCAGTAACATTGCCATGTGCAATGCCCAATGAGTACTGAAGACCAGAACATTATAAAAAGACAATAATATCAACCTGAAATACAGTCAGTTTGCATCTGGTCTGCCTTTGATACACATGGAGTTGTTTCGTAATTACCACGTCAAATAAATTTGAATCCTGAGTTCACAAAGCTGTACTACTGTTCGTTTAGTGCCACTATATGTGAAAGATGGATCAATATGATAAAATTTTTAGTGAAGCTGTTAATGATGTACTGAAAACGTGGTTGAACTGTTCAACTCTTGTGTTGCAAAAAGCAACTAGGAGAGAGTTGCAAGCTGGACAGATTGACCAGCTCGTTGCAGAACGCAGACGCACGGCTAGACATCAACCCCATGTTGTCAGTACCAGCAATACCAAACCACCCTCATTTCAATAGCTGAAAGATTCTGGATGGCCTACTAATTGACTCAACAGGAGCAAGCATTAGTGAATGACAGCGGTCCAGCCCTGGTCATTGGAGGTGTGGTAGCCTGTGTTGGCCACTGCCACAACCAGCCGCTGTGACTCTGTTGGCAGGTACTGAACTTTGAAACCCAAATGCTGCAGGCTGGCAGACAGTATGGCACCACAGCCCCAGGAGGTCATTGATCGCCCACTGCCCTCGTGGTGGCACAGCTCGGTATGCAGCCTGAAGTTATGGTACCACTGAGCCGTCTATGTCGGCTGTAAACCAAAGCCGACTACCACTGTACACAACAGATTCCACCAACCAGGTGACTTGAGCAGAACCACATACTGCCGGAAAGTGAATAAAACAGCCAAAACTCACTTGTAGATCTACATCATCTACCTAGATACTCTGCAAATCACACTGAAGTGCATGGCAAAGGGTTCATTAAACCACTTTTATAATATTTTTCTATAATTCCACCCTCTAATAGCTTGTGGGAAAAAGGAACACCTAAATCTTTCTGTTTTTGATCTGATTTATTTTATTTTATTATGATGGTCACTTCTCCCTATGGTGGTGGGAGTTTATAACATATATGTTCACATTTTGAAGGTACAGTTGGTGAAAGGAATTTCATAAATAGATCTTGCCGTAACATATAACTCTTTTTTTTTTTTTAATGATTTCCTCCCTAACTTGTGCATCATTTCCATGACACACTCTGCCCTATATCGTGATAATACAAAAAGAGCTGTCCTCTGAATTTTCTCTAAATCTTCTTCAGTCACCCCTGGTGAGGATCTCATTAATGCACAGCAGTACTCCAAAACAGGACGCACAAGTGTAGTGCAGTTTCTTTAGTAGAACTGTTGTATCTTCTAAGCGTCTTGCCAATGAAACATACTTAAGGGTCAATTACCAATTTTTGCACCATGCAGCTATCTTATCATTTTGCAGTTGCTTTTGATCTTCTGGTGACTTTATTAACCATTAATGACAGCACCATCTGCGAACAGTCTAAGAGAGATACTCAGATTGTCTCCTAAATTGTTTATAAAAGTAAGGAACAGTAGAGGCCTCATAACACTTCCCTGGGGAATGACAGATATCACTTCTGTTCTACTGAATGACTTACCGACAGTTACAACGTACTGTGTCCTTTCTGAACACACAACTGTTTTTCCTCTTTTATTTGAGAGTGGAATAGGAAAGGAAATGTGTAGTGGCGGTGCAGTATACCCTCTGCCACACACCTTATGGTGGATTGTGGGGTATGTATGTAGATGTACACACAAATAAAGAAAGTGTTGCACCACCTAGGTTCCAAGGTCTCCTGAACATTGGCTTTGGATGTGTATATTGCAACAAGATAGTCCATGGATGTCACACAACCCACACAAAAGTGTAAACAACCATACACAAGCAGTGCCACTGCGATATAGTGGGTAATATGGCCAATCAGTTCCAGTTGTAACACCAGGAAGTGCACACCTTGTGTTGACTTTAATTGTGCCATATCTAGAAGGTCAATTCCTAGGTTTGATAGTATCTGCATTTTTACTTTGTGTAAGGGGATATTCTCATAAAGGGAAGTTTTCAGTCAGCTCGGAGTGTACCAAAGCGATGCTTTTTGTACATGGAGGACATACAGAGATACGGGAGCTGTCAATGACTTTCTTCAATATGGTCACCCACTGGTGGTCGTAAAAGGCAGTTAAACGGCTATACAGTATGCAGATAACATCTTCCAACGTATAGTGCAATTGTATCAGCAGCATTTCAGTGAGGAACCTGCCTTAATTGAAGACAATTCTAATGCTTATCATAAACATCTTGTGAATGTGTTCCTGCATGACAATGACATTGCAAGATTATAATGTCCAGTGTGTTCTCCGGACACAAACCCTATCAAAATTGTTGGGATATACTGAAAAAGGTTAACTTTGAAGTAGATGACCCACCAACCAATCTGAGATCACCGCTGAGGAGCGGGATAACCTGCATCAACAGTCCCTTGATCATCTAGAGGACAGTATGCCACAATGGATTCAGGCACACATCAGTGCAACAGGACATGTTACTAGGTATTAGGGATACTCGGGTATGCTGCAATCTAGAACACAAATTCAGAATGTCTACATTATTGTTGCACAAGTTTTCAATTTCTGTTTACATGTACAATAAAGAAAACTTAAATTTTTTTGTGTATCTCTCTTCAATATTTAGGTATAGGGTCATCATGAACCAGTGGCAGACTAGTGGGGGGTGGGTGGTTAGACCAGGGTTTCTCATCTTGGGGGGGGGCTCCAAATAGTTCAAAAGCACAATTATTTTTTTTTTTGTTTTTGTTTTATTTTCGAGCACCCTTGGCCTCACGTTCTGAGGCCCCCAAATCTAGAAAACTATTTTCTTTTAGACTGCCCTGTGCCTCTCTTCCTGGGGGGCCTCCAAATCTCAAAAGTTGCGTTTTTATAGTAATACATGCATTTCCAAGTGGACGGGGGGGGGGGGGGGGGGCTCCTTTTGTTTCGCCGCCGCCTCAGGCCTCTGACAGCCTTAGTCCATCACTGTCATGAACCCCTAGAAGCTTGGTGAAGCAACACTTTCTTTTATGTGTAATAATGGAAAGTTCAGAATGAAATTCAGCAATATAATGACAGTTTACAATTCATGCAAAGATGAATGATGAACTGCGACAGGCACATAAAAGAAAACAAATAAATAAAATTAAAAAACACAAATACAACACTTAAGCTATCAGCCATTGGCCTTCTTCAGAATAGAGAGCATTCACACTTCAGTCTCATGACCATCTTCTCTAGCTGCGGCATATTGAATCGGAGCAGCAGCTGAGATGACAGTTGAGTGACTGAAGTGTGCCTGTGTGAATGCTCTCTATTCTGAAGAAAGCTAATGGCTGATAGCTTAAGTGTTTTACATGTGTATCTTTTTTATGTGCCAGATGTACATCTTTGAAGAGTGTTTCTTTGATGTGTTTCCAGGTACACTATGTGATCAAAAGTATCTGGTTACCTGGCTGAAAATGACTTAAAAGTTTAAGGTGCCTTCCATCAGTAATGCTGGAATTCAATATGGTGACAGCTTCCACTCTCACAGGCATGCATTCATTCAGATGCTGGAAGGTTTCTTGGGGAATGGCAGCCCATTCTTCACAGAATGCTACACTGAAGAGAAGTATCACTATAGGCTGGTGAGGCCTGGCACGAAGGCAGTGTTCCAAAACATCCCAAAGTTATTGTATAGGATTCATGTCAGGACCCTTGTGCAGGTCAGTTCATTACAGGGATGTTGCTGTCATTTAACCACTCTGACATAGGCCATGCATTATGAAAAGGTGCTTGATCGTGTTGAAAGATACAATCACCATACCCAAATTTGCTGTCCAACAGTGGGAAGCAAGAAGGTGAAAATGTAGGCATGCGATGTGATGTGATAATGCCATGCAAAATAAGGGGTGCAAGCTCTCTCCATGAAAAACATGACCACACTATAACAACACTGCCTCCGAATTTTACTGTCGACATTACATATGCTGGCAGATGACGTTCACCAGGCATTTGCCATACCTACACCCTGCCATCGGATCGCCACCACACTGTGTACAGTGATTCGGCATGCCACAAAACGTTTTTCCCTGTTCAATGGTTAAATGTTTACATTCCTTACACCAAGAGAGGAGTCGTTTGGCATTGACATGCACAATGTGTGGTTTATGGTCTGCTGCTAAACCATAAAATCCAAGTTTTCTCACCATCCGCCTAACTGTCACAGTACTTGAATTGGATCCTGATGAAGTTTGGAATTTCTATATGATGTTCTGGATAGATGCCTGCCTATTACACTGTACAACCCTCTTCAACTTTCGGCAGTCTCTGTTAGTCAACCAACACAATCACCCTATACGCTTATGTGCTGTCCCTCCATGTTTTCACTTCACTATCACATCAGAAACAGTGGACCTAGGGATGTTTAGGAGAATGGAAATCTTGCATACAGACTTCTGACACAACCGACACCCAAACATCTATCCATGTTCAAAGTCCATGAGCCGTGGAGCATCCCATTCTGCTCTCTCATGATTCTAATGACCACTGATATGGATTACCTGGCAGTAGTTGGCAACACAATGCACCTAATATGAAAATATGTTTTCGGGGTGCCTGGATACTTTTGATCACATAGTGTAGTGTACCTGTATATGCTTTCTTAAGTTAGAAGCCTTATTCCAGACAGACTTAAAAAAAATTTACCTGGGAAGAGTTTACATGTTACATTTTGCTTACTTTGTACACCATTTACTTCAAAATAATTCCTTAAGTATGGAAACGCTCTAAGCTAAGTTTCATCGCTTCCTATTCTGCTGGGCATGATGCACATGTACAGTACACCAAATGCAGAAAGTAGGTGAAACACGGAACAAACAACACTAAATACCAAGAAAGAACCTTCGACCAAAGGTACTGATAAGGTCAAAGCAAAGAGGGAATGAAGATTGCACCAAGAATATTGAAGTGATTGATCTTTAAACTTGGTGTTTACATCATTAAATAGAAGTAATATAATAGGATACAGTATATGTTGTGATTCATAGCAGCTTAGCTCACATATCATTTTTGCAAAGCTTTATTCGAGCACTTAGAAGCAGTTGAAATATAAGAACTCCACATGGGTAGATTTACTGCAATGAACCACTTCTTACATGTGTCGTGGGCTGAGTGGATACACTGACAGTTGAACACAAGGGGGTACAAGTACTAGTACCACTGGAGTCAACTTTTTTTAAGACCAGTGCAGGTAATATTTTTTAACATTAATTCAAACAATGAAAATACCTTGAAGGATTCAACAATATTTTGGAAAGGATAGGTTGCTATTCACAACAGAGATGCCCAATGGGCCATAGAAGGATTCAACAATATTTTGGAAAGGATAGGTAGCTACTCACCACATGCCCAATGGGGCACAGAAAGGCACACATAACAGAAAAACAAAAAATAAAGCTAAAGCTTTTGGCTGTTAAACCTTCGGCAAACACACACACACACACACACACACACACACACACACACACACACACAAAACCGTCATCTCCGGCTGTTGCAGCCAGATTGCAACACAAAGCACGGCCGAGCAACCACTGGTGGGGGTGAGGGATTGCGGGAGCATGGGATATGTTGTAGGGAGAGTTCCTATCTACGCAATTCAGACAAGTTGATGTTTGTGGGGAGGATCCATATGGCACAGGCTGTGTAGCAGTCATTGAAGTGAGCAACATTATACAGTGCTGCATGCTCTGCAACAGGATGGTCTAGCTGTCTCCTTGTCACAGTATGACGATGGCCATTGATCCGGACAGGCAGCTTGTTGCTTGTCATGTCCACAGAGAAAGCTGCACAGTGTTTGCAGATCACTTTGTATACAACATGACTGCTATCACAGGTTGCCCTGAGTAGCAACCTATTCTTACTAAACATTAATTCACTATGAATTGGGAAATTATAGCCTTTTCTAGATTCCACCTTCTTATACATATTCCATTTTGTAATAGCCTAATCTTAAAAGAGACAAATGGTAGCCGTAATAAAAATGTTGACAATGAACACATGTATTTGTAGTAAATTTGACTTCCACATTGTGAAACTATAGTGTTAAGCTAAGATAAATTTATCAGCAGATAGAAAATTATGCCTAAGTCTTTATGTGCAGTTAACGGATGTGAGTAGCTGTGCCTTCCATTATCTGTCATTTCCAATTTAATATTTCTTCAACTGTGGGGTGACTATTCGACCATTACGCTAATTAGAAAGGACAGTTAGCTCATTGATAGTCAGCCTTCCTGGTTAAGTGGTGTGCATTGGATTGGATGCCAACAGAGCCTTTGCTTTATTTTTATATCGTAGTGCAAATGGTTCTTGCTTTAGTTACTTTTTGTTATTTTATTGGTTTTACTTTCTCCAGTATTCTCTTTAGTTTGTCAATTTGATATCTAAAAATAATCTTCCTTGGAGTTTGATATTGATATAACATCCCAATAAAAATAATGTAATTCAGGGTATCCTGTCAGCCATTATTAAGAGATCTAAATATACTGAGTGTTCCCTCATTCTACTTATTTGAAATAATTCTTTTCATAAATAATTTTCCACAACTTCTTCATAATAACTTCCAGCACAGTTATGAAACACGGAACAAAAGACAGTTTCATGCTTCCTACACAGAGACTAAATCTATATGCCCAGGCTACACAATATATGGGAATGAAAATATGTAATAAATTAAAAACCCACACATTTTCAAGAGGTTGAAAATGAATCAATGAAAAGAAAATTATACAGCACTCTGGTACGAAAATGCTATTATTCAATTGATGAATTCTTAAATGATAATCTGAGTCTTTGAGCAGGATAAAAATGTATAATTATGTACTGCAATTTTATAACTTACACTCCTGGCCATAAAAATTGCTACACCTCGAAGATGACGTGCTGCAGGTGTGAAATTTAACCGACAGGAAGATGCTGTGATATGCAAATGGTTAGCTTTTCAGAGCATTCACACAAGGTTGGCACCGGTGGCGACACCTACAACGTGCTGACATGAGGAAAGTTTCCAACCCATTTCTCAAACACAAACAGCAGTTGACTGGCGTTGCCTGGTGAAATGTTGTGATGCGTCGTGTAACCTGGGTGCACAAAGATCACTTTTTTTTGTCCAGATTCTGCTTACAGCATCATGATGGTTGCATCCATGTTTGGTGACACTGCGGTGAACGCACATTGGAAGCGTGTATGCATGATCAACATACTGGAGTATCACCCAGTGTGATGGTATGAGGTGCCATTGGTTACACATCTCGGTCACCTCTTGTTTGTATCGACAGCACTTTGAACAGTAGCCATTACATTTGAGATGTGTTATGACCCGTGACTCTACCTTTCATTTGATCCCTGGAAACCCTACATTTCAGCAGGATAATGCATGACTGCATGCTGCAGGTCCTGTACGGGCCTTTCTGGATACGGAAAATGTTCGACTGCTGCACTGGCCAGCACATTCTCCAGATCTCTCACCAATTGAAAACATCTGGTCAATGGTGGCCGAGCAACTGGCTTATCACAATAAGCCAGTCACTACTCTTGATGAACTGTTGTATCATGTTGAAGCTGCAAGAGCATCTGTACTTGTACACACCATCCAAGCTCTGTCTCAATGCCCAGGTGTATAAAGGCCGCTATTACGGCCAGAGGTGGTTGTTCTGGGTACTGATTTCTCAGGATCTATGCATCCAAATTAGGTGAAAATGTAATCACATGTCAGTTCTAGTATATATTTTGTCCAATGAATACCCGTTTATCATCTGCATTTCTTCTTGGTGTAGCAATTTTAATGGCCAGTAGTGTACATTGTATGTACATATTATTATTTTAAATTGATGAGTCTACTATACACTAAATCAATTATTTAACTTTTAAGTTATGAGACAAAATTCTCATTCTAATTATGTATATCTTCCGTATTTTTACCACATGTCATTAGCATTAAGAACAGCCCAGATCCTTTGAGGTGTAGAAAAAGGCCTAATCCATGGCAATCCTCTCGCATAAAGAATAAACCAAATCTGACAAGGCATCCACAGTTCTTGAAGGAAGGTCTGGACAATCATACCACAGTCTTCTTGAGTTTAACCCATGGGATTGAGATCAGTTGACTTTGGAGGTAATTGTAGGCATTGAATAATATTCTCTCTCTTTTGGAACCAGGTCCAAATTCTAAGGCTGGTGTGTGATGGTTTATTATTATTATAATGTTGGTAAATGAGACGTCCTTCAGGCTACCAAATTCGAGCTCAAGGAATGATTACATTTTCAAGGAAATGTTCATACCATGCTGAACTGAACTGGTATTGGATTCGTCCTAAGGTTCCTGCACCCATATAAGACAGCCAGTCCCAACATTTCACACTTATGCGCCCGCTTCTAGCACATGTAGCCACAAAGTGGCCCCTCTCCTGACTGATTTAAATTTCCCTGATTTTTTCCAGGGCTTATCCAGTGTTTTTACTGTATTTTCCCAAATTGTCTTTTTAGGGGTGAAAAATGAATTTTTATTGCACTTTAAGTATTTTTTTTTAAGTGCTGTTTTCATATGTCAAAACTATAATTGATAATATTTAAAATACTTCGGCAAACAGACATTTTAGTGTACCTTCAAATGGCAAAATGAACCATAATACACTGCATACAGCACAGCAAGTTACACAAGAAATATTCCAGGCATGACACACAGTCAATTTAAATCAATCCCTAATATAAGATTAACCAATTTGACCATCAAAAATGATAAAAACAAATGTACAAATAAATTTTAAGTAATGATATGCCACTGAAATAAAAATACTGACAAAATACTTACAGATGATTGCAAATCCAATGCCTGACACTTTTTGGAAGAAATATTATGAACTGGTAGTTAAATTGAACATGTGATGTTGTGGAAAGTGTTCATCCTTATATTGTTATGCAACTGAATTAACTATGTAACAATGTACTAATCACACAAGATCTTCCACTTTGTCTTCAATAGACGCCACTTTCAGTATCAGCTAAAAATATTAACTTTTTTATTTTTAGAAGTTTGCTTTCTTCAGTAACTCTTTTCTGATGCTGTGCCTTTTCCTCTTGTTCTTTTTTTTTTTTTTTTTCTTTTCCAGTGACTCCACAAAATGTGAATGTTCATGGTATGTATGAATTATCTATAATGCTCCATAGTGAAATACACATGGGGAACATGGCGAAAAAATGTCATACTTCGATTTTGCTGTTATGTGGATAAACTTTAGCACCTGCCACAATGTTTTAATTTATTCCTTTATGTTCTAGTCGCACTGAATGCCATTGCTAAATTGTATGGTTAACCACACAAGTTCAGAAGATAAGAAATTTACTCACTTTAGATGGATTCAAAACTATATTGATCAGCATTTGCCAGAACTTTATGTTGGTTATTACCTATCAACTAATAATTTGTTGCCTCCAGACACCTGTTCAGGATGATAAAAACATTAACACCAGTTGTAAAAAAAACTCCCGTAAGATTCACAATATACACCAGAATTGTGTTCTATACCCACAGCTTTAAACTACAGTGATTTAGCACATCCATTGGAGGAAATTTGACTACAACAAACTGGAAGGTACGATACAGGGATGTGAAGGATTTTAACAATTTTGTATCCAACAAATGCAATACAGTAGTGTACTTTAGCCTGTAAGGGCTGTAAAAGTTACACAATTGGTCACATGTATAGCATTTTGCTGACACTCGAACAGTCTGAAATGTACTTAATGTGTGTAATGAAGTATTTTTAGTGTTTTATGATATTTTACTTTTTAAAAATCACGAAATGACAGCTGATTTAAAATCAGAATGATCAAAATGATCATGTTGCGAGTGCTCGCGGGTGTAAATATGTATTTACACTGGCGCTAAATGTATTTGTGTACAGCGTGATGTGTAACAGAAACACACAACTATATTTCGTATTACAAGTACGCTCTTTGTAGACATCTATTTCTCTGGCATCAATTTCATGAAGAAAGTAAATAAAAATACAACAAAAATGAAATTAGAATAACAGTTCACCACGTTGTCCATAATTTATCTTGTAAACCATAATCTCTTTCCTTTGTTATTTTTTGATAAGGATTTGTATTGTTCTATCAACTGAAGTAGTCTCGTCTAGCCACACCCTTACCATGAGAATAATTTTCAGTATACAACAACAAATAACGTGCGCACAAAAAACAGTGTACTGCAGCAAAGCGAGTGCACTCATTTTATCAGCAAAACTAGTGCTCAAGCGAAGTAGAGGCAAACTTTCTTTGATGGTTCCTCCTGAAACCAACGACCAGCTGATTGGAAGCAAACACGAGCGAACCATGCATGCATAGCATTTACACCAGAGCGAATTCTCATTCATTTGTCTTCACAGTCTTGTAAACGGAAAATTGCCCAAGGTTACATGTCTTCATGCGTTCTTTTTAAACCTCAAAATAAAATTCCAGAAATGTGAAAATTCCAATTTCTCCCGGAACTCCAAAATTCCCTGATAATTCCTGGTTTCCAGGATGAGTGGCCACCCTGGAACAGCATCTCTGCTTGTGGACTCAATTGTCCACTTATCAGCGAAAATTACTTTCCTCCAATCAACATTTTCCCACGACCTCACAATTGACAGTCTGTGACAGCCTGATTGTAAGATAATGGTTAATGACAGCACGATGGGACCAAATTCCTTACTAGTTTAATCGTCAGAGCAGTTTCTGACGAACTCAGGAAATGTGAAGAGAAAGGGGCAGTCTGGGCTGCTCTGACCACTTCATAATCCTCTCTTCGAGTAAAAACTCGCGGTTTTCCAGGTATTGGACGTCTGCATACCTCACCTTTATCCCCTGAATTGTCCAATCCATCTCCTTGCTGTGGAAGCATCAACACCATAACAACGTCCTGCGTCAAATGCTGTAACAACGCTTTCAAGAGAGCAATTATTCACTTGCGAATGTTCACATCAGCCATTTTGAAGTAGACCTATGATGTGTGCTAATCAGCAGATACCTTTCTCTTAGCTGAAAACTACAGTGACACCATGTGGCGGTCGAAGAAATTACAAACAAAATACATCCATTTTCAATATTATCACTATGAACATGTGTCAGGCTGATTAAAGAATAGATTATTAAAAAATAGACTATTCCAAAAACCTATAAAATCCTACAACTACGCAAATTTTGGTGAATTAAAAGTTAAAGTATTACCTGCATGAGGTCTAAAAAATGACAAATTAATTGACTTCAGCAGGATTTGAATGTGCACCCGTTGATTCCATAAACCATCAGCCTATCCACTCACCCTATGAAACATATGCGAGAAGCGGTTCGTTGCTGTATATGTACCAATGTGGCATTCTTATATCCCAACCATTTCTATGTGCTCAAAAAATGTTTTCTAAAATAAATTATATGAGCTAAAGTGCATTGAATCTCAACATATACTGTATCTAACTATTGTTTTGCTTCCATTTGATGATGATGTAAACAGTAAGCTGAAGCTGCACACGCTGCTGGAGTTGGCAAAACTCGCGCTTATGAGCTTGACCATGGACTTTAAATTATTAAGGCCGGGTAATCTTTTTGTTCCCCCATTATACAAAAGAGCTAGAATTATTAGTAACAATTACTGTTTTATTTGGAAAGTAAATTAAAAGTACAATTTTCTAAAATGTATCACTTAGAAGATTAACTCAAATGAAATTTGTTACGTGCAATTAAATTGCTTTTACTCAATTACTTACCATCACTGGTGGTGCTATATGCCTATTGCAGTAAATGACATGACACACTTCCTGTTTTTATTTAATGAAAGATGATTGTGATAATTTGTGAAATAATATCTATTATAGAAAATTGTATACAGTAGATAATGTGACCTGATCTTATACATCTGTTGTAGATTGATCCTTGAATGCTTTGCTGTCGCTGCTTGTTAAGTGTTAAAAGATTTTAAAGAGTAACTGTTAAAGCTTACAATGTAATATTGAAACTGTAATACTGTAATGTAGTCCAGGCAAACTAGGAAAAATGGGGTGAAAATTAATAAAGTTTTCAAATCTTGGGGAAACACTCATACGGGATGTAGAAGTAAAAAACAGAAAAGTTCCTCTCCCCCACCCCTTAATGTAATTTAATTTCATTTTTTCAAACCTTCTTGTAAAACAGTTCATTCAACGAAGTTATATATATGACAAAAAACATTTCTGGTGAAATTCTTGGAAAAGCTCAAATGCATGTTTAAGTAAGGTAACAACAATGGAAGGTCCAGTAAGAAATGTTAATAACATGTAGATAGGGAACAACTCACCAAAAATACCAACGATGAGTCACCGACAGACAGAAAAGACACACAAACACACACACAATTCTAAATTCTAAAAACAGAGAACACTCATCCACACACGTCAGCCATCTTCAACATAGACTATGTTGGGCGGCCAAGGGATAGCTGACATGTGAATGAGTGTGCCTGAGTGGTTGTGTGGATGAGTGTTCTCTGTCTGAGGAAGGCCACAGCCAAAAATTTAGAACTGTGAGTTTGTGTGTTTTATTTGTCTGTGTCGGCAGCTCAACATTCATCTTTAAGTAAGGTAATTAGTTTATGAACGCTAAAATTTGAAAGTAAAATGAAGTGTAATTTCTGTAAAAACAGACTTATTTATACAGAATAATTTTTGCTTTAGAGTCATGCAACTTAAATTACTGGGATCAATATCATTTATCATGAAAAGTACTGTAAAACTAATCAATAATTACTTTTAGTATATATTTACAATTATATGTACAGTATATAGACAATGAAAATACCACAATATCTATCAAACAAATATATTCTTGTAATTTTTTTAACCATCATCGTAATCTTCACTTCGTCATATCACTGTGAGGCACATCAGTGCAGCTTTGCCCATGACAGTTTTTGCATATTGATGTACAATGTAGGGCAGCCGTCACACATACGCATCTTCTTCCGCAGCCTTGAGTGCAGCCGCATGAGTTCAGTAGTAGTATTTTCCCTGGAGCAGGTAGTCGTTCCATGTCAAACTGGGAGAGGGATGAGTTTTATTCATTGATCTTTATACTACCTGGATGTTGAACTACAGATTTTTGAGCGTGCCAGCCAAACAACATGGCTGCTATGAAGTATTACAAGAAAATGAAAAAAATTTTGATTCCGTACTCACACGAGCCTGTTACTTGGCATATTGACATAAATTTTGAAAATTCAGAGGTAATCAAGCAATTATTTGTTACATACTAACTGATGGAAATTCGTTTGACTAATTACAATATGGCGGACAATGCAAAATCATGTGCAAAACATATGAATGAGCAGGCAAGCTACAGTTCTATGCTCAGACACCAGAGTTATACATCCAGGTTATAGAGAGGTTGGTTTGATTCCCTCCAGCCCCAGTTTCTGCAATTCAAGTTGTTCCCTAGCTGTAGCTGGACTTCTAGGTAAAGTCGGTAAGAGTGGAGGCGTCCTGCATCAGTAGTGGGTGACAAACGAGAGAGTATAACAGCAGTAAAGATAAATCTGAAGCATTGAATTAAAATTTGTGTTGTGACTGGGAATCGAACCCAATCCTCCATGCTTACTAGGCAGACGTCTTTATAGTCTGAGCACAGGAAGGAACACAAACTAAATTAAAGTTTGTGTCGTGAAGGAAATCGTGCTTAGACTATTCTGAGGCTCCTTAATCGCTAGTGGTGTGGTGGTCTAGTGGTAAGAAGTCTGCCTAGTAAGCATGGAGGTTCAGGTTTGATTTCCGGTCACATCACAAATTTTAATTCAATGCTTCAGATTTACCTTTAATGTCTTTAACATATTCGAGGCGAAAATTCGTCTCAGGGATTTATTTCTATTTACATTGATATTTATAACAGCATTGTTTGCCTGACCCACAAGTACATTGTTGTTGTTATGGTCTTCAGTCCGGAGACTGGTTTGATGCAGCTCTCCACCCTACTCTATCCTGAGCAAGTCTTTTCATCTCCTCATAAGAACGACAACCCACATCCACTTGAATCTGCTTACTATACGCGTCTCTTGGTCTCCCTCTGCGATTTTTACCCCACACACTTCCCTCCAACGCTAAATTCACAATTCCTTGATGTCTAAGAATGTGTCCTACCAATCTATCCCTTCTTTTAGTCAAGGTATGCCAGAAATTTCTTTTCTCCCCAATTCGGTTCAGTACCTCCTCATTAGTTATGCGATCCACCCACCTAATCTTCAGCATTCTTCTGTAGCACCACATTTCAAAAGCCTCTATCCTCTTTCTGTCCACACTGCTTATTGTCCATGTTTCACTCCCATACAAGGCAACACTCCATACAAATGCCTTCAGAAAGGACTTCCTTAGGCTTAAATCAATATTCGATGTTAACAAATTTCTCTTTTTCAAAAACGCCTTTCTACCCATTGCCATTCTGCATTTTATATCATCTGTACTGCGACCATCATTTGTTATTTTACTGCCCAAGTAACAAAACTCATCTACCTCCTTTATTGTTTCGTTACCTAATCTAATTCCTTCAGCATCACCTGATTTTATTACACTGCACTCCATTACCCTAGTTTTACTCTTGTTAATGTTCATCTTATATGCACCTTTCAGCACACTGTCCATTCCGTTCAATTGCTCTTCCAGGTCCTTTGCTGTATCTGACAGAATTACTATGTCGTCGGCAAAACGCAATGTTTTTAATTCTTCACCCTGAACTTTAATTCCTTCTCCAAATTTCTCCTTGCTTTCCTTTATAGCTTGCTCAATGTACAAATTGAACAACATTGGGGAAAGGCTACAACCCTGTCTTACCCCCTTTCCAACCACTGCATCCCTTTCATGCCCTTCAACTCTGACAACCGCTGTCTGGTTTTTGTACAAGTTGTAAATAACCTTACGCTCCCTATATTTCACTCCTGCTTGCTTCAGAACTTGAAAGAGTTTATTCCAATCAACATTGTCAAAAGCCTTCTCCAAATCTACAAAAGCTAGAAATGTAGGTTTGCCTTTTCTTAATCTATCTTCTAGGATAAGCCGTAAAGTGAGTATTGCCTCCCGTGTTCCTACATTTCTCCTGAACCCAAACTGATCTTCCCCGAGGTCGGCTTCTACCAGCTTTTCCATCCTTCTGTATATAATTCGTGTTAATATTTTGCAACCATGACTTATCAAACTGATGGTTCTGTAGTTTTCACACCTGTCTGCACCCTCTTTCTTTGGAATGGGGATTATAACATTTTTCCTAAAGTCTGAGGGTACTTCACCTGTCTCATACATCTTACACACAATGTGAAACAATTTTGTCATGGCTGGTTCTCCCAGAGACTTCAGTAGCTCTGAGGGAATATCATCTATTCCAGGGGCCTTGTTTCGACTTAGGTCTTTCAGGGCTCTGTCAAATTCTTCTCTCAGTACAGTATCTCCTATTTCATCTTCATCTACATCCTCTTCCCTTCCTACAATAGTGTCTCGAAGTTCATTTCCTTTGTAGAGCCCCTCTATATACTCTTTCCACCTTTCAGCTTTCCCTTCTTTGCTGAGAACTGGTTTTCCATCAGTGTCCTTGATATTCATAGAGCTGTTTTTCTTATCGCCAAATGTTTCTTTTATTTTCCGGTAGGCTGTATCTATTTTTCCCCTGTTTATACATTCTTCTACATCCTTGCATTTGCCTTCTAGCCATTCCTGCTTAGTCATTTTGCACTTCCTGTCAATCTCATTTCTTAGTCGTCTGTACTCCATTTTGCCTGTTTCATTTACTGCATTTTTATACTTTCTCCTTTCATCGATTAAATTTAGTATCTCCTGTGATATCCAAGGATTCTTTGTAGGTCTTGCCTTCCTACCTATTTTGTCCTCTGCTGCCTTCACTATTTCATCTCTCAATTTTACCCATTCCTCCTCAACTGTTTTATTTTCCCCTGTTTCTGTCAATTGTTGCCTGAAGCTCCCTCTGAAATTCTTAAGAACTTCAGGTTCCTTCAATTTATCTAGGTCCCATCTCCTTATTTTCCTACCTTTCTGTAGTTTCTTCAGTTTCAGCCTACAGTTCATAACCAACAAGTTATGGTCAGAGTCTATGTCTGCCCCTGGGTATGTCCTACACTTCAAAACCTGGTTCCGAAATCTATGTCTTACCATTATAAAATCTATCTGGTATCTCCCGGTGTCTCCTGGTCTCTTCCACGTATACAACCTTCTTTTGTGATTCTTAAACCAGGTGTTTGTTATAACTAAATTATGTTCCGTGCAAAATTCTACCAGGCGGCTTCCTCTTTCATTCCTTTTGCCCAGACCATATTCACCCACTATCTTCCCTTCCCTTCCTTGTCCTACTACCGAATTCCAGTCTCCCATAACAATTAAGTTTTCCTCTCCCTTAATTGTCTGAATAATTTCCTTTAGCTCCTCATATATTTCTTCGATCTCCTCATCATCGGCAGAGCTAGTTGGCATATAAACCTGTACTACTGTTGTCGGTGTTGGCTTCGTATCTATCTTGACAATGATAATGCGATCACTGTGCTGGTCATAGTAGTTTACCCGCATTCCTATTTTCTTATTCATTATCAATCCTACTCCTGTGATACCCCCAACTGATTTTGTATTTATAATCCTGTACTCACCTGACCAGAAATCCTGTTCATCCTGCCACCGAACTTCACTAATCCCCACTATATCTAACTTCAACCTATCCATTTCCCTTTTTAAATTTTCTAATTTTCCTACTCGATTAAGGGATCTAACATTCCACGCTCCGACCCGTAGAATGCCAGTATTGTCTTTCCTGATGATCACATCCTCTTGAGTAGTCCCCGCCCGGAGATCCGAATGGGGGACTATTTTACCTCCGGAATATTTTACCCGAGAGGATGCCATCATCATATGTTCATACAGTAGAGCTGCATGTCCTCGGGAAAGGTAACGGCTGTAGTTTCCCCTTGCTTTCAGCCGTTCGCAGTAGCTGTGTGGCAAAGCCACATTAGCTGATGTTACAAGGCCAGCTCAGTCAATCATCCAGACTGTTGCCCCTGCAACTACTGAAAAGGCTGCTGCCCCTCTTCAGGAACCACACGTTTGTCTGGCCTCTCCACAGATACCCCTCCGCTGTGGTTGCACCTATGGTACGGCTATCTGTATCGTTGAGGCACGCAAGCCACCCCACCTCGGCAATGTCTGTGGTTCATGGGAGTGGACAAGTACATTAAAACATTTTAATTGAGTGGCATTTAAGTTATCATCAGGGCTCTCTAATCTGCTTTTGCAGAGGTATCAGGAGAGAAAGCAGGATTGTTGAATATCTTTGGAATATTATGAAGTTGGGAATACCGGTTGAATAGTTGAAAAGCTTGGAGCTTTCCTTTCTCAAACAAGGTGCTGTCACAACAGTTGCATGGGATATTGCTGTACATTTCTTTAAAGAGGACTGTTCACTACCTTTCTTTTTTGCCAAAACAACACGCTTCAAAAATTCGTGTAAAGTGTCAGGAACCATAACTTCAGCATTCTCTGTAAGGAGTCGTTCTTATATCTTCATGGATGAAAGCTGCTGCTTCTAAGATTCTCATTCTTTCATTAACAGCTCATTCATTGTACCACTGATTCAAAAGTTTGTGGCCACTGCCGCAAAATCATACAACTGGAGAATTTTTGGCATTGTGGCAAACAAGACCCCATCATCAAAGTGTTCAGTCAGTTTGTTCCTCAGAGTTTTTAAAGTAATTGTCTCTCCTTCTGGGAGACATTCGTTAACTTTCTGCAGTGAAAATTGACATTCCTCTGAACTATCTATAAATTTGCATACTTCTTGAAAAGTGGCATCGAATTTGGTATCTTGAGAGAGGCCTCCTTTTCAAACAGAGAAGGGGCTCAACACTAATTTAGTATAGCAATCCTGATGCTAATGGACTTCTGCAACTATTAAACATAAAACACTGTTGATGCGTTCTGCAACCTTTCTACCAAAATCATCATCGCATTTCTCTGCTTTCTCAAGCAGTGTATGTTTCACAATTAGAATGAACTTCATCCACTACACAGTGTTTGTAGAATGATTTTCTTGCTTCTGACTGTCACATTTTTCAGCACATATGAAATAGTATTTTTTTTTTTTAAACTGAATGGAGAAGAGGATCTCAAACTTTATCATCTGCTTGCAGAACATTCTGATTAATTACTTTCTTTATATTACGTTCCTTAATATATTCACATTGACATACCTTATGCACATCAATCTGTCCAGCATTCTATAGAAGATTAGGACCCCTATCATTCTGTTCTTGCTGACGCATATCAGTTTCCAAGCCCTTCGTCACTATTGATGTCTCTCCTTCCAAAACACATTTACCACAAATAAAACAGATAGTAGGATACAGCATTATTATTTTCTCAGTCCGGACAAAAGAAGCGAGATGAAGAAGAAGCACTTCATAATACCACAAACTAATAAATACTGTCTCAAAACAGAACTCTCTGGCACTACATTCGCAGTTCACCACATTAACTCAACTGAACACTGAGGAGGACTAAACGGCAGCGAAGATAGTGGTAGGGGAGCCCTGAGTGAATGGGAAGGGGAACTTGACATTTTCATTGCTGGCACATACTCCTGAGTTCAATAATACTGATCACAAAAGTAATAGTATCAAGTACAATATATAGAATAAGAAATCTTTCCCTACACTTAATTACACTATTCATTTACGGTAAATACTTTAATACATAAAAAACTGATTATTATGTTTATGAAATTCTATTCCAATTATTATACCTCAAGTACCATTCATACAAATGAAAAAATGCACAAGATGTTTTTCGTGTACCATTTGCAAAGAATATATTTAGTAATAAAAGCTCTATTCGAAAAACTAGCCTTTTTACATATAAATTTAAAACATGGTACAAATTAACTTTCAGAGGGGGTGAAAGGGGAACGCATCCCCCCTACAAAGAGTAACTTTTCTGTTTCTTATTACTACACCCCATATGAGTATTTTCCCAATGTTTTAAAACTTTCCCCCTATTTGCTGATTTTCTTCCAAAAATGCCTAGACTAATGTAATGAATAACATATTTAGGAAGGAAAATCAATCTGCACCTCAAAGAGAATAAATTGAAGATTAACCAGAGTTATAAGTTTGCAGTCTTCATAGTTGGAGTATGTAGCAAACTTCATACCAACCCTAGATTTATGCAGAAAAGAAGACCACGCTGGCTTATCTGTCATAAGGAGGCACTGATTAGCAGGTCCTCCTAACTCAGAAAAAGAAAACAAAACAGCTGTGGAAATATGAGGTGAAGTGCGACATATTTAATAGGGTGTATTTTGGAAAGGATAGGTTGTTACCGTGAGACATCTCAATGAGCTGCAGAAAGGCACACACAACAGATTACAAGTTTACTAAAGCTTTCGGCCTCCCCCCCCCCCCAACCACACACACACACACACACACACACACACACACACACACACACACACACGCCTGAGGGAGGACTTTTTATGTTGAAGGCCATAATGGCCGCAAGCTTTAGTTAACTTGTAATCTCTTAGGTGTGCCTTTCTGCGACTTATCGAGGTGTCTCTGTGCGTATGTTATGCACATGCTGTCCCTAGAAACTGAGAATTTTACCAATATTTTAAAAAATCACTGCATGAAATCAGTTTGGAATTTTGGCAGATTCAGCACTGTTTTTAAGCCAAGCTTTTCTACTTTAATTTCATGCAAAAGAAACTACTTTTGAATGCATGGCTTTAAGGTACAGTAATAGAAATTACTTGGGTGTTTTTGAGAATTTATAAAAGTCATACAAATAAGACAATGCAATTGTGATTTACTTTTAACTAGGGTTGTGTGAGTGGTTCAGCCAAATCCATTATAAGCCAAATCTAGCACACGGGCAACGGATTCAAGATTCGGCGCATAATGGACAATACTACCGAATCCAAAGTGTTATATTGAAACCTTCAGTTACGAATATTGTAGTTTACTTTGCATAACAGTGCACTTTTGTTTACATTATTTACTTTATTTTTCATAGATCCGCTGAAAGACACGATGTCATAAAACTAAACTACCCCACTTTGAATAGTTCTGATAAATGGTGCTAGGAGCCGCCACAAGTAACTTTTCCCATCTAATATAAGCAGTACTACATAAGCTTCCTTAGCAGGCGCAAATATAAAAACTGGCTAAAACTTTTCCGCTCATTAAAAAAAAAAAAAAAAAAAAAAAGACAAACAACAGCCTTTCAAATATAAGTAGCAACAAAAATAAATTTCTTCACGTAAATACCAACAATACATAAGACTAAAGGAGTCTTTTACGAGTTGCCTCAGTCTGATTTCACATATTGTTTCATCGGATTTTGTGAAGTGCTGGGGTATGTGAACTCTAATGAAGCACTAAGATTTCAAGAAGAAATTAACTTATTATGTGTGTGTGTGGGGGGGGGGGGGGGAGGGGGAATTTCTAAACGTGCACCATCCAGGTAGGTTGACGTCAATTCTGCCACCACTTGACGTCTGTTTCAATAAATCGTTTAAGGTCAAGCTTAAACACATGTACACCTACTACCTTTCAAAAAGTGACAGACAACTGACACCAATGAGTCGTGTAAAACATAAGAGTGCCAATGGAATGATAATACCTGGAAGTGGGTTCCAAATCAGATTGCTCTGTAGTATGAAGGAACTGTGTGACAAGGAATCAAATGATAGTGATTCAGAATTACCATACCGGTATCTAATTGCTATTATAAACATTCTGTAAAATTTGTATCATAAGTCTTAATAAAATTGTTTTACATTTCTGTATTTAGTTACAAACAATAGCTGTACATTTGAAGTCTTATTTAAAAGTTACTACGTAAAGCTGACTGGCAAGCCTGTATTGCGTCAAAATGCCTGATGCTAAAACCTCAGCCTTCATACTACAACTTAACGTGTTTTTCTATTAGGGGCAAAGGATTGTTCCTGTGAATCGTGATTCGTAAATTGCACACTCTTTTCGCCATAAGAATAATACAAATGTAAACATTATGCCATGTAATTTTCCATGTTATCTGTTACCACATTTAAATTCCGTCCGTCTAACAGACCCGAAAGACAACGGCGAACATGGAAGAATATACGTATCATGTTAATGTTGCATTTGTATTATTCTTGTGCTGAAAGGAAGCAAGAAATGAAGCACGGCAACTGACTTCTAGTACTGATTTTTACATCTTCCAGGAAAAAAAATTCTGTGCAGATAAGTTACATGATCTTGAATGTTTGAAAGAATAAATAAATCTACAAAATACCCTTGCTTAACCCTCCAGAATGCGCAATCTGTGCGTTAAGTACTTTTCGCAGTTCTCAAATGTCTTTGTGGCACTAAAAAGTACACACACATCAAATAAACGTGAATTTCTCTCTGTCTCAATGTCCTGTCTGTCACTCATGGAATGCCTGATTTGTCACTATAAAATTATTAAACATTTACACATCCTATTTTTTAAGAATCTATTTTTTGACTTCCAAAATGTCTACTCATCTTTTCAGATTTTATTTTTGAGTCTTCCCCTTTGAAAAAAGAAAAAATATGTAATCCTTTCTTTTCTTTATTTTTTATTTTATCAAAATGAAACATTTTGTATTAGAGTGACGAAAATTTATTACCTTTTAGACCATCTAAACAACATATATATCAAAATGTTTCATGCAAATTTCTTTTAAGGCTAGGGGGTATTAAAAAAATTCTTAAGATTTAAAATAAAAATCTAAATGAAATTTTAATTTCTTAAATTATATTGTTAATATTGTCATTTGGGATTCACCCCTGAAGGCTTTATCTTCATCACTGGCTGTGATATAGTAGTAATTCTTTTTAAATACATGTACTTGAGTCGACAGATTATTTGAGTTCGAGATTCGGAAGATTTGATTCGGGTTCAGAATTCGGCACATGCTTTATTTAAGATACGGTATTCGGATTCGATTCCGTAAAATTGGGATTCGACCCATCCCTAGTTTTAACCAATATTATGACACTACATTACACCTGTCAGACAGTCTACAGTAACTGCATATAAATTTCACACAGAATCATATTGCTTTTTAGTGTGGAAAATTTTAAAGCAAGGTTCCAGGCAGAGTGTAACGCCACACTGTTCACATTCGTATCATGCCTCTTTCCAAGAAACCTAACCACAGTCTTTTGTTGCTCCTGGAACTGCACACACGAGCAGCCTATTTCTTAGTAGTTGAAAGCATGTTCCGCACAAAATGTGTCTTCGTTAGCTGACCTACAGTTAGTTAATTTCTTTGCATGACTTCAAGTGTGTCATCTTCAACAAGCTAGGCTGCAAGCACTCTTATCAAGTATGTTACAGTGAGTTTCTTATTGGGCAATGCATTGTATAGCCAAAATGCAATTGACACTCCCAGCAGCAGATGGAAGTATTCTTTTCACCACCATTTCACCGTTCTGGGCTGAAATGGATTGTACTGCAGGTGCTGATCTCAAATATTGACTCCAGTTTTGGCCAGATTGTAATCCAGTGCCTGGTTTCAGTACTACAGACCCATTTTGCTTAGTATGCATACCAAATGTGGCCTAATGCCTAATAGACAATGTACACACATCCCTCTTATCCTTCCACTTCATTGTCAACACATCTTTACGCCAAAAAAGACATTTCACCCATTTTCAACTTAGTAGCTACTAAATGTTTACAAGCTGCTGTCAGCAACAATCTCAATATAACAGCAGACGAAATATTGTCAAGAATATGCTTACCAGCATAAACTTCAAAATGTACAACATAGCCCCTACTGGATTCAGCAACAACATAAACCTTCAGTCCATAATTATGAGGTTTATTTTGAATGTAAACAAAGCAGCTCACACCACTTCGAAATAGGCATATTCCTTCATCAATTGTCAGTTTTTCTGCGGTACGATATACCTTGATACAACACTCAAAGTATTATAATGGGGTAAAACTTTGTAAAGTGGGTGAAATCCATCTTCCCCTGGTCTTTTCTGTTTAGAGTTGTTAATAAAATGCAAGCACAACAGTATCTGAGTAAAATGGAAACAGCAGATATCTTGAGGACAGAAGTTACAACAAAGAGAAGGATTAGTGTGCCAGTGGCCCACAGTTTTAGGCTTTCTTGAAACACACTCACATGGAAAAGCATAACCAAGAAACACTTCCTCCCACTGGTAGTCACTGGCATCCAGGAACTCAAAATTGGCCAGCCGCGGTGGCCGAGGGGACTGCGGCGCGGCAGTCACAGTCTGCACAGCCACTATGGTCGGGGGTTCGAATCCCCCTTCGGGCATGGATATTTGTGCCATCCTTAGTGTTAGCTAGTTCATTAGTAGCTTGTAAGTTTAGGGACTGATGACCCCGTAGTTAAGTCCCATAAGCTATACAAACATTTGAACATTTGAACTCAAAATTGAATGAAGTTATTTCCTCCTCTTTTTTTCTCTGGATGGTCTGTGATGCATACAAATTTGTCTGTATCTTGAATTCCTTTACATCCCTGTCAGTAAGGAACAATTTACTGAAATCCAGAAGAGAAGTTGAATCATCAATATTGAATAGTATCTGCTTTGGTGTAATGTCAACAGGCAGAGGTCAGTAGGTGTCAAATTCAGTCCAATTACCGTCTTTTTGATATGGCAAAGCCGCTGGATTTGAAGCAACACTTTCAGCATCATTTTCGTCTGCATCTGAAGATAAGCTGTCATCGATCTCGTCCTCTAAATAGAATAGCACACTATATGTAACTACATATATCACTTACAGAAGACATGTTCAGCAGAAATGTGTGTACTGCACAATTGTGAGCAGTGATATGCCATTGAAAATTCAGGAATATGTACTTTCAAACACATTATATTCAGAATCTTCTGAATCACACTCTGCATTATCCAGAATGCCGCTATCGTTAATCAAATCTGCGATTTCTGCGTCTGATACACCCTACGAAGACATGAATATAAACAACACAATGCTTTCTCTGTCTTCCTTACATCAAAGATAAGTTTTAACAGAGTGCTGTGCCTTCTATGGACACATTCTTTTACTAAACATCTGCAGAACATATAAATTGCAGTGATACCCACACAATGAAGGTAGCAAAGTTACAACTATGGTTAATCTTAAACTTTTTCTGTTTGATGTGCAGATTGACCATTCCTTCCTAAAGATATAATAATTACATTAATATTTATAAGAAGGACAAGTTGCTTACTCACCACAGAGAAGTCCGATCAGCCACAGAAAGGCACAAATAGTAGAAAACTACGTTAGAGCTTTCGGTCATTAAAGCCTTTATCAGTTAAAAAGACACAAACATATACAGACACAACTGCCATATCCAGCCGCTGTGACCAGCCTTTCGTACCAAGCACGGCGGAGGTGAGAGCAACCAGTGGTGGGGTGAGGAAGTGGCAAGGAGAGGAAAACAGGACGGGAGGGGTGGATGCATGGCAGACACCAGTCTGTCAGATGGACAGTCCAGAAGAAAGGGAAGGGACTGAAATGTGTGCAGGATGGGAGACAAATGCAAGGATAGTGTGTGGACAGAGAAAGCGAGGGAAGGGTGGTAAAGGCAGGGACTAGCGAAGGTTAGGCCTGGGGGATTGCAGGAGCATAGGATATATTGTATGGAGAGTTCCCACCTGCGCAATTCATGAAAGTTGGTTTTTGAGGCGGGGGGGGGGGGGGGGGAGAGGATCCATATTGGCACAGGCTGTTTACCATTTATTGAAGTGAGCTACATTATGCAGTGCTGCAGGCTCTGCAACAGGATGGTCTAGCTGTCTCCTAGCCACAGTTTGGCGATGGCCATTCATTCAGACAGACAGACAGCTTGGTGCTGGTCATACCCACGTAGAAAGCTGCACAGTGGTTGCAGCTGTTGGTAGATAACAAAAATGCTTTCACAGATTTCCCTGCCTTTTATGGGATAGGAAATGTCTGCGAGAGAACTGGAGTAAAAAGAATATTACGTAGGTTTGTCGGGCGGCAGAAAACCACTGTAAGGTGTGGGGGAGGGGAGGATATTGGGTATGGTATTTCTCATTTTAGGGCAGGCTGAAAGGTCGTACAAACCCTGGCAGAGAATGTGGTTTAACTGCTCCAGTCCTGGGTGATACTGGGTCACAAGAGGGGTGCTCCTCTGTGGCCGGACGATACGTGTGGGGGAGATGGTACAGTCACCCACCAGCTCCCCCATCCTACCATCTGGCCAAAAAGGAGCACCCTTTTGTGACCCAGTATCAGCCAGGACTGAGCAGTTAAACCACATTCTCCGCCATTGTTTCGACTTCCTTTCATCCTGTCCTGAAATGAGAAATGCTCTGCCCAATATTCTCTCACCCCCACAGTGGTATTTCACCGCCCGATAAATTTATGTAACGTCCTTGTCCATCCCCTCTCCCAACTCCTTATCCCATGGCTCATATCACTGCAACAGACAAAGATACATAATATGGCTCACTTCAATGACTGCTACACAGCTTGTATGTACCATACGGATCCTCCCCATAAACACCAGATTTTCTGAACTGCTCAGGGGGGAATTCTCCCTACAATATATCTGACAATCCCGCAATCCCCCAGGCCTAAACCTTAACTAGTTCCTGCCTCTACCACCCTTCCCTCCCTTTCCATGCACACACTCTATCCTTACATTTGTCTCCCATTCCACACACATTTCAGTCAGTTTCTTCTGCACTTTCCATCAGACAGCACTGGCTGATTCCCCCACTCATGCCATGCATCCCCCCCTCCCATACTGCTACCCTCTCCTTGCCACTTCTTCCTCCCCACCACTAGTTGCTCTCGCCTCAGCTGTGCTGGTACCGAGGACTGACCACAACAGCTGAAGGCAAAGGCCTTAACGGCCGAAAGCTCTAATGTTGCATTCTATCATTTGTGCCTCTCTGCAGCTCATCGGATGTAAGCAACCTATCCGCCTCAAGAATATTGTTGAATCCTTCCTGGAATTGCCATTGTTTAAAAATTACATTATAGTTTTATTTATGTTGTTTTGTAACAATATCAAAACTCTCGATGTATTTAGCACAAACAATGTCGCAATCATGATGCAGTTTAAACATTCTAGAATGAAACTTTCACTCTGCAGCGGAGTGTATTCCAATATGAAACAACCTGGCAGATTAAAACTGTGCACTGGAATCAAGATTTGAACCTGAGACCTTTGCCTTTCGCAAGAGCTCTACCAACTGAGCTATCTTGGCATGCTTCATGGTCTGTCCTCACAACTTTACTTCTGCCAGTACCCCGCCTCCAACTTTTCAAACTTCACAGAAGTTCGCCTCCGAATCTTGTGCGAATAGCACTCCTGGATGAAAGGATATGGAGACATGGCTTAGTCATGGCCTAAGGGATGTTTCCAGAATGAAACTTTCACTCTGCAGTGGAGAACTTCCGAGAAGTTTCGAAAGTAGAAGGCGAGGTACTGGTAGTGGTACAATTGTGAGGACAGGCCATAAAGTGTGTCGGGATATCTCAGACAGTAGAGCATTGCCTGTGAAAGGCAATAGTTTCCAGCACACAATTTTAATCTGCCACGAGGTTTCAGTTCCAACACTGTTCCACTCTACAACTGAGTGACAATTTTCCTGGAACAGAAACATTCATCCTCGATATTCCAGAGCAGCAACTATGGTTGTGTCTTATTAATTGTCCTTTACTACAAAAATGCTATTTCCTGCATTTATTTGAACACTTTGCACTAAGTCCATTTTCACAGCATTAAGTATGTCATCTAAGATGCACACACCATGTCATTCGCCACAACAAATGATTTTGAGGTTTGACAATGCTACCGAAAATAGCAAGACACAAACAATTTAACCAGCATATATCTCTAACCCATTTTCGACAAAAATGTTTGTTTGGGCAAATGATTAATTTGAATATGGAACTAATAAGTTTTCTCACTTATGTACACACTTCCCAAACATTTTACTGAAAACTAACTCTCCATTGATATTTGATAAGAATTCTGTTAACAATTCCTTACCTTATGTCTGCTTCATGGTTTAACCAAATACGAACAATTAAGTTATGAAAACTCTATCAATCCAGTTTCAAATTTATTTCAAGCAACACAGTTCTCATTTTTATACACTTTTGCTTCTTCGTCAACTATATATCTTAACAACAGTTATCATTTTTAATCAGTTCCAGTCAAACAAAGGAGAAGATTAAATATAATACATTTTTCTTACAAAGGGTTTTTATTAAATTTATAATTCAGTATGAGGTGGAAAGTTGACTAGCTCTGTTTTCAAGGCAGTTTGGAACATAAAACATGATTCACACTCCCACTTTTTGCTTTTGATAGTTCACGTTTTAGCAGTCGTTTAATAGTCAGAGTATTTTGGGGAGACCCCTTGCAGTCTTATCACATTCCATACTAGTATCAGTCTGTACTTCTCAGTAAAGTTTCCAGAAGACCAAATACTTTGATTTCATGTCATCTTGTTTCTCTTGGGAGGACTGTGGTCTGTAGCAAAAAAAGAAGTAATCGACATTTTTGATCTGCAAAAATTTACAAACAGTTGATATTTGTCTTATACCAATTTCTTCTTATGGAAAATACTGCCTTTATTTGAACGGGTTCCTGTTACCTTTATAAAATATTCAACAAAAGTATTGCATACATAGTGTGCAATGGCTCTCTTCTTCAACAAAGAAAAACCAGTAGGTTTCACAGAGACACTCTTGACTACAAATAAAATATACAGCACGAGTTCTCTGAAAACTTCATTGCATTTCAACAAATGTGACATGCATTATTATGTGGTAGCCATAACATATCAGATGCAACACATTTTAACAATGTATTACAAATGAATTAGAAACAATTGTTTCTACTTTCTACTTTCAACACATTCTCTACTATTGGCTAAAATACATGCTATCAGCCAAAGTAAAGAGAAACAGGTCTCAAGTCTTTTAACACAATAAATACTCCATAAATAACATGACATCCCCCTACAGAATGCGTAAGAGGGTACAAATGTCACAATACAAAACACTGAAATGACTGGGTGGCGCCACCAAATTCAAACAGCACTATAACACAATTACCAGTTTTCCTATAACAGTGGACATCTTATATCAGAATATTTATCCTATTTACACATTTAAAAATCCACTGAGAGCACCAAGCATTATCAAAGTAATTTACATGAAATAATTCATGTTGCTGACTGAACAATCTAATACAGTTTCTTAATGCACAGTCCTTATTTTGATCTTATATAAAGTATTACAATTCTGTAACTGTAAATATTTAAGGATTTAATGATGTCCCTTAAGTCATCACTTTTCACTTTTTCGCAAAAGTCCAGTCAAATTTATTTCACTGTCTCCTAACTACCGTCAGTCATCACGTCGTCACTTGTTATGCAAAGAATTATTAATTTTACGCATTTTCATAGTCAATTTTCCACTGTTACTCATGGGCACAATATTAAGTGCCTTGTATAACCAAAAATACTTTGCGTCAAATCTTAACAATTCTTTGCAAGCAGGTAATAAAGTGGGGGCATGAACTACAATATCACCAGTAAAGAAACTGAGAATGTTGTACATTACAGCTTCTGTATGACAAATTAAAGAAGCTATACAATTCGAAAAGTGAAAAGGTATCAAGCAATTCTCACAATGTTTCTGTTTCTTTTTTTCAATGAACCTTATTTCACAGCATAGCAAAAAAATTATATTAAAAAATTAAACAGCATACATGATTTATTACACATACTGTATCATTTGGAGGAAAAATATTGGAACAATACAGCTATAGTTTGAAGGACTTTGTTAATCAAGATAGGCCTACATATGCAAAGTAACAGGACTGGGGATGGAACGGAAAGTAGTTGTGTGCGTTTTGAAAGGCACAAAGGAAGCAAAGAAAATAATTATGAATTGCACTGACATACTTCATTATGGGTTGATAAAGCTTTTACAGTGTTCTTTTAGAGTTATTTCTATGGCTTGTCAGGAAAGAATACGAAACACTGCACCAGCATTTTAACACCCAATAATATTTATGAATCACCTTGCACAGTTACGAAATGTGCCCGATTCAGTTCCTCCCCTCTGTCTTAGGAGAGATTTTCTCAAGCTACAAACCAAATGAATACACACACATTCAAGAGGCCAGAAATGTCACAGCAAATTTTCACATTACAATATCATAAACTGCTGTATTTAGTTACATCTGCACAATGCTCTACACATGCAAGATATATCACAAACATTATTTAATTAAGAAAGTACTTCCACATGGCATTCACCTTCAAGGGTCCAGGAAAAAGAAACTGTGTCATCCAGGCAGAGGAATAGAATAGAAATCTACTGGTAACTGTGAAAGCTAGATCCAATTACTTCCAAGTAACATAAAAATGTTTCTTGCAAGTAGCAACTATCACTCTGCTCCTGAACATCACAGATTCTTAGATCCAGGATTCAGTAACCCTGTTATTAACTTGGACCCACAAATACTCATTTTTGTTGTGTTGATTTTATGATGTTTCACAACCGGGGAACAGGAGTTTTTGGTTCTGCAGAATAATAAACAGCAGCACACAGTGTGTGAACTGAGAAATTGTTGCAGAAAGAATATTAATTTTATATTTCTTTTCTTCTCTGCACATCATCAGTTAGAGTTCTTATTTTCCATGTTCCTTTTCAATGATCACAAAATTGCTCCTTTTCTTTAAAATTTACAATTTTTGCCAGTTCTGTTCATTTCAATAAGAACAAAAATAAACTCTGAACTACTCACGAGACGACTTGTGGTCCAAGTTAGAGAAACTTGGCCTGTCATCCAGAGTTTCAGAAATTGAAGCCGCCCATTGGAACACTCTGGTCAGCATTGAACTGATACTGCTGCGCTTCTGCATCAACAGCTGGAGCCACTCTTGCATCCTCTTCCTCACTTCCAAAGTAGTGCTCAATTATGTCAAACGCTTTTTGGTAGATGTCCATATTTTCATGCGACTGCAAGAATTCTATCTTATCCAGACCTGAAACAACAATGAAATAAAAATATAAAATGCTGTGTAGAATTGGGCAGAAGATTTCTTTCACAGTTAGAAACTGCTGGGGACACAATTTTCAGTCCTCGTAGACAGCAGAAGGTGCAATATTCTAAAAAACAGTGACTACACAACAGATGTTTAAGTAAACAACAGACAACTCCAATGAGAGAAAGATTATTTCTGACACACTACTTGTGAGAACCATAGCCAAGCTATTAACAACAATGGAAGGTCCAGTAAGGAATGTTAATATGTAACTAGGGAACAACTCACCCTAAAGACAAACGTTGAGCCGCCAATAGGACACAAATAGAAGACACACAAACACAAACACAAACACAAACACACACACACACACACACACACACACACACACACACACACACATAACTCTAAATTTTCAGCTGTGGTCTCCCTCAGAAAGAGGGGGCTGCGGTCGAAAATTTAGTAAGTTAAGCACTTTGTCGCCAAGCTCAGAGTGAGGCGTCAGCATTAACTTAAAAAATATAGAGAAACTTCCTTACAACTTAAATTGTGTACTGAAGCAGAGTTATAAGAAAGTTTAAAATCAGCATACATTGTTTCGAAGAATGCACTGTTTTAGAAACACAATAATGGGTCATTCCATGCCAAGTGGTCTAGAGGCTCCCACATGACCCTCATGGATTTTGATGAAATTTTGTATGAACATTCACACATGTTCTCAATGAACACTGGTAAAGTTTCAGTTTCAAAAATTCAATACTTCCAGAGATACAGTCACTTGTTTAAGACCATAGCACAGCTTCCAATAGTGCGTCCTTGAATTTTCAGCAACTTTGAGATGATATATCTCTGGGAGTATTTGCATGAAAGAAACAAAACTTGGCCATCTTATACAACTTTTAGAGCTCTTTAAAGTAAAATATTAAGAACAGGATTTCTGATCAATTTTCATATAGAAAATTTGGGGCAAAGTTGGGCAAAACATTGCTGGTTAAAAAAAGTGCGAACTTTAGATTTTTATATCTCCGGAAGTAATTGTGGGATGTACATGAAACTTTGCACACCAAAACTCACCAACACAAGGTCTTAGAATATAAAGTTTCATTCCCCTATTGCTTCCCATTATTTCACAAATCTAGGGTAAAGTTGACAATTTTTCAAAAAGTGCTAAAATGGGTATTTTTAGTCAAATTTTTCAAAAAAGTGTTTTCTCCAAATTCCTTTAAACTATGCTCATTAGAAAGAGCATATTCTAAACTATCTAGAAAAGTGGATTTGGTTTTGCAATGCAAGCATATAAGGACCTAAAAAGTAGCATCATCCTAGAGGCGCACTGGAAGTTTGAACCCATTTTTCTGGCACTCAAATTATACCTAAAATCTTTTATTATGTCTAATAAATGTTTGTTAATGCCTGGGATAAGTGAAATAAGAAGTCCTGATGAATAGGACGTAGCTCAAGGCCGAATAGAAAAAGAATAAAAATAGAAACAATGTTATTGAAATCTTAATTGTCCCCCCTCCCCCACTGCTCTCTCTCTCTCTCTCTCTCTCTCTCTCTCTCTCTCTCTCTCTCTCTCTCTCTCTCTCTCTCTCTCACACACACACACACACACACACACACACACACACACACACACACACACACACACACAAAATTATAATTTAGAATGAATGTAAATTGCAAAATTTATTTGCATAATAATTATCTAATTATTAGTAGCATTTTTAATGAACACCACCAGCTTACTGAAGGAAAATGAGTATATAAAGGAGTTGTTGTTGTTTAACCACTGCTAGACTCATTTCACCTGAGAAAAGCAGCATCTCCATCACCGTAGGGGCTACGCTCGAGCATCAACAGCTATGGGTGAGATTCTTTACACAGGTTTCCAAGCCTGATGAATGTCAACAGGAATGGTGTATTCCCAATTCACCAAAAAGTTTCTTAGATGCATGCAACATATTGTCCTGGTTGGAGAGCAGACATTAATATGCCTTCTTTAGTTCTCTGACCCATTGTAGCTAGAAAAGATGATCAATCATTTGAAACTCTGCTGACCAGAATTACTGTTTCACCAATAGGTAAAAAGTGACGATTTTCTCTAGTGCCTGCTACAGTTTATCCAAGTTTAAACCTCACTTCTTGTGACAATTTTTTTTTATTTCCCCAATTTCATCTTTACTGACGAAAACAAATTTGATTCCATTAATGTTTTCAGAGCAGAAATGAAACAGGTCTAGGTGAGTAAGATTGAGCACTGGAGCCATCACTGAAATTATGAATGTTAGATATCTGTGCAAACTGTGCTTTTATATATTTGATGAGCTCCTTGATAAAAACGTTAACTGTACCAGTGTCATGCCGCAAACAAGAACTGATAATGCAGAAACTTAAAGATTCCACTTTCTCATTTTGATGAAAGTAGGTAACAAATGGATGAATTGTTGTTTTCCAGTGGAAGCCTTGCACAGCATCCTGAATAAGAAAAGAATAATTTTCCAAAAAATCCATTAGGACAACAAGCTCTTTGTTTTTCAGATAACATTCAAGGCCTTTAAGGTGCAGTTATTCCAGCTCCATCAGTAAATTTCTCTGTCTGACAATACACCATTCCTCTTGATATTCATCAGAAAATTAATGTAGCATAGGGTAAGGTGGTACAAATTCGATATAGGTACAATTCAGATCAATTAAGTCTCATATTGTTGCTAGCACTTGCCTTCGTGTGGCGTTGCAGTGTCTTTTCCAAGAATACAACACTCTGTGTTAAGGAGATATAAATTTTTTCCTGTAAAGATGTACTTGGAGCTACTTCGTCGAACGTGCTCTTATAAATGTTCTAGTTTCCACGTGCTTGTAAACTCGTTATTGTGCAACGTTTGGTACAGCGAAGTATGCACTGGTGCCCGAAGGAAAAAGTGCTTTTTATGTGGGAAAAGTCAGTGATCAAAATTGTACGAGGAAGTCATCATAATTGTACCTAGAGTGGTATATTTTCATATTTTCTATCAATTTTTCACAATTCTGTAATCTTTTTTTGTGTTCATACCAACATATGTAATTGTCTTATATTTGTGTTATATATTCATTAAACATTCAAGAACAAGTGCCATAGTGAAAATTATTTCTTTTCTCAATATGTTTGCAGTTACAATTACATTTGTCCGAAATGATTGAAATTGTACCTCCGTACCCTATCAAAAATTGAAATAGGTTAGAGGAAACTTAGAAACCTATGAGTGGCTTCTAATTTTACTCAGGACACTTCAATAATTTTATTATCAGGCTTGGGAACCTGTGTAAAGAAATGCTTATCACGCTTGGGATATCCTGTGGTAAAGGAACCCACCCGTGGCTGTTGTTGCCCCTATGGCGATGAGGTTGCTGGTTTTCTCAGGTGAAATGAAACTAGCAGTTGTTAAACCATAGCAACTTATTTATACACTTCTTTTCCATCAGTAAGCTAGTGTTTGTTCATTAAACAGGATACTAATAATTAGATAATGATTATGAAAATAAATTTTATGAATTAAATTCAGTTTGTGTGTGTGTTATTCTTTTTCTATTCGGACTTGAGCTACGTCCTATTCATCGGGACTTCTTATTTCACTTATCCCAGGCATTAAACATTTATTAGACATAATAAAAGATTTTAGGTATAATTTGAGTGCCAGAAAAATGGGTTCAAACTTCCAGTGCGCCTCTAGGATGATGCTACTTTTTAGGTCCTTATATGCTTTCATTGCAAAACCAAATCCACTTTTCTAGATAGTTTAGAATATGCTCTTTCTAATGAGCATAGTTTAAAGGAATTTGGAGAAAACACTTTTTTGAAAAATTTGACTAAAAATACCCATTTTTAGCACTTTTTGAAACATTGTCAACTTTACCCTAGATTTGTGAAATAATGGGAAGCAATAGGGGAATGAAACTTTATATTCTAAGACCTTGTGTTGGTGAGTTTTGGTGTGCAAAGTTTCATGTACATCCCACAATTACTTCCGGAGATATAAAAATCTAAAGTTCGCACTTTTTTTAACCAGCACTTTTTTCACCCAACTTTGCCCCAAATTTTCTATATGAAAATTGATCAGAAATCCTGTTCTTAATATTTTACTTTAAAGAGCTCTAAAAGTTGTATAAGATGGCCAAGTTTTGTTTCTTTCATGCAAATACTCCCAGAGATATATCATCTCAAAGTTGCTGAAAATTCAAGGACGCACTATTGGAAGCTGTGCTATGGTCTTAAACAAGTGACTGTATCTCTGGAAGTATTGAATTTTTGAAACTGAAACTTTACCAGTGTTCATTGGGAACATGTGTGAATGTTCATACAAAATTTCATCAAAATCCATGAGGGTCATGTGGGAACTTTTCTCGATATTAGACCACTTGGCACGGAATGGCCCTAATGTTAACTAACTTGTGAAAATATTATAACGTAAAATCCAGGTTGGAACGTCACAAATAGAAGATAAGTAGCAAATCACCACAAAGATGATCAGTGAGCTGCACACAGGCATACAGAATAGACCCGACTACTAGCTCTGGACTCGCCAACACAAAAAGCATCTTGAAAATGAGTGAGGAGGGAAGTGAAGGGGAGGGAAAAGGTTGCCAGGCCAAAGGGGGGGGGGAGGAATTTCATGGCAGAGGAATATTGAAGTATTAAAGAATAAATAATATGAAATACAAAAACAGGCTGCACCACAGGTTGGAATGGGACATGAATTGGAAGGAGATACAGAATAGAAATATACGGCGGGGGTGGGGGTGAGAGCAGGACTTTTAGGTATGGAGCAACCATTCTGGTCTCAGCCTAAGATATATAATCCCAATACCCCCATGGCTAACAGTAACAGAGCCCCACCTCCACTATCATGTACCTCTTTCCAATCCATGTCCCACTTCTGTGTGCCATCTATTTTTTGTTTTATCAATAATGGAGGATAGGCAACAACCCACTGTAAAGAGGCTTGCTGAGCTGCCGACAGACATGAAAATAGATAATAACATCCACAAAACTAAATTTACAGCCACGGTCTTCATCAGAGAAAGAAACACATACATTCACACAATCATTCAGACAACTACACACACACGCACACACACAAATATCATATCCAGCCACTCCAGCAACACAAGCTAGACTGAGTGAGGTGGGGAGTGGAGGGGGAAGGATGCTGGGTAAAGGTGGGGATGGAAAGTTCCGAATTGCATGACTGATTTTAAAAGACGGGAATTTGAATTATGTCAATGAATACAGTGAAGGGGAGGGGACGGGAAAGGATATAGGGAGGTGCAGAAGAGTGTGGGGAGGGAGTGAGGGGATTTGCAATGATAAGACTAATAAGGAAAAATAAAAATAAGAAAAATAAAGTTGGGGGGAAAAAAAGGAAAAAAAAATAAAGTTGGGGGGAAAAAAAGGAAAAAAAAATAAAGTTGGGGGGAAAAAAAGGAAAAAAAATAAAGTT